>JASVEL010012061.1:0-127475 GCA_032618575.1 Nicotiana noctiflora | reverse complement strand
CTGTATCTCTCAACTCACGCAAATGAGGATCATCAAATTGCCTCTCACGGATACGCTCAAATGAGGAAGAACGAGCGACCGTGCAGGCTAACACCCTGCTAGGCTCAGAAATGTCTAATCTCACGAACCGGTTAGCTAAGGCCCGGACATCTATAGCTAATGGTCTCTGACTGACCGGAATATATGCAAGACTACCCATGCTGGCAGACTTTCTACTCAATGCATCGGCCACCACATTGGCCTTACCTGGGTGATATAAAATAGTAACATCATAGTCTTTTAGCAACTCTATCCACCTTCTCTGCCTCATATTCAACTCTTTCTGCTTAAACAAATACCGAAGACTCTTATGATCGGTGTATACTTCACATGCTACACCATACAAATAATGCCTCCAGATCTTCAATGCGTGAATAATCGCCGCCAATTCTAGATCATGCACCGGATAGTTCTTCTCATGAATCTTCAACTGCCTCGAAGCATAGGCAATAACCTTGCCATCCTGCATTAACACCGCACCAAGCCCAATACGGGAAGCATCACAATAAACAGTATAAGGTCCCGTACCTGTGGGTAAAACCAATATCGGTGCTGTGGTCAAGGTTGTCTTGAGCTTTTGAAAGCTCGCCTCACATTCATCGGACCATTCAAATTGAACACCCTTCTGGGTCAATCTGGTCAGCGGGGTTGCAATAGACGAAAATCCTTCTACGAATCGACGATAATAGCCCGCTAACCCCAAGAAACTCCGAATATCTGTGGCTGATGTCGGTCTAGGCCAGTTCTTGACTGCCTCAATCTTCTTCGGATCAACCTGAATACCTGCTGCCGTCACAATATGACCCAGGAATGCAACTGAACTTAGCCAAAATTCACACTTCGAAATTTTGCATATAGTTGGCTATCTTTCAGAGTCTGCAAAGTCACTCTGAGATGTTGCGCATGCTCCTCATGACTGCAGGAGTATGTCAATATGGAAACAATGAAGACTACAACGAACAAGTCTAAATAAGGCACGAACACACTCATGCGTATGCACATATCCATGACTCTGAAGTCTGGCCATAAGAGTTATTCTTAAATTACAACATTGTCAATTAACCCTGTTATCAAATACCTTATTCTACAAATCCCACTTTACTCAGAATGAGGTATGGTGACCTCGTGATTATTTTCCCAAATTAATGCGTCATATTTATCCTTACCTGGTGCTCGTCTCAAAGGCTAAGCTCAACGGTTTCAAAATAGAAATGGCTAATATGAATAGAAACTATACAAGAATTGTCAAATAGTCCTAACGGACATGACTCTTATTTACGAATGCGATACGAAAGTATTAATTCATAAAAGAAGAATTTTAAACACATAAACTCTTACTACCAGGACCCAGTCCTCATATGATATCCACCGCAGCTTGAAGCTCGGCTTAGAAATATTTCACATTATGCCAAAAATTGGAGGATCTCATCCTCAACTCTGAATCACAATGCTTGCACATCATATAATCTGAAATTTTTCATTTCCTTTCTTTCTTCCTTTCAATAATTGTCCGTCAAAGATAATCACGACATAAAATGAACCCTCATACTCATAGGGCACACAATTAACGATTAAAATTAGTTATTCCGAGAATTATATCAAAACATACTGTAATAAGTAATATAAAGTCACTCTTAGTCTCATGGATATTTAGTGACTAACACCTAATAATAGGGATGTCTATCCTCATGTAATATCTCAACGGGGGTATTTCCCTAAGTAGTATGATTACGATGTTCGCTCATGAATGGAGCATGTTAAACAGACTCGCCTAAATTTTCTTTCAAAAACCAAATCAAATTAAGGGAAAATTATTCTGTTTATAACAATCTGAATTATACACGTGATGACACCATCCGGTGTAATGACCTCCCTCATACCATAAAAAGTATATCAATGGTTGGGTCTCCACCTCTAGGATTTTCACCTCCACCTCTAACATCCTGACCTATACATCCGGCTGGCCATGTAGGATAAATATTAACTGCAATGGAGCGTGTAGCCTGAGTGCTTTCCTAAAATTATATTTCTCCAAAAATTCCACATTCACAGCAATTCCTTTAAGGCTCGGTTAACTTGTTGTTCATGACAATATATATTCGAACACAGTCATTGTGACCTGGTACAACCGTTCAGATCGCATATACTACATATTGTAGAGAATCTCGGGGTGACGTCTTCATAACATTTTCTAAAAATAGAGTTTAGTAGATAGCGTTGCATTGGCCGGCTTGCCCTCTTGGTAATCTTGTCACAAACATTGATGGCCAATTTCCTCTTTTGCTATGTTGGCTTAACACCGTTGAGCTACCCCGTTTACTCACAAACTCTTCGTTATTCTTCCTGGGGCGATTTCTTACCCCATGAAAGGAACCAACCTTAAATATGTATAAATTATTTAGAGGACATTTCTATACCATATATATACAGTCCAATAACTCACCATATTTGTCCTTCACAACTCCAACACATCGACCGGACGTCAAGGTCCGTTGAAACCCAACACGATTTATTAGGTGATCTCCTGATATAATTGCACCTTCCGTTGGGACCATAACTGGTGTGGTAAATACATTATCTTCCCACTACTTCTGTGTGCCTTCCGTAGCACAGTAAAATGAACCCCTCGCATTCGACTATTCCCACGTTCTGTAATTCCTCATAAGAACTGTCAAGCAAAATCTCGTGGGTTCTCAAAAGATGCACCGCTGAAGGTGGTAGCGAAGACTTTGGTGAAACATATTCGTCCTCCGTAAAACTTTTGAAGGCATAGTTGATCTATCACCAGCATGTGCCATTGTTCGACTGGATAAGCGGTACGTGACTACGCCATCTGCGAATGGACAGAATAGAAGTTCAATCAGTATTTAAGGAACAAGTCGCACGACATGAAAGAACAAATGAGAAACTCTTTCCTAACTCAATAGACTCTGGAGGACAAGTACATACGTCTCCGTACCTACCTCTCAAACTCTACTAAGCTTGTTCGTGAGTGGTGAGACCTATGTAACCTAGAGCTCTGATACCAACTTGTCACGACCCGAATTTTTCCCCAACATCGGGATCGTGATGGCGCCTACTCGTGGTAGCTAGGCAAGCCACCGTATTCATACTATCCTGTTTTTAACACAATTTTAATTAAATAAATGCGGAATACTTTATCGAAATAGAAATAACTAATTACAAGATGAAAATCATACTGAAATCCTCTACCCAAGACGTGGAGTCACCAACTCACGAACTACTACCGAATACTACACATAAGAGTTTGAAAGAAATATAACATAATTCTGTTTGTCTCGGAACAAAGAGACTACAGCTAGTAACATAAATCAAGAGAGAGACGCCGGGCCTGCGGACGTCTGCAAGCTACCTTAGTCTCAAATGTGATCAACTCCCACACAATCGACTTACTGCTGCTGCTTCTGATCGTAACCTGAACCTGTGCAAAAACGCACAGAAGTGTAGTATCAGCACAACCGACCCCATGTGTCGGTAAGTGCCTGGCCTATCCCGGCGAAGTAGTGACAAGACTAGGACCAGACACTCACATAAACCTGTGCAATTCAATATATATATGTGTACCACAAAATACAAGAAATAATCAAGTATTAACACATATATATATATATATATATATATATATATATGTACATAAACATTTATAAGGAAATACTCTGCTCTGCAATAACAACCAATAACTCATAATATCCAGATTAATCTAATCAACATAATTAAGTCTTACTTTCGTGTCTCAATTCTTTACTTTTCTTTTCTTATCTCGTGGTAGGCGTACCACCCGCTCCCAAATATATCAATAGGCTACCGGCAACTATGGCCAATGCCGAGATTCAAATCACTTTGTGGTCGGCGTGCCACACGATCCCATTTCTTATCATAAAAGTGGTCGGCGCGCCACACGATCCCAATTCTTTAATATATATATTACCACAATTAACAAGAATTAACCAAGTAATAACACAATAAGGAATATCTCAAAAGAACTCAACAATTAACAACGATTAATAAGTTCACAAGGAAAACAAAGTATAATGGAAACACAAGTAATATCAAGTCAAGGAATAGCAAATAGTTGCACGACATCACCCAAATAAAATATAATGGAAAAACAAGTAATATCAAGTCAAGGAATAGCAAATAGTTGCACGGCATCACCCTTCGTGCTTTTACTCTCATCCTCACCATATAAGCAAATAAAGTGCACGGCATCACCCTTCGTGCTTTTACTCTCATCCTCACATCCATAGTACGGCATGATCCTTCGTACATGGTTCAATAACAAGGCACGGCATGATCCTTCGTGCATAATCAATAAAACATGGCACGGCATTAACCTTCGTGCATAAATAATAAAACATGGCACGGCATCACCCTTCGTGCATTATCACTCTTCCTCACCCAAATAACAATCACAGTTAAGGGCAGAGAAAGAAAACAACAAATCATGAACCGTCCCGGCAAGGGACACAATAATCATTCTACAACCCGACAAGGGTTCAACAATTTATCTTCAAAATATCTCACAACAAATATCAACAACGACTCACGGTCATGCTAGACGCCAGTGTATGGATGCTCGTCACCACAGCCCATACACCGCACTCGATCACATAGCACATAATCCTATTCCCTCAAGCTAGGATAGAACAAACACTTACCTCGAAAGTTTACGAACGATTCAATCCGTAGCAATGCCTTTTCCTTTTGAATTTGACTCCAATCCAAATCGTATCTATACACAATTGATTTAATATCATCAATTCTACTTAACAAACTAGTTCATATTGCTAAATATGGTTTTTACAACATTCTGCCCGAAATAGTAAAAATCGACCCCGGGCCCACATAATCGAAACTCAAGTTTCGAACCAAAATAAGTTCACCCAATCTTCCATGAGTTCAAATATACAATTTGTTCTTAAGTTCGACTCCAAAACGAGTTCTAGATCGCAAATTCTTTGAAAAACCTTACTATACTCAATTCTCAATTTTTCTACCCATTTACACCTAATTAGGCTTAGGAATTCAAATAATATTGATGGAAAATGAAGAAAACGAGTTAAGAACCACTTACCCAAGAAGTTTGATGAAGAATCGCTCAAAAATCGTCCAAGGAGCTGTGGAGAAGAGAGTTGAACGGAAATGGGATTTTTATCCCGTTTCTATTCTGTTTTGGAATTAAATTCACTGGGCAGCGAATTTGTTCTACGCGATCGCGTGAATTGGGTCGCGATCGCGGAAGGCAAATATTCAACACTACGCGATCGCGTGGTCAATGCTGCGATCGCGTAGAAGAATTTCGCCGGGGTGGCTTATTTGTACTACGCGATCGCGTGAACAGGGTCGCGATCGCGTTGAAGGAGAACGGAAGGCTACGCGATCGCGTGCAGACGGCTGCGATCGCGTTGAAGAAGAACAGGAAACTACGCGATCGCGTGCAGACGGCTGCGATCGCGTTGAGTAATTTGACAAGGCAGTACGATCGCGTGTACAAGGCCGCGATCGCGTAGAGTAAAATGTCTGTGTAAATATTGTAGAAAATCTGCCGGTTTCCTAAGTCCAAAAACACCCCGAACCACCTCCGAAACACTCCCGAGCCCTCGGGGCTCCAAACCAAATATACACACTAACTCAAAAACATCATACGAACTTGCTCGCGCGATCAAATCGCTAAAATAACATCAAAATCAATGAATTGAGCCTTAAAACTCAAGAATTCTTTAAAATTTCATAATTTCCAAAATTTTCAATTTAAGGCCGAAACACGTCAAACGACGTCCGTTTTCAACCAAACTTTACAAGAAGCGCTTAACCAATATATATGACCTGTACCGGGCGTCGGAACCAAAATACGAGCCCGATACCAGTACTTTTTAATCAAAATTCAGTTTCATTTTCCTTAAACATTTTCAAAAAACAATTTAACAGAAAAATTCTTTTACCGGGGTTCTAGACCTCGGATTTCAATTCCGGGCATATGCCCAAGTTCTATATTTTTCTACGGATTTTCTGAGACAATCAAATCACGGATCCGGGTCCGTTTACCAAAAATATTGACCAAAGTCAACCATATCAATATTAATATCAAAATTCTTCAACTTTTTCACATTTTTCACATATTTCAACATAAAAATTTTCCAGCTTTGTGCCCGGACTATGCACGCAAATCGAGGCAACTATAAATGAGGTTTTCAAGACCTCAAAAGCTCGAAATGATTAATAAAACAAGTGATGACCCTTTGGGTCGTCACAGTTTGAGAGTGTTTAGAGGCAGCTAGGGTTTTTATTATAGGGGGAGGAAGACGAATAGATTCGAGCAAGTTGAAGGTTGAAAATCGAGGTAAAGCTGTAATTGAAGGATAATTGGACTTCAGGGCTTAGAGGTAAGTGTTTGATCTATCCTAGCTTTAGGGAATATGATTGAATGTGATAATTGTTAATTGCTATGTGATCGAGTGCGGTGTATAGGCGTGGTGACGAGCATCTATGCACTGGCGTCTTGCATGACCATGAGTCGTTTGTTGAAATATATTGTAAGTTAATGTGGGATGTATTTAAGTCATAATCTTGAACCCTTGCCGGGTTGTGAAGGTTGATTATTATTTCCCTTGCCGGGACTTTGTTGTGTTGTTGATGTTGTTCCCTTGCCGGGATATTGTTATGATTATTGTTTCCCTTGCCGGGACGGTACATATTACTTGTTTCATTCTTTTGCCCTTGACTGTGATTGTTATTTGGGTGAGGAAGAGTGATAATGCACGAAGGGTGATGTCGTGCCATTTTTACTTATGTTCGCACGAAGGATCATTCCGTGCCTTGTTTTACTGTTTATGCACGAATGAACTGTCTACCTTATGTTATTGATTATGCACGAAGGATCATGTCGTGCCTTGTGATATTGATTATGCATAAAGGGTAATGCCGTGCCTTGTTATTGAACCATGCACGAAGGATCATGCCGTGCCATGGATGTGAGGATGAGAGTAAAAGCACGAAGGGTGATGTCGTGCACTTTTATTTACTTATTTGGTGAGGATGAGAGTAAAAGCACGAAGGGTGATGCCGTGCACTTTTATTTGCTTATTTGGTGAGGATGAGAGTAAAAGCACGAAGGGTGATGCCGTGCACTTTTATTTGCTTATTTGGTGAGGATGAGAGTAAAAGCACGAAGGGTGATGCCGTGCAACTATTAAATTTCTTGTTTTGGTGATACCTGTTTTTACTACACTCTGATTCTCTTTACTGATTTATTATATATTTTCGATTGTGCTCCCCCTAGCATGTTCCCACACTTGCTATTTGTGTTGCTCAGTATTTCTGCTATTTTGCGTTACATATGTATATAGAACTGCACAGGTTTATGTGAGTGTCTGGTCCTAGGCTTGTCATTACTTCGCCGGGATAGGCCATGCACTTACCAACACATGGGGTCGGATTGTGTTGATACTACACTTTTGTGCATTTTTGCATAGGTCCAAGTTTTGAGCAGCATCAACAGCAGTAGTTTCATTAGCAGAATTGTCATACTCTCGAGACTGAGGTAGCTTGCAGACATTCGTAGGCCCGACGTCTCTTCTTGTAGTTTTTATTATTGCCGTAGTCTCATTGTTTCGAGACAGACGGTTATTATTTTTCTTTCAGGACCATTATGTGTAGTTATTCTTAGTAGTTCGTGAGTTTGTGACTCCACATCTTGGGTAGAGGATTTATGTTGAGTATTTCACACTTATATTCAGATTTATGAATGTTAACTTCCGTAGTTTATGTTATTATTATTATTCTTGTTATTAATTTGACAATATGATGATTTTTATTAATGGAAAGATGGTGAGTAAATTGGCTTGCCTAGCTACCACGAGTAGGCGCCATCATGATCCCGGTGGTGGGAATCCGGGTCGTGATAGATCAACAACCCTGATTAAATAAGGTAGGTGGGGATAGTGGTTTCAGAATTAATCAACAATAATTTTTCCCGTGCATCCCCACACATTCTAGCTGATGTATTATACCATTGTCAAAAGAGCATCCATAAAATTCTTGAATATTTATTGGATTCCTCAAACAACTCGAACAGAAGATTTATGGCTTCTGAAACTAAAGTTTATCAAGGAAATCTATAGAAATGAAATGACATGTCAAAAGCTACTCCATACAAAATTTGCTCTTACTTTTGACTTAAAAAGAATTCGCGAACAATGGTACTTTATACTATAACTAACTGGTCAAGTAGAAAGCGATGATCTTCTTTTTTAAAACAACAGACAATTAACGCTCACCATAGAGATTTAGTACCATTGTCTTAGAAAATAGATCCCCAAAAGTAGAGGTAAACTAAAGAAAGAAACTCAAGCATAACCAATAGAATGCTCACCATTTTCACATCATCTGCTCAGTCTCATCCCTTAACTCGGGATGAATTGTTCACTTGAGTAGTTTTATTACTTATTTTCTCTTGTTTGGTTGGTAAGTGGAAAATATTTTACGAAAAATATTTTCTATTATTTGGTTAGAGAGTAGAAAATAGTAAAACAGAAATTTGAAATTGTAAAAAACAAAAATTTCAGGTAAAAAAATATTTTTTTTGCTGGGGTGGTGGTAGGGGTGGGAGTAGGGGGTAGGGTGGGGGCTGGGTGGTGTAGAAAAATAAAAAAACAAAAATTTGAAATTGAAAAAAAAAATTTAAGGTAAAAAAAATTTTTTGCGGGGAGGGAAGTAAGGGGTGGGGGTGGAGGCTAGGTGGTGCAGAAAAATAAAAAACAGAAATTTAAAATTGCAAAAAAAAAAAAAATTAAGGTAAAAAAAATATTTTTTTGCGGGGAGGGGGTGGTAGAGGGGTGGGGTGGGCGTGGGAGTTGGGTGGTGCAGAAAAATGAAAAAACATAAATTTAAAATTGCAAAAAAAAATGAAGCTAAAAAAAAAATTGCGCGGGGGAGGGGGTAGAGGGGTGGGGTGGGGGTGAGTTGGGTGGTGCAGAAAAATAAAAAAATAGAAATTTAAAATTACAAAAAACAAATTTAAGGTAAAAAAAATATTTTTTTTTTGCGGGGGAATGGTGGGGGTGGTAGGGGGTGGGTGGGGCTAGGGCTGGGTGGTGTAGAAAAATGAAAAAACAGAAATTTAAAATTGCAAAAAAATAAATTAAGGTAAAAAAATATTTTTTTTGTGGGGGGGGGGTAGTAGGGTGGGTGGAAAATTTAAAAGCTGAAATTTAAAAAAAAACTGCTTTATTGAGAGGGGGTGGGGTGGGTTGGTGAGGGTGAGAAAGGTTGAGAAGGAGCTTTATACTATAACTAACTGGTCAAGTAGAAAGCGATGATCTTCTTTTTTAAAACAACAGACAATTAACGCTCACCATAGAGATTTAGTACCATTGTCTTAGAAAATAGATCCCCAAAAGTAGAGGTAAACTAAAGAAAGAAACTCAAGCATAACCAATAGAATGCTCACCATTTTCACATCATCTGCTCAGTCTCATCCCTTAACTCGGGATGAATTGTTCACTTACTCTTGACTTCAAATTTACTGATAATAAGTGAATTAACTATAATCACACCTTAAATAACCACTTTCTTGTATAGTTTTGATTATAAAAGTGATAACAAATGCTCTGATTAGTTCTTTTCATAATTTACAGATGATATATGACCAAGAAAGGCTAGGGAGTACTTTTGGAGTCAAAAATAAAGAAAAAGAGGCCAACCGTGAAATTCCCCAAGTAAACCATGCAAAACAGGCCCGAAGATTCAGAGAGCTGGTTTGGCTCTATTTTTACCATTTTTGTGAATTTGTGTCATTTTTTTTGGGTAAGTGTGGTACTTTTATGTTTGCATCTTAATTCGTATAAAAAATATAAAAAAAAAAAATATGCATGACATTGGCATTTAGGATCTAGTTTTCTATTAATTAGGGGTTAATTTTTTTAGAACAAAATATAAAAAAATAACAAAATAGTTTACTTTTGTATTTTTAATTGTTTAATTGTGAATTCA
The DNA here is from genome assembly GCA_032618575.1 of Nicotiana noctiflora. Lineage (NCBI taxonomy): Eukaryota > Viridiplantae > Streptophyta > Magnoliopsida > Solanales > Solanaceae > Nicotiana > Nicotiana noctiflora. The sequence goes on along the minus strand of JASVEL010012061.1, from coordinate 117,425 downwards.
TCACGAAATATATTTTAAATAATTTTAGAAATTAATTAGTTTAGTATTGGAAATAAATTAGGTCTTTATTTTAATTCTGTATTTTTTATAAATTTAGAAAAATACAAAAATACAAATTGAAATACATTACTAAATAAGAAAAGGAGAAAAAGAAAACAAAATGAAAAAGAGAAAACAAAGAAGGAAAAAATCCGAATTGGGCCGTCTGTAATAAACCTTGCTTAGCCCAAACAATTACCCGCCCCAATCCATAGCCCAATCTACCAACACCAGGTCCAGCCCTCCCCCCCTCTAAAAATATCGGCACCGTTTAGGGCCTAATCAATCCCAGCCGACTAGGTTGAGTTGATCAACAGCTGGGAACTAACCAAAAAGTGATATATAAGTGTCTGTCCCCCCTCCCCCTCCCCCCCATTTCGTCTCTCTCAGAGCACCCCTATTATATGCCACCGCCTTCCGCCATGAGCCACCGTCTGTCGTCGGCCGGAAATTGCCTCCGCCGGCAGCGTTCACCCAGTGGACCCCAAATTTTTACCCAAGCCCCTCCTCTTCTTCCCCTTTCCTAATCCAAACCTTTCTCCCCTCAAATCTTGCCCAATCTCCTAAAATCTACCAAATCCTAAGCGCCGATGTCGCCGTGTACAGCGACGCCAACTCCAAATGACTCCAAAATTACAGCACAATATCTCCACACTTCCCTCATAATAAATAAATCGATTATTTCCCTAGAATCCCCACCAAAAATCTCGAATGTCGATTTGAAAATCCTGTCCGAAACCCTAAGTGCTCTAAAAATTCCTAAATTCACATCACACAATCCTCTCACTCTCCTCGTGAAGAATCTATCATAAGTGACATTCAAATATTGATAGATTTGTTCCAATTTTAAATCCATAACAGTAAGTTTTCTTTTTACAATATGTTTCTATTTTCTTTTTCTTTCATGTGTTCTGATTCAATTTTATGAGTGTTTTTTTTAATGAATGGATGTTGTAGTTAATTTTTGTTTTGATTTTTATCACCTCCATTTTGATTTTGTCTTAATTTTGGTATACAATTCTGCTTATTTGTTTAATTTGTTTAAGATTCTAATTTATTTTGATCCATGGTTTTAGTTTGATTATTTGTTGAATACTTTGTTAATATGTTTAGTTGATCCTGTTTTGGCATTATTTGAATTTTAGTGATCAATTCAGTATTTGAATTAATTAATACCCCATTACCTTTGTTAATTAGTTAGTGATAGTTAGTTTAGCTCAGTGATATTTTTCAATAATTCTTTAGTTCACTATTTGGTTTTTAATTCATTATTAGCATTAGCTTAATTAGTTAGTGTTAATTAGCTTAATCGATTTGGTTATAGCTGATAATGATAATTTGGTATTTGAGACCAAGGTCAAGGGTTAGTAATTGCAAAATAGGTTCAGGGGTTTTGTTTGGGTTTGGTTGGTAATTTCATGGAGTTTTCAAGGGTAATTTGGAAATAAAAAAGGGTAGTTTTATTAAGATTGATAAAGTCAAACTAAGGCAAGGGTTGTATAGGTATTGTATAGCTAAAAGAACACCCTAAGGCCTTCTAGAATAGGACTTTAATGTATATTTTAGCAAATTTAGGGTAGTAACTTGAGAAACAAGTCGGAAATTGAAGGTTTAATAGGTAAAATCTGAAATAAAAAGAGGAAAAAAATGTGTGACAGCTTCCAGAATATTTTGCCCCACTCCTTGCCTATAAAAGGTACACCTAATGCCTTCTTTAACAAGTCTAGAACCCCTGAAAAATATTAAAAACTTCCAACTTACAATTTTTCCCGAAAATCCTCTTCTTAATAGCTGAGATTCAAATTTGAATATGGAAAAACCTAAAAGAAGTTTTAAATATGAATTCGTGTAGTATAGGCATCTAGATGTTAATGTCACTGCTTTGTTTCATTATAATTCATTGTGTTAGAAGCATTTGTAGGTTAATATTAGTAAATTGATTGTTTTAGAAGCATGTCTTATTTGAATTAATATAAAAACAAGCAGTTAACTGCGCATTATTAAACCATGCTCCCAGTTTAATTCTCATTTTTAGCAACGATACAATCTGAAGCATGAAATTGAAATTCAAATAGTTTGTGCTTGGTTAAATGAAGTAATTGTATACTGCCTTCCCATTCCAATTGTTAAAACAAGTCATATCCGTTTGTCTGTATTGGCCTAATCTGTTTAATTTTAGCAATTTATTTTCCAATATGGGCCGCCTCTTCACAAATGGCTATTGCCATAGGCCGGGGCCAAACCGTGCTGAGCCAAAATATGCGCAGAATTTGGTTGTGAGCATAGGAGCTCGATATGAGAACCCATGTGGATGTTGGCGTAGACTTGCCTTGAACATTGACCATTTGGGCTTGGGCAAGACCTCTAAGGACCCAAAATTGCCATAAATAAGAAAATATTCAAAAATTCCTTAGGAATAGAGGAAATTAATTCACAAATATAAAATTGGGTTTCGAATTAGGTAGCGGGTTCAAGCTAAAAAGGTATCCCTTTTATTTGAATTCAGACTTGAATTCGAGGCCGAAATTCATAATTGTAAGTTAATTGGCCTTTCAGAGACAAGTAATAAATAGAAAAATCGTAGTTGATTTAGGTGGGCCCTTAATAAAATGAGATGAGCCTCGCCGAACAAAAAATTTAAAAATTGTGGGGCCCTCATTATCGTCTATAAAAAATTATTTAGAACTTAGGGCGTGCCGTTTAGCAAATTTCACGGCCTCCCACAAAGTTAAAAAGATGTTAGTCACTTTAGGTGCGTCTTTAATAATCTTACCTTCCTAATACGGGTGTGCATTTCATGCAACCCAAATCTAAATCTGAAAATAATGAATAAGAATGTGTCGGAGATCCGGTGCATTTCATGTAACGTGGTCCAAAAATATATTTTTAAACGACGTTCACTTTCGTAAAAATAATTAAAAGCGATAAATAATCCTAAAATTGCACTATAGGTTTAGCATATATTAAATCGGATTTTAGCCAAATTACAGTTGAGTAACCATGCTAAAACTACATAACTCGGGAGTGCCTAACCTCTTTTCCCCATTTAACATAATTTCTTACCCGGATTTCTAGTTCTTGATTGTAATACAAAGTTAAATCCTTTCCTTGATTCGGGATTTAAACCGGTGACTTGGGACACCATAAATCTCCCAAGTGGCGACTCTGAATCTCTTAATAAACGAATCCCGTTTTGATTGTCCTTTAATTGAAAAAAAATCCTTTTATTATACCCTTCACGAGGTGTAGTAGCGAAAAAAGGAGGTGTGACATTGGAATTGTGGGAATTTAGGTGTAGATAATTCTTCTATTGATCTCCATACATATTGTGAAGGAAACCACTTGTGGCAGAATTTGATTTTTCTAAATGTTCCATACCTTATGTGCTAAATATTTTATTTAATATTTGGTGAATTGTATATAAACTGTCGCGAATCCCTCCCTCTTTCTGAGTCTTCTACATGGACAAGGGTGCACTTCGTGTAGCTTCTCTTCTATTTAGAGTCTTTTTCCCCAATTTAGAACGAGGTTTGGATAAGTTGCAAAGCCGGCAGAGCTTCTGTATCCCCGGTACGCTGCCTTCCCCTCGACCCGAGTTGTCCGCTTGGGTACGCCAGGTCTAGACCGATAAACCAAGGGATTAAACCTAGAAGAACAATAAACTCATACCGGATCCCTAGTAGGACGTTTGTTTGCATCACGTGCATTTGACTTAGGGGACTCAACACAGGGGTTGGGTCCGTCTAGGACAGGTGCCTGAATTGAAATGACCATCCCGATGCATCTTACGTGCTACTTGTGCATTCATTTGGTCGGTCTCGCATGTTGATCGGCTTGTATACAATGAGAGAAAAATTATGAAAAATAGCAATGTTAGAAATAAGTGAGGGTAATCATTTGTTTGAAAAAAAAAAATACCAATGCTACCGAATGAAATTTGGAGAAAAAGAAAATATGAAAATAGTCGAAATAATTTTTGTCAAAATAGTTGGTCTTAAGACAATTTGACCGAACTATACTAGTTTGATTCTCACTGGATGTGAGATACGTCGGCAACCCTCATCGGGTCCAACCATCCCTTTTGCAAAAAATTGCCAAAAAATGTCAAAACTTTAATTTTTATCCAATAAGTCGGGTGACGCCATTCATGTTGAATATAAGCCGAATGTCCCCAAAAGGGCGTCGGAAGGCTATTTTTATAAGAAAATCCACCCTGAGTCATTTTAAAATGGTTTGCGGGCACAATTTTAAAATCTTCTTTCGAAAATGTTGAAAGGCCGTATTTGCAAAACTGAGTCTTTGTTTTCTTAAATAATTTTTTTGAAAAATAGCCACTTTCCTTTTTAAGTCAAAATACGCCATTACATGGCCAATTTTCTTCAAATAGCCTACAGTTGACATTGAAACCTTTTCAGTCTTGCGCATGCCTATGGCGATGCCGAGTGATGCCCCGCAGGCCCCAGGATGTGAAGATTTGATGTACTCTTGATCTAGTTTTTATCATCGAGTCTGTATTTTGTTATTTCAAGTATGCTTTTATAGTTGCCCTTCAATAAAAACAATTTGAAACCCTAAAAAGATTTTGCATTCAATTTGCAAGAACCGCGCTCGGTCTGATTCATGCAAGTTCACGATACGTAGGAAATCCACGTAGGATTCGATCATAACTAAAAGAAAAAGGAAAATGAGGAAAAACCACAAAAAAGGCAAAAATACAAAGAGAAAAAAAATAAAAAAAAAATAGCAGAAAAACAAGAAAGAAAGGAAAGAATAATCAAGAAAGGCAAGAAAAAAAAAGAAAAAAAAAGAGAGAAAAAGAAGAAAAACAAAGAAAGGGAAAGTTTACAATTGAAAATAAGAAAAAGGTTGGGATGACACATGCGACCAATCAAAAGTTGTTACCAATATGCTAAATGCCCTAACGCTAACGTGGTGGTTTCATTTTGTCATGTCATTCGAGAAAGGTGGTTGGTTTGTCGTGGTAACTTTTCTTTACAACACAAGGACAAAAGGCAATGGCAAACAACAGTAGAACTGAGTTGGTTAGTACCATTACCCGACAACAGGTGAATAAACGGGATGATGGGTTGGTTGAAGAAGTGCAAAAGTTGAGACAACTCATGGCAGACATGTATCAAGCATGGATGACTGGGAAGGCACCACCCCCGCCACCACCAATTTTTCCTATCATATCCACTACCCCCAACAATGGATACCCACTCAAAGCTTGTGATGCCCAATATTACCCCTCAAAACTCGCCCACAAGGTTCTTGATTCATACAGAAAGAGATGACATAGTCATGATGCTAAAAGGCGTAGAACAATCCTTAAAGAACATACAAGGAATGGGAGACTATGGTAATGTGCCTTACAAAGAATCATCTGTGTCCCCCGATGTTCGCGTGCCTGCAGGGTTCAACATGCCAAAATTTAACTGGTATGATTGGTATGGAGATCTGATAGCCCATTTGATGGTTTATTGTAGTGAAATGGGAAGTGTTGGGGAGAGCGATGACTTGTTGATGGCATACATCAGTAAGAGCTTGACTGGGGCAGCTTTAGTATGGCATAACTGTCACGATGTTGGTAAGTGGCCTACATTGGGTGACATGGCTCAAGATTTTGTGTGACATTTTCAGTACAATAAAGACATTGTCCCAAATTGCTTCTCCCTATCTCAAACAGAAAAGAAACCCAAGGAAATATTTAAGTATTTTTGGCTCAGATAGAACAAACAGGTAGCTCGGGATAATCATATTATTGATAGAAAAGGTGTTGCAGAGCCCCACCCACGACAGGGTCTGGTAATCGTTCTTGACAAACATGTGCAACCTCAACACCAACCCCTAACCTATTCCCCAGCTCCACATAATCCACCTCAGTGCTATCCCCAGAACAATATTCGCTCTTTTCTCCAACTATCAGGTTGTTGCCCCTGCCCACGACAGGGTCTGGTGGTCGCTCTTGCTAAACGCTTTTGGCCACAATACCGACCCCGTGAACATTTCCAAACTCCACATAATCAACCTTAGCATTATCCTTCAAACAATGTTAGACCTAGTCAGGCGCCGGTCATGTCCCTCGATTTGGGGCGTGACAGCACGAGCACTAAAGAATCCCCAACAGCCTCCACAAAATTTCCAAGTACCATGTAACCCACATTCAAGCTGAGGGTGTAGAAGGGAAACAAGGTTGAAAAATAATTATACACCAATAGGAGGAACCTATGCAGGTTTCATTGAGAGATTAAAGCATGATAACCTGATTGCACCTATCCTTCCGAATTATATGGACAAGTGTGCAAGAAGTTTTGACCCTTCAAAATAGTGTGAATACCATTCCAATGACCAAGGGCACGATATTAATAACTGACGAGATTTGAAAAGAGAGATAGAAAGAATGATTCAGGAAGGGATGATTGTGGTCCAGGACAGTGCCACTTAGAATAGTGCACAAAATCCTTTACTTGCACATTGTGTGGGGAAGATCCATGGTGACAGGGAGTATGAGAATCCTCTAGGAAACTTGTTGAATGAAGTCAATGATATTGAAATTGGCGAAGGTCCCAGAAATCTGGATGTGCAATCCAGTGGCTAAGATGTCGCGCTTGGATATTGGGATGATGATCCATTTCTTGGTCAGCCAAAGTGGAGTTTTGGTGGTTTATTTTGATGTCATTTCTCTAGTCCATGTTATTTCAGGGTTGTAATCTGGATATTGTCTTGTGACTCAGGCCTTTCTATCTTTTCATTTTGCCTGGTTTGTTTAGTCGTAATAGCTTGTTTAGTGTTGTCTAGGTTTGTTCTAAGGGTTGCACCCCATTTTATTGTGCTTGTTTTGTTGTTTAAACTCTTTCACCGTCAGTCCAATGCAATTCTCCATTTCCCTCCATTTCCCATCATTTTGTTCCATTATATTCTCTTTTTATAGCTCTTTTCATGCTGGTTCTAGTGACATGACATGCACGCATAATTCTCAGCCTGGGTTTTAACAATCAATTTAGTAATGAAACAATGTTGAAGATGTAAGGACATTCAAGAAAAATAAGTAAAGGCATTTTGAGATTACTTCGAGCCCAAATGAAGCGAAACTGGGGGCAGGTAGAACATAAAGAAATATTGTTGAAATACATCATGCCGCATCGATTTGAAGTCAAGACAAGTTTGCCCCAAGTCTACAAGGACCGTTCGTGGTATCGAGATTGTTGTCCAATGGTGTTAGGTAATTGACAAATACAGAAGGCAAATATGAGAATCAATCGAAAGGTGTTATGTGTGTTTTCCTCAGCTTGTTTAACAGTGTAGTGTGTATTTGGCATGTTTTGAGATTGAAATGACGAAGGCATTTTGTTCTGCTATCCAAACGCTTTATCCTTTGTTATCCCTTTGAGCCTAATTCTATTTCCTTTCATACCCCTCTTTCGGAATCAATAACAAAACTCGAAGACCTGAACTTGGAAAGTAAGGGAAGAAACAAGAGAAAAATAGTGAAAAGTAAAAAGAAGAGAAAAGAAGAAGGAAAAGAAAAAGCGAAGAAAAGAAAGGAAAAAAAATAAAAAGAAAAAGCAAAAAGAGAAAAGAAAAAGAAAGAAAAGAAAAGAAGAGAAGAGAAAAGAAAAAGCAAAAAGAGAAAAGAAAAGAAAAGTAAAGAAAAGAAAAGGAAAAAAATAATGAAAAGAAAGGAAAAGAAAAGGGGAAGAAAGAAGGCAATAACCTTGCCATCCTGCATTAACACTGCACCAAGCCCAATACGGGAATGTCACGACCCGGATTTCCCACCATCGGGGTCATGATGGCGCCTACTAAATAGAAGCTAGGCAAGCCAAATATTAATAACAATTCCATTAATAACCAATTTATTATTAACAACATAAAACTTACAGCGGAATAATCAAAATTTAGCGGAAGACTTAAGCAGATATGATAAAGAAAAATCCAAATCTGATACACTACCCAAGACTGGTGTCACAATACTCACGAACTTCTAAGAATAATACACATAATTGTTTGAAAGAAAATACAAGCTGTTTATCTCGATTACATGAGATAACAGAATGAAAAGCATAGATAGGAGAGACAACGGGTCCTGCGGACGCCTGCAAGGCTACCTCGTAGTCTCAATAGTCGGAGAATCCACAAATCACTACTGTCGCTGCTGCTGCCCGTAACCTGTATCTGCGCAAAAAGAGCGCAGAGTGTAGTATCAGCACAACCGACCCCATGTGCTGGTAAGTGCCCGGCCTATCCCAGCGAACTAGTGACAAGGCTAAGGCCAGTCACCCACCTAAACCTGTACAGTTGCAATATAGATATACATATATATATAATACATTTATGAAAAAAAAACTCTGCTCTGAAATAATATAATAATATTCAATAACTCAAGATGTCCAAAAATAATCTTACTTTCATGTCTCAATTTCCTCTTTCATTTCATGTCTCGTGGTAGGCGTACCACCCGCTCCCAACTATCACAGTAACTACCTCTCGTGGTAGGCGTACCACCCGCTCCCAATATATCAGTAATTATATCTTGTGGTAGGCGTACCACCCGCTCCCAAATATATCAATAGTTATACCTCGTGGTAGGCGTACCACCCGCTCCCAAATATATCAACAATCATATCTTGTGGTAGGCGTACCACCCGCTCCCAAATATAACAATAGGCTACCGGCAACTATGGCCAATGCCAAGATTTAAATCACCTCGTGGTCGGCGTACCACACGATCCCATTTCATAAATATATATATATATTACCGGCATTTAGCCAATAATCTCTGTATTAGCAATATTTATAATTACCGGTTTTTAAACCAATAATTTATAATAATTTCAACAATTTACTTGCATTACCGGTATAACACCAATAATTCTTATTCAACATTTTATTCATAACTAAATTCATATTCCTACAAACTAGGATAGAACAAACACTTACCTCGAAGGTTCACGAACGATTCAATCCGTAGCAATGCCTTTTCCTTTCGAATTTGACTTCAATCCAACCGTATCTATACACAATTGATTTCATATCATCAATTCTACTTAACAAACTAGTTCATATTGCTAAATATGATTTTTACAACATTCTGCCCGGAATAGTAAAAATCGACCCCGGGCCCACATAATCGAAATTCAAGTTTCGGACCAAAATAAGTTCACCCAATCCTCCATGAGTTCAAATATACAATTTGTTCTTAAATTCGACTCCAAAACGAAGTCTAGATCGTAAATTCATTGAAAACCCTCACTATACTAATTTCTCAATTTTTCTACCCATTTACACCTATTTAGGCTTAGGAATTCAAATAATATTGATGGAAAATGAAGAAAACGAGTTAAGAATCACTTACCCGAGAAGTTTAATGAAGAATCGCTCAAAAACCGTCCAAAAAGCTGTGGAGAAGAGAGTGTTTTGTGAAAAATGGAAACAATCCCGTAAGTGTTCTGTTTGGGGATTAAATTCACTGGGCAATAATTTCTTCATCGCGTTCGCGACACCCCGGCCGCGTTCGCGATGAAGGAAAATATCAGGCCATCGCGTTCGCGTAGGGTGAGTCGCGAACGCGAAGAAGAAAAATACTGAGCTTCAAATTTGGCCTACGCGAACGCGGCCTAGGGCACGCGATCGCGATGAAGGAAAATGCTGGGCATCAGATTTGGCCTACGCGAACGCGGCCTAAGGCACGCGATCGCGATGAAGGAAAATGCTGGGCATCAGATTTGGCCTACGCGAACGCGGCCTAAGGCACGCGATCGCGATGAAGGAAAATGCTGGGCATCGCGAACGCGATCAACAGGACGCGAACGCGAAGAAGGAACGAAATGTTCTTCGCGAACGCGACCAAGGCATCGCGAACGCGATGAGGAAATGCCTGCTGCAGATTTCTGCAGTTTTTCTTAAGTTCAAAAACACCCCGAACCACCTCCGAAACACTCCCGAGCCCTCGGGGCTCCAAACCAAATATGCACACTAACCTAAAAACATCATACGAACTTGCTCGCGCGATCAAATCGCTAAAATAACATCAAAATCCATGAATTGAGCCTTAAAGCTCAAGAACTCTTTAAGATTTCATAATTTCCAAACTTTCCAATTTAAGGCCGAAACACGTCAAACGACGTCCGTTTTCAACCAAACTTTACGGGAAGCGCTTAACCAATATATATGACCTGTACCGGGCGTCGGAACCAAAATACGAGCCCGATACCAGTACTTTTTAATCAAAATTCATTTTCATTTTCCTTAAACATTTTCAGAAAACAATTTAACAGAAAAATTCTTTTACCGGGGTTCTAGACCTCGGATTTCAATTCCGGACATATGCCCAAGTTCCATATTTTTCTACGGATTTTCTGAAATAGTCAAATCACGGATCCGGGTCCGTTTATCAAAAATGTTGACCAAAGTCAACCATATCAATATTAATATCAAAATTCTTCTACTTTTTCACATATTTCACATATTTCAACATAAATCTTTTCCGGCTTTGTGCCCGGACTGTGCACGCAAATCGAGGCAACTATAAATGAGGTTTTCAAGACCTCCAAAGCTCGGAATGATTAAATAAACAAGTGATGACCCTTTGGGTCGTCACAATCTCCACCTCTAAAACAACCGTTCGTCCTCGAACGGACAAAAGAAAGAAGTACCTGAGTCAGGAAACAAATGTGGGTAGCGGCTCCGCATATCAGACTCGGACTCCCAGGTCGATGCCTCAGGAGGCTGACCTCTCCACTGAACACGCACAGAAGGATAACTCTTCGACCTCAGCTGTCGAACCTGCCGGTCTAGAATGGCTACCGGCTCCTCCTCGTAAGATAAATCATTGTCCAATTGGACAGTACTCTGAAGTCTAACACATGTGTGGGATCGCCGTGGTATCTCCGAAGCATAGATACATGAAAAACTAGATGCACGGCTGATAAGCTAGGCGGCAAAGCTAATCTGTAAGCCACCCCTCCCACTCTGTCTAGAATCTCAAATGGACCAATATACCTAGGGCCGAGCTTGCCCTTCTTCCCAAACCTCATCACGCCCTTCATAGGCGACACCCGGAGCAATACTCGTTCACCAACCATGAAATCTACATCTCGAACCTTACGATCCGCATAAGTCTTCTGCCTGGACTGAGCTGAACGCAATCTCTCCTGAATAGTCTTGACCTTATCTAAGGCCTCCTGAACTAGATCTGTACCCAACAACCGAGCCTCTCCCGGTTCAAACCATCCAACTGGTGATCGACATCGCCTACCATATAACGCCTCATACGGAGCCATCTGGATGCTAGATTGGTAACTGTTATTGTAGGCGAACTCTGCTAATGGCAGAAACTGGTCCCACGAACCTCCGAAATCAATAACACAAGCTCGAAGCATGTCCTCTAGAATCTGAATAGTCCTCTCTGACTGGCCATCCGTCTGAGGATGAAATGCTGTACTCAACTGAACCTGGGTGCCTAACTCCCGCTGGACCGCTCTCCGGAACCGCGAGGTAAACTGCGTTCCCCGATCAGAGATAATAGATACTGGCACCCCATGGAGACGAACAATCTCCCTAATGTAAACCTCCGCTAACCTCTCCGATGAGTAGGAGACAGATACTGGAATAAAGTGTGCTGACTTGGTCAGCCTATCAACAATGACCCAAATAGCATCAAATTTCCTCCGAGTCAAAGGAAGTCCCGTAACGAAATCCATAGTGATCCGCTCCCATTTCCACTCGGGAATTTCAATCCTCTGGAATACACCACCAGGTCTCTGGTGCTCATATTTCACCTGTTGACAATTTAGACACCGAGCAACATACGCAACAATATCTTTCTTCATTCTGCGCCACCAATAGTGCTGACGTAAGTCCTGATACATCTTCGCGGCGCCTGGGTGAATAGAATTCCGCGAACTGTGGGCCTCTGCTAAGATTAACTCTCAAATCCCTTCGACATTGGGCACACAAACTCGACCCCGCAATTTCAATACCCCATCATCATCTAGATTTACCTGTGTGGCACCTCCCCGCTGTACTGTATCTCTCAACTCACGCAAATGAGGATCATCAAATTGCCTCTCACGGATACGCTCTAATAAAGAAGAACGAGCGACCGTGCAGGCTAACACTCTGCTAGGCTCAGAAATATCCAATCTCACGAACCGGTTGGCTAATGCCTGGACGTCTAGAGCCAATGGTCTCTGACTGACCGGAATATATGCAAGACTACCCATGCTGGCAGACTTTCTACTCAATGCATCGGCCACCACATTGGCCTTACCTGGGTGATATAAAATAGTAACATCATAGTCTTTTAGTAACTCTAGCCATCTTCTCTGCCTCATATTCAACTCTTTCTGCTTAAACAAATACTGAAGACTCTTATGATCGGTGTACACTTCACATGCTACACCATACAAATAATGCCTCCAGATCTTCAATGAGTGAATAATTGCCGCCAATTCTAGATCATGCACTGGATAGTTCTTCTCATGGATCTTCAACTGCCTCGAAGCATAGGCAATAACCTTGCCATCCTGCATTAACACTGCACCAAGCCCAATACGGGAAGCATCACAATAAACGGTATAAGGTCCCGTACCTGTGGGTAAAACCAATACCGGTGTTGTGGTCAAGGTTGTCTTGAGCTTTTGAAAGCTCGCCTCACATTCATCGGACCATTCAAATTGAACACCCTTCCGGGTCAATCTGGTCAGTGGGGTTGCAATAGACGAAAATCCTTCTACGAATCGGCGATAATAACCTGCTAACCCCAAGAAACTCCGAATATCTGTGGCTGATGTCGGTCTAGGCCAGCTCTTGACCGCCTCAATTTTCTTCGGATCAACCTGAATACCTGCTGCCGTCACAATATGACCCAGGAATGCAACCGAACTTAGCCAAAATTCACACTTTGAAAATTTTGCATATAGCTGGCTATTTCTCAGAGTCTGTAAGGCCACTCTGAGATGTTGCGCATGCTCCTCCTGACTGCGGGAATATATTAATATGTCATCAATGAAGACTATTACAAACAAGTCTAAATAAGGCCGGAACACCCGATTCATTAATTCCATAAAAGCTGCCGGAGCATTTGTCAACCCAAAAGACATGACCAGAAATTCATAATGTCCATACCGAGTGCGGAACGCGGTCTTAGGGACATCAGATGCCCTAATCTTCAGCTGATGATAGCCAGATCTCAAATCTATCTTTGAAAATACCTTGGCACCCTGAAGCCGGTCAAATAAATCATCAATTCGCGGAAGTGGATATTTATTTTTGATAGTCACCTTGTTTAACTGTCGATAGTCAATGCACATTCTCATCGAACCATCTTTCTTCTTTACAAATAATACAGGTGCACCCCACGGCGAAACACCGGGCCTAATGAAACCCTTTTCAAGTAAATCCTGCAACTGTTCCTTCAATTCTTTTAACTCCGGCGGAGCCATACGGTATGGGGGAATGGAAATGGGCTGAGTGCCTGGAGCCAAATCAATGCAAAAATCAATGTCCCTATCGGGCGGCATACCTGGCAAGTCTGAAGGAAATACTTCAGGAAATTCGCGAACCACAGGCACATAGTCAATAGAAGGAACCTCAGCACTGGAATCACGGACATAGGCCAAATAAGCCAAGCATCCCTTTCCAACCATACGCTGAGCTTTAACATAAGAAATAACATTACGGCTAGTATGACCTGAAATTCCTTTCCATTCTATACGAGGCGAATTTGGCAGGGCTAAAGTCACAGTCTTGGCATGGCAATCTAGAATAGCATGATACGGAGATAGCCAGGTCCATGCCTAGTATAATATCGAAGTCCACCATATTTAGGAGTAATAAATCAGCACGGGTCTCGAGACCCTCAATTACTATAATACATGACCGATGAACTCGATCAACCACAATAGAGTCGCCTATTGGTGTAGACACATGAACAGGAACACTCAGTGGATCACTGGGCTGAATCAAGTATGGTGCAAAATAGGAAGACACATACGAATATGTAGATCCAAGGTCAAATAATGCTGATGCCTTTCTATCACAAACCAAAATAATACCCGTAATGACGGCATCAGAAGACTCGGCATCTGGTCTGGCGGGAAGTGCATAACATTGGGGCTGTGCCCCACCACCCTGAGCAGTATCTCTAGGACGATCAGCTGCTGGCTGGTCTCTACCTCTATCGGTCCGAGCTCCACCTCTATGACCTCTACCTCCACCTCTATGTCCTCTACCTCCGCCTCTAGCCGGCTGGGCAGGCGGTGAGGGAACTGGGGCCTGAATCATGGCACGAGAACCCTGCTGGTGAGATCTGTGAGAAGCTCGAGGGCAATACCTTGCAATGTGCCTAAAATCACCGCAGGTAAAACAAGCCCTCGGCTGCTGAAAAAGTGGTGGTGCACTGATAGGCTGCTGATCGGAGTAGCGTGGCTGAGAATTACGATCACCTAAAGCATCTTGAGAAACCTGAAGAGCTGACTGATAAGGCCTAGGAGGATGGCCTCTATCATAAAAATCTCTATCTCCGGACGAGGTACCACTGAATCTACCCGAATTACGAGATCTCTTATCTGATCCATGTCTCGCTCCCTGTGACAGAGCCATCTCGATCCGGCGGGCTGCATTAGCCGCCTCCTGAAAAGTGATTTCAGTTCCTGCACCCATAGCCATCCGTAGCCGAATTGGCTGATTCAAGCCATCAATAAACCTCCTCACTCTCTCCCGCTCTGTGGGAAGTATGATAACAGCATGACGAGCCAGGTCCACGAACCTAGTCTCGTACTGTGTGACAGACATAGAACCCTGATGAAGACGCTCAAATTGTCTGTGCATAAACTCCCGCTGAGTTGCTGGAAGGAACTTCTCCAAGAATAATTCTGCAAACTGCTCCCAAGTCAAAGATGACGATCCCGCTGGCCTGGTTAGACAATAATCTCTCCACCAAGTCTTGGCGGAACCGGATAACCGAAAAGTAGCAAAATCCACACCATTTGTCTCCACAATACCCATAGTACGGAGAACTTCGTGGCAGTTGTATAGGAAGTCCTGTGGATCCTCTGAAGGAGTACCACTGAATGTGGTAGTGAACAGCTTGGTAAACCTGTCCAATCTCCACAACGCATCAGCAGACATAGCTGCACCATCATTAGACGGAGTCGCAATAATAGGCCGAACCGCCTCAGCTGGCTGAATCACGGGATCTTGAGCCTGGGGAATTACTGGCTCTGGAGTGCGCGTAGCAGGAGTCTGATTACCTCCTCCAGCCTGAGAAGTGGCTGGTGCTACCGGTAATAAACCTGCTCCGGTGACATGATCCATAAAACCTGCTATCCGGACCAAAGCATCCTGAAGATCCGGTGAAAATAAAGCTCCTCCTGGGACCTGAGCTGGGCCTACTGGAGCTGCTGGGGCCGGAATTTCCTCCTCTATATGAACCTGAGGTTCTGCCACTCGTGCTGCTGCTCGGGGCTGAGTTCTGCCCCTACCTTGTCCTCTAGGACGACCTCGACCTCGGCCTCTACCCCTAGCAGGAGTTGTCGCTGCTGGGATCTCGGGCTGCTGGTCAGTAGATGAGGATGCACGTGTCCTTACCATCTGCGGAAGAACAGAGTAGAAGTTCAATTAACATTCAAAAGATCAAGTCGCACGACCGGAAAGAATAAAGAGAATATTTTCCTAACTCTGTAGCCTCTGGAGGATAAATACAGACGTCTCCGTACCGATCCTTCAGACTCTACTAAGGTTGTTCGTGAGTTGTGAGACCTATGCAACCTAGTGCTCTGATACCAACTTGTCACGACCCGGATTTCCCACCATCGGGGTCATGATGGCGCCTACTAAATAGAAGCTAGGCAAGCCAAATATTAATAACAATTCCATTAATAACCAATTTATTATTAACAACATAAAACTTACAGCGGAATAATCAAAATTTAGCGGAAGACTTAAGCAGATATGATAAAGAAAAATCCAAATCTGATACACTACCCAAGACTGGTGTCACAATACTCACGAACTTCTAAGAATAATACACATAATTGTTTGAAAGAAAATACAAGCTGTTTATCTCGATTACATGAGATAACGGAATGAAAAGCATAGATAGGAGAGACAACGGGTCCTGCGGACGCCTGCAAGGCTACCTCGTAGTCTCAATAGTCGGAGAATCCACAAATCACTACTGTCGCTGCTGCTGCCCGTAACCTGTATCTGCGCAAAAAGAGCGCAGAGTGTAGTATCAGCACAACCGACCCCATGTGCTGGTAAGTGCCTGGCCTATCCCAGCGAACTAGTGACAAGGCTAAGGCCAGTCACCCACCTAAACCTGTACAGTTGCAATATAGATATACATATATATATAATACATTTATGAAAAAAAAACTCTGCTCTGAAATAATATAATAATATTCAATAACTCAAGATGTCCAAAAATAATCTTACTTTCATGTCTCAATTTCCTCTTTCATTTCATGTCTCGTGGTAGGCGTACCACCCGCTCCCAACTATCACAGTAACTACCTCTCGTGGTAGGCGTACCACCCGCTCCCAATATATCAGTAATTATATCTTGTGGTAGGCGTACCACCCGCTCCCAAATATATCAATAGTTATACCTCGTGGTAGGCGTACCACCCGCTCCCAAATATATCAACAATCATATCTTGTGGTAGGCGTACCACCCGCTCCCAAATATAACAATAGGCTACCGGCAACTATGGCCAATGCCAAGATTTAAATCACCTCGTGGTCGGCGTACCACACGATCCCATTTCATAAATATATATATATATTACCGGCATTTAGCCAATAATCTCTGTATTAGCAATATTTATAATTACCGGTTTTTAAACCAATAATTTATAATAATTTCAACAATTTACCTGCATTACCGGTATAACACCAATAATTCTTATTCAACATTTTATTCATAACTAAATTCATATTCCTACAAACTAGGATAGAACAAACACTTACCTCGAAGGTTCACGAACGATTCAATCCGTAGCAATGCCTTTTCCTTTCGAATTTGACTTCAATCCAACCGTATCTATACACAATTGATTTCATATCATCAATTCTACTTAACAAACTAGTTCATATTGCTAAATATGATTTTTACAACATTCTGCCCGGAATAGTAAAAATCGACCCCGGGCCCACATAATCGAAATTCAAGTTTCGGACCAAAATAAGTTCACCCAATCCTCCATGAGTTCAAATATACAATTTGTTCTTAAATTCGACTCCAAAACGAAGTCTAGATCGTAAATTCATTGAAAACCCTCACTATACTAATTTCTCAATTTTTCTACCCATTTACACCTATTTAGGCTTAGGAATTCAAATAATATTGATGGAAAATGAAGAAAACGAGTTAAGAATCACTTACCCGAGAAGTTTAATGAAGAATCGCTCAAAAACCGTCCAAAAAGTTGTGGAGAAGAGAGTGTTTTGTGAAAAATGGAAACAATCCCGTAAGTGTTCTGTTTGGGGATTAAATTCACTGGGCAATAATTTCTTCATCGCGTTCGCGACACCCCGGCCGCGTTCGCGATGAAGGAAAATATCAGGCCATCGCGTTCGCGTAGGGTGAGTCGCGAACGCGAAGAAGAAAAATGTTGGGCATCAGATTTGGCCTACGCGAACGCGGCCTAAGGCACGCGATCGCGATGAAGGAAAATGCTGGGCATCGGATTTGGCCTACGCGAACGCGGCCTAAGGCACGCGATCGCGATGAAGGAAAATGCTGGGCATCGCGAACGCGATCAACAGGACGCGAACGCGAAGAAGGAACGAAATGTTCTTCGCGAACGCGACCAAGGCATCGCGAACGCGATGAGGAAATGCCTGGGCATCGCGAACGCGATCAACAGGACGCGAACGCGAAGAAGGAACGAAATGTTCTTCGCGAACGCGACCAAGGCATCGCGAACGCGATGAGGAAATGCCTGCTGCAGATTTCTGCAGTTTTTCTTAAGTTCAAAAACACCCCGAACCACCTCCGAAACACTCCCGAGCCCTCGGGGCTCCAAACCAAATATGCACACTAACCTAAAAACATCATACAAACTTGCTCGCGCGATCAAATCGCTAAAATAACATCAAAATCCATGAATTGAGCCTTAAAGCTCAAGAACTCTTTAAGATTTCATAATTTCCAAACTTTCCAATTTAAGGCCGAAACACGTCAAACGACGTCCGTTTTCAACCAAACTTTACGGGAAGCGCTTAACCAATATATATGACCTGTACCGGGCGTCGGAACCAAAATACGAGCCCGATACCAGTACTTTTTAATCAAAATTCATTTTCATTTTCCTTAAACATTTTCAGAAAACAATTTAACAGAAAAATTCTTTTACCGGGGTTCTAGACCTCGGATTTCAATTCCGGACATATGCCCAAGTTCCATATTTTTCTACGGATTTTCTGAAATAGTCAAATCACGGATCCGGGTCCGTTTACCAAAAATGTTGACCAAAGTCAACCATATCAATATTAATATCAAAATTCTTCTACTTTTTCACATATTTCACATATTTCAACATAAATCTTTTCCAGCTTTGTGCCCGGACTGTGCACGCAAATCGAGGCAACTATAAATGAGGTTTTCAAGACCTCCAAAGCTCGGAATGATTAAATAAACAAGTGATGACCCTTTGGGTCGTCACACAAGGTGGCATAAGAGGTGACCAAGAAAGAAACTGGGGCAGAAGTTGTTTTTGTTGTGGGAAAGCTGGTTCCGAAAGTTGTAATTTTGAACCTATGTCGAAGTGTTTTGAGCCTTTGATGCCCTTTCTTCCTAACCCTGTCCAAAGCCTACATTACAGTCCAAAGAAAGATTCTGATCAGTCTTCGAGAGTTGCCAAGTCAAGCGAGTAGAGGTGAATCATATCAGGGGCAACACTCCGGTCCAGACGAAAGAAATGAAAAATGAGAGAGTCTTGTTGATGAGAACCCTCATGGGTATCCCAAGGCGATGAAAGCTGAGAGAAATAAAAAATGAGAGAGTCTTATTGGTGAAAACCTTCAAGGGTACCATAAGGCGATAGTGAGTTGAGAGAAAAGGTCAAAATGAAAGTGGCTTGATGGTGAACACCTACGGGCACCACAAGTCGAATGAGGCTTGAGAATCATATGGGAAATCACTAGACGAAGATTCTGAAAGACAATAGAGCAGCAAAGACCAGTTTCACAGTTTGGGGGTATAATAGGGGCTAAACATCATATTTACCTAACAGAATAGGCCACAGTTTCATGTCAAGGTCATTAGAGTCGGTATCCACATCTGATAAGTTTCTACTTTGTTGTTTTCTTATTAGGAATCATCTTTTTCCATTGTCCTTCTACTATGTTCCTTTACTCTTGTTTACTTCCGATTCCTGATTCTGTGTGATAAAAACAAGTGAGAAATAACTTCAAAATTTGCCACCAAGCTTTCTAATTAAACAAAACGAGATCTGGTGAACACATCAAAGCATCAAATCAGGAAAGAACGGCAGGCACACTGAGTTGGCAGCAATCAACATGCTTTGGGATCCTTATAAAATACAGGGGTCTGGTATATGTCAATTCATGAATGATGCAACAAATAAAGGGTTAGACTGAATCGATCAAAGGTATTTCATGTGATAAGCTTGATAAAAGGGTGTTAAACCAGTGACGATCAAGACCTTCCAAGCAGAAATCAAAGTTATCATGGCAAATGGGAGAGTTGTAGACCTCCAGGACCGGACCATAGGTTTAAGTCAATAAAGAACAACATACATCTTGAGTGGGTGGCAAATGATGTGATTTGGGATTCATGTGAAATTCAAGGGTTTGGTGCGTATCAGTTTAGGAACAATGCAACAGATGAATGGCATTAGGTGAATGGATCAAACGTATTTTCGGTGAAACACGAAAGGTTTGGTGCATATCAACTCATAAACAATGCAACAAATATGGAGGATATTGGGTTAACGGACCAGAGATATTTTCTGTGCTAAGAGTAACAAAGAAAGTGGTTGGTCAATGTACGAGCAATGTCGTCAAATGGAAATCAAAATGAAGGAGCAACAGACCTCAAGGCTGAGGCTAGTGGTTAGATCAAGAAAGAACAACATATATATGCAGTGGTGGCAATGGACGTGCTTTGGGATTCATGTGAGACACAAAGGTTGGGGACGTGCCAGTTCATGCAATGCAATAAATAAAGGATATTGGGTCTGAACGGAGACAAGGTATTTTATGAGGAGGACATAGAAAGGGGTTGGTCATAAACAAGAAAGGTCTTCGAGTGGAAATCAGTCATAATAGAAAGTAAAGGAGAAATCTCCCTCAAAGTCAAGGCCAAAAACCAACCACCACATTTTAAATTGACGAGATTTTTCTTTGATTGAAACAGGGGTAGAAGTTTTGGAGAAACCCTCCGTAAGGAAATGCAGGACCCAAACAGGTATGACTGAAAATTCTCAAGACCCTTCTGGAAAATGGGACTTAGTTTAAATTTCAAAACAATCATGAGAAGCATAACTTAGCATAAATGTACCCCAAAGGAATATAAGTTTGTTCTAAAGTTTGCATGTTTAAGATAGGTTTCAATTAAGAGTTTTCGGGACCCTCCTGGATAATGGGACATAATTTTGAGGTCAATCAAGATAAAAATATATAATGGAAGTCAGAAGTTGTCAGGACCCTCCTGGATAATGGGGAGTAGTTTAAGACCTTTTGATAACAAATATTGTGGGAGTAACACTTTTAGAAGAGATAGTTTAGGTTCATAATGGTTAGGACTTGTTAGGACCTCCCTAGATAATAGGAATTATCTTTCAAATACTTATAATAGTTGGTAAAATAACTCAGTTTAACACTCACCCATGTGCCCAACCATCAAACGGTGGCAGAAATTTTTGTTTGTCTATTTTTTCATAAGCAGGAGCCCACCCGGAGAACAAGGGAATACTTTTAAGCATGGAAAGCAGGAGCCCAACTGGAGAACAAGGGAATACCTTTTCAGGCATCATAAGCAGGAGCCCACTTGGAGAATAAGGGAATACTTTTTTTGTTACAGTCAGGATCCCACCTGGAGAACAAGGGAATGCTTTTCATGCATCGCTGTCAGGAGCCCACCCGGAGAATAAGGGAATACTTTTCAAGCATCGCCGTCAGGAGCCCACCTGGAGAACAAGGGAATACTTCTCAAGCTTCCGCAACCAGGAGCCCTCCGTGAGAATAGAGGCACGTATTTCAAATTGCAGCAATCAAGCTGTTAATATTTGGTAACATAACCCACCCAATCATCAAACTAGGGCAGAAATTTTTGTTGTTTCTCTATTTTGTTGAAAGCAGGAGCCCACCTGGAGAACAAGGGAATACTTTTCAAATTCAGCAAGTAGGAGCACACATGAAGAAAAAGGGAATACTTGTCAAGCATCGTCACCAGGAGCCCACCTGGAGAACAAGGGAATAGTTTTCATGCGTCAGCAGGCAGAACCCCGCCTTGAGAATAGGGGCACATATTTCAAATTTTAGTAGTTAAGCATCACTCGGAAGATTGGAAAAACATCACCAATCACAATTCAAGGCAACAACAAGAATTCTATTGGAAGAATACAAGATACAAGTTCAAGGCAACACAAGAGCAAGTTTGAAGACGTAGATAGGATCTTTTGTAACTCACAGGTCATAGCTTAGGAGAGCTTCTTTTGTTTTACCACAGTCTAATAAGGAGGCCAGCGAGCATTAGCAGCAGCAATAGCAGTAAAGTCACAGTCCACGGTAGTCCCAGCTACCAAAACTTCCTGAACTACATTGACCTGATTCCTGTTTAGCCCAGGATATGTAGGAAACCTCCGAAGCAAAGGCTCGGTCAAACTTTTTCAAAATGCTTCCCACGGAGTATTCAAACGGGCACAAATCGCTCGTATCCGCTCACTTTTCTTTGCACGAAAACTCTTCATGTTTCCACGCGAAGAGGGGCAGCTGTGAGCACGTGATTTTTGCCCTACATGAGAATTACTCCCAAAAATTCAAAATAAAATAAACTTTCTCTATTTTTACAATTTTGTGAATTTTGTGTATTTTTTTGCTAGGTGTGGCACATTTATCCATGCATCTTAATTCGTATGAAAAATATATTAAAAAAAAACACATGACATTGGAATTTAGGATATGTTTCATATTAATTAGGGGTTAATGTTTTTAGAACAAAAGATAAAGAAAATAACAAAATAGTTTACTTTTGCATTTTTAATTGTTTAATTGTGAAGTCATCACGAAATAGATTTTAAATAATTTTAGGAATTAATTAGTTTAGTGTTGGAAATAAATTAGGTCTTTATTTTAATTTTTTATTTTTTATAAAATTAGAAAAATACAAAAATACAAATTGAAATACATTACTAAATAAGAAAAGGAGATAAAAGAAAACAAAATGAAAAAGAGAAAACAAATAAGGAAAAAACATGAATTGGGCCGTCTGTAATAAACCTTGATTAGCCCAAACAATTATGCGCCCCAATCCATAGCCCAATCTACCAACACCAGGTCCAGCCCTCCCCCCCTCTAAAAATATCGGCACCGTTTAGGGCCTAATCAATCCCAGCCGACTAGGTTGAGTTGATCAACAGCTGGGAACTAACCAAAAAGTGATATATAAGTGTCTGATACCCTAGCCCTCCTCCCCCGTAACCCCGACGTAACGCCACCATGAGCCGCCGTCTCCCGCCTGCCGGAAATCGCCTCACGGCGGTGTTCATCCAATGGACCCCAAATTTTCACCACAACCCCTTCTATTCTTCCCTTTTCCAAATCCAAACTCCTCTCCCCTCAAATCCTGCCCAATCTCCTCAAACCTACCAAACCCTAGGTGCCGCCACTGCCGTGTACGGCGGTGCCAACTGACTCCAAAATTACACCACAACATCTCCACACTTCCCTCTTACTAAATCCATCAATTATTTCCCTAGAATCCCCACAAAAAATCTCGAATGTCGATTTGAAAATCCTTCCCAAAATCCTAAGTGCTCTAAAAATCCCCAAATTCACATCACACAATCCTTTCTCTCTCCTCGTGAAAAATCTACCATCAGTGACGTTAAAATATTGATAGATTTGTTCCAATTTTAAATCCATAGCAATAAGTTTTCTTTTTAAAGTATGTTTATATTTTCTTCTTCTTTCATGCGTTCTGATTCGATTTTATGACTGTTTTGTTTAATGAATGGATGAGTTAATTTTTGTTTTGATTTTTATCACCTATGTTTTGATTTTGTTTTAATTTTGGTATACAATTCTACTTGTTTGTTTGATCCGTTTAAGATTCTAATTTGTTTTGGTCCATGGTTTAAGTTTGATTATTAGTTGAATACTTTGTTAATCTGTTTAGTTGATCCTATTATGGCATTATTTGAATTTTAGTGATCGATTCATTATTTGAAATAATTAATAACTTATTACCTTTTTTAATTAGTTAGTGATAGTTAGTTTAGTTCAGTGATTGTTTCAATAATTCTTTAGTTCACTGTTTGGTTTTCAATTTATTATTAGGATTAGCTTAATTTGTTAGTGTTAATTAGCTTAATCGATTTGGTTATAGCTGATAATGATAATTTTGTTATTTGAGACCAAGGTCAAGGGATAGTAATTGCAAAATAGGTTCAGGGTTTTTGTTTGGGTTTGGTTGGTAATTTTTGGGAGTTTTCAAGGGTAATTTAGGCATAGAAAATGATAGTTTTATTAAGATTGGTAAATTCAAAACTAAGGCAACGATAGTATAGGTATTGTATAGCTAAAAGAATACTCTGGGGTCTTCTTGAATAGAACATTAGTGTAAATTTTAGTAAATTTAGGGCAATAACTTGAGAAAGAAATTAGAAATTAGGTAAAGTCTGAAACAAAAAGGGGGGAAATAGTGAAAAGCCTCCAGAACATTCTGCCTCACTCCTTTCCTATAAAAGGCATCCCTAATGCTTTCTTTAACAAGTTTGGAACCCCTGAAAATTTTACAAACCTTCCAAGTTACAATTTTCCCTAAAAGTCCTCTTGTTAATACCTGAGATTCAAATTTGAATCTAGAAAAACCAAAAAGAAGTTTAAATCTGAATTCCTATAGTATAGACCTTTATTTTTGCTCATAATTTTCTCCAAAATCCAAAAACATATCAATATTCAGTAAAGAATCCAAAAATACTTTTACATTGCTTTGGCTTGAAGTTAATTGTGAGTTCTAGTTCATGTTTTAGAAAGTTTGAGGCCAAAACAAGTGTGTTTTGGGGTTATTTGATTGCTGATAAATCTCTGTTACTCTCCTGGGGTTTGCTGTGATATTTTGGTTGAAATCAACCTCATTGCTTTGGCTCTAACTACATGTATTAAATCAGATTTTTGCCTAGATTCTCATCAATTTCATTCTATTTCCAGGTACTGTTTCTATCTATCGAAGATGTAACTGTGATATGGAAGAAAATGAATGAAGTTTAAATGATCATTTTTTATTCTGTTATTTCTAATCATAATTAACTATGTACATTCGTTAGGATTAGTTGTGGAAATGTAATAATAAGGACTGGACTGCAAATCTAATTGATATGAACTTCCATTTTTTTTAGAAATAGTTCTATATTGCTAATCAAGGTAATAGGATAGTATATAATAGTTTTTATGTTGCAATCTGTTCATAATAGATTGATAATATAGTGATGTTTTTCCAAAATATTCTCTGATTTCCAAACTGTTATGTATCTCCTGCCTTTTTACAAGTTCCGAGAATTTTCATCCAACTCCTTCCTCCAAATTTTGTTTAAACCCTTCAACTCATGTCTTAATATATTTTCGAACGTTCCAGCTTTAATTCTCATTTTCTTAGACCTTAAATGTGTTTGAAATTGAAATTCAAATAGTTTGTGCTTGGTTAAATGAAGTAATTGTATACTGCCTTCCCATTCCAATTGTTAAAACAAGTCATATCCGTTTGTCTGTATTGGCCTAATCTGTTTAATTTTAGCAATTTATTTTCCAATATGGGCCGCCTCTTCACAAATGGCTATTGCCATAGGCCGGGGCCAAACCGTGCTGAGCCAAAATATGCGCAGAATTTGGTTGTGAGCATAGGAGCTCGATATGAGAACCCATGTGGATGTTGGCGTAGACTTGCCTTGAACATTGACCATTTGGGCTTGGGCAAGACCTCTAAGGACCCAAAATTGCCATAAATCAGAAAATCTTCAAAAATTCCTTAGGAATAGAGGAAATTAATTAGAGTCTTCTCTTTCGTTTGAATTCAGACTTGAATTCGAGGCCCGAATTTATAATTGTAAGTTAATTGGCCTTTTAGAGACAAGCAATATAAATAGAAAATTTAGTTATTTTAGGATTGGCCCTTTAAATAATAAATGGGTTAAGCCTCGCCAAATAAAAATACAAATCGCGGGGCCCTCATTAATCGTCTATAAAATTATTTTGATCATGGGCTTGCCGTTTAGCGAAATTCACGGCCTCCCACCAAGTTAAAAAGACGTTAGTCACTTTAGGCGCGTCTTTAATAATCTTACCTTCCTAATACGGATGTGCATTTCATGCAACCCAAATCCAAATCCAAAAACGTTGAATAAGAATGTGTCGATGATCCGGATGCATTTCATGAGACGTGATCTGAAAACATATTTTTAGGCGATGTTCACTTTCGTAAAAATAATTAAAAGACGGTAAATAATTATAAAAATTGCACTATAGGTTGGGGTATGTAAAAAATTAGATTTTAGCCATTTACAGTAATTTAAGCGACTGTAACCACGGAACTCGGGGATGCCTAACACTTTCTCCCGGGTTAATAAAATTCCTTACCCGGATTTTTAGTTCGCGACTGTTAAATAGTCAAATCCTTTTCTCGATTCGGGATTTAAACCGGTGACTTGGGACACCATAAATCTCCCAAGTGGCGTCTGAATCTTAAATAAAACGAATCCCATTTCGATTGTCCTTTAATTGGGAAAACTCCTTTTATTATACCCTTCACGGGGTGTAGTAGCGAAAAAGGGAGGTGTGACAAACATCTCCTGCCAGGCCTGAAGTTTCAGATAATGGGTTGAGCCGCGGTTCCACCGTGACCGTGGCAGAAGCACGGTGGAAGAGAGTTGTAGATCAAATCGAGATTAAGAGAGCGCATTTGGTCGCGGTTACACCGCGACCGCGAAAGAACCGGGCACAATAAACTTCAAGGACTAAACTGTAAAAGATGAAATTTTTAGACCTAAACCCTATTTTAAACACTAAACTTCGCCCAAAAGAGGCATGTATTAATTTTTAGAGTTGCTTGGCAAGGAAAACTTTTGTGAGAGAATACCCAAAACATCTTTCTTCTTTTTCTTTGATTTTTATTGCTAGTTATGATAAATTCTATCTTAGTTGTTTTTCCATAGCCATGAGTAGTTAAATCCTTTGTCTAAGGTTTTGATGGAACCTATTGGGGGATGAACTTCTTCTTTATGTGAATACAAATTGTTAGTTTCAATCTCTATTTGTTCAACTTTGTGTTTGTTGTAGTTAATTGACAGGATCCTCAATTAGATGTGCATATTTAGTGTGCGTAACTTTGAAAATAGTGCATATTTAGGTTATTGTTGAACAACACCACTCCCAAAGTATAAGAGGAGTCTATAATTGCGGGTTTAAAGGCGGGATTAGGGATAACGAAGCTTTTAGTGTAATCTAAAGTGAATTGTGCTAAACAAAGTAAGCTAGTGTATCTCGGGAGAGTGCAATTAGTATATTACTGTGATTACTCGGGAGAGATTTACAGTAAGATGAGCGTTCATGATTGATAGAGGTGTGTTGGTAAATTTGTATGATCATAAACAAAAGGGATTCCATCAATAGGGAAAATCATTGCCTTAGCTTTTACTCATCATTGTTTACAACCTTAGTATTTTAGTTTACAGCTGTTTAGTTTACTTGCAAGCGTAGTTGGTAAAGAAACATTCAACTTGATTCAAACATTTGGGAAGTTGGTTCGAAGAGTTTAGTGGGTCTAAAGATAGTGATTGATTTGTTAAATCTTTGTGGATTCGACCCCGGGCATAATACATGGGTTATATTTGCAACGTTCGTAGAGTTCTTTTTAGAGAGCATAGTTGGGTGTGATCAAATTTTGGTGTCGTTGCCGGGAGTTAACGCAATTATCAATTACCATTGACCGAAATACTAATATTCTTATTGTAGTCGGTTTTCTCTCTACCCAATTTTTCATTGAAAATTTGACGGTTGTTGACTTGGTTGCTCAGATGTATGCCTAGAAAGTCTACAAGGACTACAAAACTACTTGAAGGACTCTCAAACTCCAAGAAAATATTTCGGGCATTGAATTGTGCAAACAAAAGACTTCAATAATCCCAATAGACACTCAAAATTGATATTGACATGGGAGACATAAATAATCCCAATGGAAAATTCAGGAATGAGCAAACTGGCTTAAATGCCAGGGAAGAGGCACCTCCTATACCTGAGGGTGCACTATATGACTGGGCACAACCCACAGCTGACAATCTGACTACTGCCATTATTTTGCCCGCAATACATGTTGAATCATTTCAGATCACAAACAATATGCTACACTTGTTGCAAAACAAGGGACTCTTTTTTATGACACAAATAGAATATCCTCCGCAACACTTGAATATATGCATAACTCAAAGGCAACCCAACATGACTTCAGAAGCAATCAGGCTATTATTGTTTCCATTCTTGGTGAAAGAAGCTGCGAAGACTTGGCTTAATTCATTCCCATAAACTCCATCACTACTTGGGAGGAATTAGTCAAGCAATTTGTGAACAAGTTAAGTTTGGGTAAAACCTGCGCGGTCCACGTGACAAAAGTGTGCGGCCGCGCAGGTCGGTAAGTGATGGGTCCCACTCCCTTTTCTATAAATAGGGACCCCTGGCCTTCATTTAACCTTTTGGCCAAATTTTCATCTGAGAGATTTTTACTGTTCATCCTGTGCATCTTGTGCTCCAATTGTATTCACAACCAATTCTTGGTAGCATTTCACATCTAATTCAATATCTAGATTACTTTATTATGTACATAAATTGATTAATGCTAGAATAACTTCTTAATTTCTTTAATTTTTCCCTCTTTTAATTGATAGATTAGGATCAAGCATGATAATAATAGAATTAGGGCTAACATCCTTGCTAAAATAACTGAGTAGGGACAATTAGGACACATAGAGTTAGAAATATTGGACTTAAATGAACAAAAACACCCTGCCAGTTAAATTTTGCCCTACGCGGCCGCACACCATTTTTGTGCGGTCCGCGTGATTGAACCTGCATGAAGACCAATACCTACGCGGTCGCGGAACAAATCAATGTGGACCGCATGCCAAAGATTCAGAGAATGATTATTTTGATGATTAGCCTGTGCAGACCGCGTCCATTTCTGGGAGGTCCGCGTTGACCTCACGCGGCCGCGACACAAATTAGTACGGTCAACGTAGGTCAACTTCAGAGAAGTGCATCTGTTGATGTTTAGCTTGTGCGGACCGCGTAGCAAAAGTCTGCGGTTCGCGTGACCCCGATGCAAATTAGTGCGGTCCGCGTGGGTCAACTTCAGAGAAGTGCATCTGTTGCTGCTTAGCTTGTGCGGACCGCATGGCAAAAGTGTGCGGTCCGCGTGACCCTTGTTACCCAACTGTGCCTTTTTCTTTGTATACTCTTCTCACATAGTACACTGCTTACGTGCTTCAACTAACCAATTTAGACTCTATCTCTTACAGACAATGGTGAAGAAACATATTGCACAACGTAGGGGTAAACAACCCGGGAGAGGTGGTCCCTCCCGAGGGGGCAAGGGAAAAAGTATAGTTAAGCTCACTCCGGAGGCCGGGGAAAACATAAAGAAAACCCGAAAGCTGATTCGGGAAGCTGACAGGGCGGTCTCTCATTCTACTAGGAGTGACTACATACCCTCTAGGAGTGTGAGCTCAAAGTCTGCCCCCTCCCACATGTCCATCTCCGTACCCAACATGGCATCCTCTTCTCCAGACCAACCCACAGCTGCCACCTCCAAGCCGGTAAATGTTGTCTCAGACTCGTCTGATGAGTCTCGAGCAGAAAAGAACAGTGATGATGAATACTCCACCTCTCTCACAGCTTCATTATCAGGGGAAAGTGGAGGACATGCGGAATGAGGAGAGCCAGAAGTGGGTGGTATTGAGTGGACAAGGGACCCAAATGTGTGGGCTGATAGATTTGTGAGTGAGCTGGCATGGCATAAATTCAAGGAGTGGTGGCCAAAGAGAAGATTGATTCCGGAGAGGCGATTCATAGATGCGGACTTGGTACCGCACAACCCTCATGTCCAAGCTCAATTCCATACTAGAGAGGGTTGGAGCTTCTTTAAGGAGCGGGTGGAGAATGCCAATGAACACATGGTCAAAGAATTCTACGCAAACATCCATCATATAGTCTGAGATTCCACCGCCACAAAAGTGAGGGATCAGATTGTGTTGTTTGACAGAAAATCCTTAAATGAGTTCTTGGGGTTCGCTGATGAAGATGAATCCCAATATTTGGAGAAGTTAGCCCTTAAAGAGGAGGCTCGTCAATGGTTAGCAGAAGTGCTAGCTGCTCCCAGCACTGTTCCAGTGTGGCTAAAGGTACAAGAGAAGATATATAGAAACACCCTTAGCTTTGAAGCGAAAGGGTGGTTGACATTTGTCTGCAACCGACTGGACCCTACCACACATGACCATTCAGTGCCTATTGATCGTGCGGTGTTGGTAGCTTCTATTATGGCCGGCTTCCCATTGAATGTGGGAAATATCATGCATCGGGTAATCTCCACAGTGGGCCACGAGACCAAGACAAAGTATCCCTTCCCAAACATACTGACTTTGTACTTCAAGGAGCTTAAAGTGAAGAGAAAGAAATTTGATGTGATGGTGCCTCCGGCGGGGGCTTACTCTTGGTATGATCAAAAGGGTCCTGGCAACTCTAAGACGGCTAAGAAGAGCCAAGCCACCACTTCCTCTGCAGCTGGCCAATCTGAGGAGCCAATTTCCACTGAGCAGACCACTTCCTTCCCTCCGGGTCCTTCCACAGCAACTTCCTCCTCTATTGCTGATCCGGAGATTCCAGTCTCCAAGACTCACCGGTTCACTGCCAACCAGCTTACATATTCCTTGGCCAGTTTGAACAACTGGATGTCGGCAGCGACATCTAAATTGTCCACATTGACAATAGCGGTTCAGGCTCAAAGTGCACCAGTGACAGTGGAGGTCCCTGCTTCTATTGAGGAGACACTAAAGAAGATCCTGGCTAACCAGGAGATAAAGATGAAGAAGCAGGATTCCTTAGCCAAGTCAGTTGGCGAGCACATCAAGCCATTGAAGAGCTTGGCAATGGAACACATGAAGCTTAGGAAAACAAAAGCCTCTAAGGATGAGGTAGCAGCATTGAGGAAACCGGTGGACAAGCTAGTGGCGGATCAGCTGCCACTAGACTTGTTGTTTGAGGAGCTTGTTATTGAGACCCCCAGCGGAGCAGCCACAGGAGGAGCCCAGGCCACGGAAGAAGAGGAAACTCCCCAACACCGAGGGAGTTGTCATTATGGTAGCTCCTAAGCAGGAGGGGCCCTCCAGTGCCCCTACAGTAGATAAGCCACCTCCAGAGCAGGCATCCATCCCAGCAGCACAGCAACAGGTTGGGACCAGTCTGAGGTCCCTACCACTACAGCGGAGGAGGGATCCATTGAGCAGAGTCATCCAATTGATGAGGCTTGATGGGCCATCCATATCCTTTTGTTTTGATGCTTATTTGGTAGTTAGCATCGGGGACAATGCTAGCTTTTATTTGTGGGGGTGTGCCCTACTATTTTTCTTTGGACTGTATATATTGATTACTTTTTAGTACACTTTTAGATGTAGTAATTTGTATATATTTTGTTAATTTGATCTACTCTAGTTTTCATTTTGAACCCTTTGGATCTATATATTCGAATCTATCTTTGTACATATTCATTTGTTTTCAGTTGGATTTCTTTTTATTTTTTTGTTATTCTCGTAAAATCATTAGGTTTTGTTTTAAGCTTTCAATAAACCCTTGGTTTTCCTAATGCCACGGTTCTTTCAAAGGGTAAAGTGTTGTGTGAACCGGGTGGATCTTTCCTATGATAGATAGCGTGACAACTTTCTTAAGGGTGGAGTCAGTCTTTTTCTTTTTTCTTCTTGATTTTCAAACTTTTTGTTGGTTAAGGGTACCTCGGGCGAACTTCACTTGGGCCTAGCTCATTTGTCTCAGATCTTATGGTCAAAGACATCGAGTTGTGTCTAGAATGGTGAAAGTTGTGGCCTTGAGAATCTTGTGTTGACCGAACAACCATCGATTGGTCATGTAAACCAACGTGTGCTTGAATCTTATCCGAGGTTGTTGTGGGCCTTCAACTCCATTTTTGGTGATCTCTGAGTGTAGGTGTGGTGAGAAATAGAATTGCGAGCCCAAGTACCGTACCAATGGTCTAGAACTTGCCCCGAATGTTTGTTGAGGCGAAATCCTAGGTGAAACTTGACTTGAGAAGTGAGTGTAGGCCGTCTTTGATCCAAATGAACATACCTTGAACCATTCTTTCCAACCTACCAATAAATAGATCCCTAGTTCACCCCTTTGAGCCTTAAACCTTATTCCTTCATAAACCAAGTTGCAAGCCTATACCCGTTTCAATTTAGACCTTCTCTTGGCACCCAGAAATCTTCCCTTAAAGTGATTGCAAAAGTATAAGTTTGGGGGAAAAGACAAGAAAGGCACCAATGTGGTAAAAAGGCACAAAAGCAAAGAGGAAAAGAAAGGCATTGAAAAAGGAAACAAAGAGAAAAACAAACAAAAAGATGAATAAGACCCAAAAAGGGGACCAAAAAGATTTGAAAAGCGAAAAGGAAAAAGGAAAAATGTGAATGAAGCGATCAAAGAAAAAAGTGTCAATTGCAAAAAGGAAGAGTGCCATGGTGTCTCTCTTTCAATCCTTAAAAGAAGAAATGTGCAAAAAGAGTCAAGAAAGTGTGCCATCAATGAATCAAAAGAAGCGCTTTAGGGAAGATTGAACCAATAAGAGCCAAATTCCTATCCTACCCAAAAAGCCTTCACAATGACTTCCCAAAAAGTCCTATATGATCTCAAGTTGAGAAAAGCCTACATTAGTGGATACTTACATAAAGGGCAAGCCTATGGTACCTAGCGTCGGGCTTAGGGTCTCTTCTTTGAGAGAGTGAGTGTGAAATCCTCTACATTGATTTGTGTGCAAATACTCAAAAAAGGTGAGGTGCACTTAGGGAGAGCCAAGGATGTACGAGTTTGGGGTCCACAATAACCAAAGTATTTTAAGAAAGGCTCATTGATGGATCGAGTCAACCCTCGAAGCTCTTGTGTCACACTTGATCCACAAAGCTTCAAATTTTCAAAGAGGTGTCAATGATACATTCGCATTAGGGACAATTGTTAGTCCCAATTGATGTTTGTGAGGTTACCCTCGGACAAATAGGGCTTGTTTTGATGTCTTTTCTCTAAAAGTTAGGTCTTATTTTGATTTGCTTGAGGACAAGCAAAGGTTTAAGTTTGGGGGAGTTGATAACTAGGAATTTTGCATGCTTTTAGACCCCTTCTTGCCCGAGCTTTGTGCATAAAATGTGTTAAACTGGCCTTGAATTGCTTACAAGTGCGCTATTTTGCAGGTTTGAGCGACAAAAGGACGAATACCGTCAAATCGGCTCAAAAAGGAGTGAAACCGGCTAAGCGTCAAATGAAGAAGTAGAAGGACTCAAAAGAAGCCTGTGCGGACCAGACTGTTTTGCTGTGCGGCCGCACAAGTCGATTCAGAGAACAGATCAAGCGAAACTTCTACTGCGCGGACCGCACCGATTTGGTGTGCGGCCGCGCAGAAATGTTCAGAGAGGCCAAAGTCACAAGCAGATCCACGCGGACCGCGTCCATTTTCATGCGGTCCGCAACGATGAAGATCAGAGAAGAGAAATATTCAAGGCAAAGTCCTACGCGGCCGCGTGCCAAAACAGTGCGGCCCGCGTGGGTGAAGAATCAGAGAGTTCGCATTCAGAGGAATTACACTGTGCGGCCGCGCTCCATTTCTATGCGGTCCGCATTACTGTACCTACGCGGCCGCGTGACATAAGTGTGCGGTCCTCATGACTTGTTCCAGTGCCAGCGAATCTGAAGCTCAAATGCCCTACGCGGCCGCACGTCAAAAGTGTGCGGTCCGCGTGGACCCTCAGGGGTATTTTTGTCCGGAAATTACTGTGTAGTATAAATAGCTTCTTTTACTTTTTTAGGTTATGTCAGATATTAGATACGAACGGCTGAGCTCGTGAGAACACATTTACGCCTATTTTGGGCAATTACTGTGTAGATTTCATCTTTTATCATTAGATTTAATTTGTAATCAATTACTGAGTAAATTTCATCTTTAAATTCTTCAATTTCTTCATTTTTCATGTCTAGCTAAACCCATAGCTAGGGTTGTAGCTCAACCCTAGTGTGGGTAATTAATGGGTTAGATTATTTAATGCTTAGATGATTATGGGTAATTGGTTTTGGGTTGATTGAATGTGTTTAATTGGGATTTTGTGGTTGCAAACATGAAATCTATTTTTGTGGGTTTGGTCTATACTTGAGAAAGAGAGTCTAAAACCTCTCAATCAATCTCAACAAGAACTTGGAATGGACCCATGAGAATGGTAGTTCCAAATAACGGGTATAAATCTCGAGAGAGTAATTACCCAACTTGAGCCTAAAGTTGCTTGGGCAAATTAGCCTACCCAATTGGTCTCGAGAGAGTCAATTGGGCAAAAGTGTTCTCTCTAGTGAGAGGTGTGAGAATGAATGCATAGAGCAACGGTTATCCAATAATCCCATCATATTATCTTTTCATTGAATTTCATTATCCGTTAGTTATCCACCTAGGTAAATGCTACTACCCTAGTCCTTTTTCCTACTTGCATTACACTTTAGAATCAACCTTAGCATAATTTAGATTTCATACTAGTAGTTGATAAAATAGTTGTTAAAAAGAAAAACACAAATATGTTTGAAGTCAAATTAGAAGCTAATTCGCAATTCTAGTTCATCGCAATTTCTCACTCCAAATTCCAACTCCCTGTGGATTGACCCCGAACCACTCTTCGGGTAAAAGTTAGTTGTGCCCGCTCTTCCTTTGGGTTGAGTTTGCTATGATCACTTTTTGGCACCGTTGCCGGAGAGTTGACGGTGTTGATTAATTGCGTTGCTAGTGTTGTGTTTTGCTTCTTTTTTCCTTCTTTTACTAATTTTCTTGACTCAATCTAACAGGTACAAATGGCTCTTAATGCAAATGCTAATGTTACCCTTGGTGATTCTATGGCGGGGGAGGAGGTAGAGGATCTTGAGCAGGATGAATTCCCGATACAACATGTACCACGGAGGGCCCGAAATGCCAATGCAAATCAACAGGACCAAATCCCAGACCCTCCTCCGCCACCGCCAAGGGTTGCGCCAAGAGCAATGACAAACCAAGGATACACCAGTGCCATTGTTCCTCCCCGAATTCGGGCATGGAACTTTCAAATTACAAATGTGATGCTGACACTATTAGAGGAAAGAGGGTATTTTACGGGCACCTCCAATCAAAATGCCTACAAGCACTTGAAGGGGTTCGTAGATACTTGTTGGGGAAGCAAACAAACCAATGTGTCCGAAGATGCTTTGCGATTGCGGCTTTTCCCTTTCTCATTGAGGGGTAAGGCGCTAGATTGGTTGGAGAGGTTGCCGAACCACTCAATCACTACATGGGACAAATTGGCGGACACATTCATTGCCAAATTCTTTTCCCCAACTCATATGGGAGCTTTGAGAGATGAGATTCTAGCCTTCAAACAAGAGCCAAACGAGCCGTTGCATGAAATTTGGGAGAGGTACCGGACTATGGTGAAAGAGTGCCCCAACAATGATATGACCGATGCTATGGTTCAACAAACTTTCTATAGGGGGATCAACACGGCTAATCAATGCATTGTGAACCAATTGGCGGGTGGCAATTTCATGAAGTTATCTTTGGAGGAAGCATGTGATGTTATGGACCAAATGGCCGACACTTCTTCGGCATGGCAAAGTCGGGCAAATGTGCCTCAAGGTGACCCAAATGTTATTCATCTACACAAAGAGTTGCATGACCACGGCCAAGCCATTGCCGAGCTCACTACAACCATGAATCAATTGGCGAAATCTCAACTTCAACAAGTGCAAAATCTGCGCCAAGTAAAATCCATGGAAAGTGTCTCGATGTTGAAAAGAAGGAATAGAGGGCAACAAGCACAACAAGGCCAATGTGATCAAAATGAGAACAACAATGATGGAGGATTTTCTAATGATGGCTTTGATGATCAAGACGAAGATTGCCAATATGTGAATAATTTCCAAGGCAATAGAGGGAATCAAAATAATCAACAATGGCGTTCCCAAGGCAATTGGGGGAACCAACAAGGAAGAGGAAATTGGAACAATAATAACAATGGGAACAACGGTGGTGATTGGAACAACCAAGGAAACAATTGGAACAATCAAGGCAACAATTGGAACAATCAAGGAAATAGTGGTGGCAATTGGAGTGGTAATAATAGCAATTGGGGGAACAACAACAATCAAGGCGGTTGGAACAATGGAGGAAATCAAAACAATCGGGGGAAAGGTTTTCAAAGAGCTCCCATGTATCAACAACCCAACAATCCACCCCCTTTCCATTCACAAGGATCAAGTTCTTCGGGCAATGATATGGGTCGAATTGAAGTCATGTTTGAACAAATGATGAAAAATAATCAAGATTCGGATGCCCAACTAGCTTCTCACAATACTTCAATCCGGAATTTGGAAGTTCAAATCGTCCAACTTTCTCAATCTTTGAACTCCCGACCTAAAGGTGCACTACCAAGTGACACTGGTAAACCCGAAGGGAGGGAACAATCATGCGATGACCGTGACAACAAGGAGTGGAAGAGGCGGTAATGTGAATGCCTCAAATGAGAATCGAGTTGTGGATGTGGAAGTACATTTGAATGATGATGACATGCCGATGAATGATGACAATGTAGTTGAACCTATTGAAACAAATGATGTGAGGATTGAAATTGAGGATGAGGCTGGGATTGAGTCCCAAGATACCGTAAATCCGTCTAGGGAACACATCATTGATATTCCCGAGCCATCTATTCCAAAGGCCAAGGCACCTTTGCCAAGGCCTCCTCCACCGTATCCTCAAAGATTGGCAAAGCAAAAACAATTTAAGAAGTTAAGAAGTTCATAGAGATGATAAAGAGCTTGACCATTAATGTGCCTTTGGTGGAGTCACTCGAACAAATGTCGGGTTATGCTAAATTCATGAAGGACTTGGTTACGAAGAAAAGGTCGATGGATTGTGAGACGATAATGATGACTCACAAAGTGAGTGCAATAGTTCATTCCATGGTTCCTAAGCTAGAAGACCCGGGTGCTTTCACCATTCCTTGTACAATTGGAAGTGCTAATTTTGCTAAAGCACTTTATAATTTGGGTGCTAGTATCAATCTCATGCCATATTCCGTGTTTAAGACCTTGGGTATTGGAAAACCCCATTCAACTTCAATTAGGTTACAAATGGCGGATCGTTCTATGAAGAGGCCTTTGGGAATCATCGACGATGTTCTTGTTAGAGTTGACAAGTTTATCTTACCGGCCGATTTTGTCATTCTTGATTGTGAAGTGGACTTCGAAGTCCCTATCATTCTTGGAAGGCCATTTTTAGCCACCGGGAAAGAATTAGTTAATGTTGAAGCAGGAGAATTGACTTTTAGGTTCGGTGATGAAAAAGTGGTGTTTCACGTGTGCAAATCCATAAGACAACCAAATAGCACCGAGGTGTGCTCGTTTGTTGACATTGTCATGGTGGTGATAGTGGATGACACAAGCGCAATGATCAATGTTGAAGATCCACTTGAAGCGGTCCTTTTAAACATGGAGGTAAATGATGATGCCGGTCATGTTGAATGTGTAAATGCTTTGCATGGTATGGGCTCTTACTCTTATGAGTCGAGGAAGCTATCTTTGGACCTTGAAAATCGCAAGACCCCTCAAACTAAGCCATCTATTGAGGAGCCGCCGGTGTTGGAGTTGAAACCACTTCCTCCTCACCTCAGGTATGAAAACTTGGGTCCTAATTTCACTTTGCCAGTTATACTTTCCTCTTGCTTAACTAACATGCAGGTTGACGCCACTTTGGCGGTCTTACAAAAGCGCAAGCGAGCAATTGGATGGACCTTGGCGGATATTCGGGGTATAAGCCCCGCTTTTTGCATGCACAAGATCATATTGGAGGAGAATGCTAGGCCATCACTTGAGCACCATAGAAGATTAAATGAGGCCATGCAAGAGGTAGTCAAAAAGGAAATCATCAAATGGTTGGATGCCGGGGTGGTCTACCCCATTTCGGATAGTTCTTGGACTTCTCTGGTCCAATGTGTTCCAAAGAAGGGTGGCATGATGGTTGTCACCAATGCAAAAAATGAATTGATTTCTACTCGTACAGTCACGGGTTGGAGAGTGTGCATGGATTATAGGAAGCTCAACAAGGTGACACGGAAGGACCATTTTCCATTGCCTTTCTTGGATCAAATGTTGGACCGACTTGCGGGGAGAGCTTATTATTGCTTCCTTGATGGCTATTCAGGGTACAATCAAATACTCATCGCCCCGGAGGATCAGGAAAAGACAACATTTATATGTCCTTATGGCACATTCACCTTCTCTCGAATGCCATTTGGATTATGTAATGCCCCAGCTACATTTCAGAGGTGCATGATGGCGATCTTCACCGACATGGTGGAGGACATTCTTGAGATATTTATGGATGACTTCAGTGTAGTAGGGGATTCTTTTGATGATTGCTTGGCAAATTTGGATCGTGTGTTGGCAAGATGTAAAGATACAAACCTTGTGCTTAATTGGGAGAAGTGTCACTTTATGGTGCGAGAAGGAATTGTATTGGTCCACAAAGTTTTGAAGAATGGCATTGAAGTTGACAAAGCAAAGATAGAGGTTATTTCAAGGCTCCCTCCCCCTAACTCTGTCAAAGGGGTGAGGAGTTTCTTAGGGCACGCCGGTTTCTATCGGTGCTTCATAAAGGATTTTTCCAAGATCGTGAACCCATTGTGTATGCTATTGGAGAAGGATGCCAAGTTTCTCTTTGACGAGAGATGCATGGAATCTTTTGAGTTATTGAAGCAAAAGTTGACTACAACTCCTATCATTACCGCACCTAATTGGAACTTGCCATTTGAACTTATGTGCGACGCAAGTGATATGGCGGTAGGAGCGGTACTTGGCCAAAGAATCCACAAGATGTTCCATCTGGTGTATTACGCAAGCAAGACAATGAACGAGGCTCAAAGGAATTATACCATTACCGAGAAGGAGTTGCAAGCTAATGTTTTTGCTATGGAAAAGTTCCGTCCTTACCTTATGGGGGCCAAAGTGATTATTCATACCGATCATGTCGCCCTTAGGTATTTGATGACAAAGAAGGACTCAAAGGCAAGGTTGATGAGATGGGTCCTACTTCTTCAAGAGTTTGATCTAGAGATTGTTGATCGCAAGGGTAGTGAAAATCAAGTGGCGGACCACTTGTCCCGTTTGGAGGAGGAGGGAAGGCCATCCAATGGCCTTGAAATAAATGATTCCTTCCCGGATGAACAATTCCTCGCGGTGTCTATGCATGATATGCCGTGGTTTGTCGATGTTGCCAATTATCTTGTGACCGGTGTGGTCCCATATGAGCTCTCTTCTAACCAAAGGAAGAAGCTCAAGCGAGATAGCTTCGATTTCTATTGGGATGATCCGTATCTCTTCAAGATTTGCACGGATGGGGTAATTCAAAGGTGTGTTCCGAAAAGTGAGCAAATGAGTATCTTGGAGGCTTGTCACTCTTCTTCCTACGGTGGTCATCATAGGGAAGTGAGAACGGCTTCCAAAGTTTTGAGTTGTGGTTTTTATTGGCAACGATTTTCAAAGATGCTAGTGATTTGGTGAAGAGTTGTGATGCATGCCAAAGGGCCGGTGGTATTTCAAAGAAAGATGAGATGCCTCTCAATACCATTCTAGAGGTTGATATTTTTGATGTATGGGGGATTGACTTTATGGGGCCTTTTGTGAGCTCTTGTGGGAATACGTACATTTTGGTAGCGGTGGATTATGTGTCAAAGTGGGTTGAAGCTGTGGCTCTTCCAAACAATGAAGCTCGAAGTGTTGTGAACTTTTTGAAGAAGTATATATTTACAAGATTCAGAACTCCCCGTACTATTATTAGTGATGGGGGTTCTCATTTTTGCAACAAAGCATTTGATTCATTGCTTACCAAGTATGGAGTAAATCATAAGGTCACTACCCCGTATCATCCTCAAGCAAGTGGCCAAGTTGAAGTGTCCAACCGAGAAATCAAGAGCATTTTGTCTAAAACTGTCAATGCCAATAGGACCGATTGGTCAAAGAAATTAGACGATGCTCTTTGGGCTTATAGGACAGCTTATAAAACTCCAATTGGTATGTCTCCTTACCGGTTAGTGTTTGGTAAGGCATGTCATCTCCCGGTGGAACTTTAGCATAAGGCTATGTGGGATTTGAAAAAGTTGAATTTGGAATGGGATGCAGCTACAAATCTTCGTGTGGATCACTTGAACGAGCTTGACGAGTTTCGGTTTCATGCATACTCCAGCTCGCCCTTGTATAAGGACAAGATGAAGTATCTCCATGACAAATATGCTCGAGGCAAGGAATTCAAGGTGGGTGATATGGTTCTTCTCTTCAATTGTCGGTTGAGGTTATTCCCTGGAAAGCTAAAATCCAAGTGGAGTGGCCCATACGAAGTGGTAGGTGTGACTCCGTTCGGAGCCCTTGATTTAAAGAACAAAAATGGTGAAGTATTCCGAGTCAATGGGCACCGGGTGAAGCATTATTTGGGGAAGCCTGATGATAGCCAAGTGGTGGCACTCTTGCACTTGAAGTGATGAAATGGTAACTTGCGTCGTGCCGCGACGATAAATCAGGCGCTTCTTGGGAGGCAACCCATGTCTTTTCTTTTTTTCTTTGTTTTCTTCCTCAATAGGATAGGATTTTTGAGCTAACAGTGTGTAAAGTGTTGCAGGGAGTATGTTGAAATAATGCAGGGAAAATACAAAAGTGACCAGTTCTCTGAAGTTTGGCCATGCGGCCGCACAACAAATCAGTGCGGTCCGCGTGGCTTGTCTAAACCAAAGAAGTGACCCCAAGGCAACCCACGCAGCCTGCGCGGCAAAATTATGCGGTCCGCGTGGGATGGATGGAATAGGATGAAATTTAGCAGGTTTCTAAAGTTTACCACGCGGCCGCGCAGCAAATCAGTGCAGTCCGCATGGAAACTATATCCACTTGAGTAGGTTTTTGAAGTTGTCACGCGACCGCAACACAAATCAGTGTGGTCCACGTGACTTTGTTTGACAAATGAACATTTGGGTAAAACCTGCACGGTCCGCGTGACAAAAGTGTGTGGCCGTGCAGGTCAGTAAGTGATGGGTCCCACTCTCTTTTCTATAAATAGGAACCCCTGGTCCTTATTTAACCTTTTGGCCAAATTTTCATCTGAGAGATTTTTACTGTTCACCCTGTGCATCTTGTGCTCCAATTGCAATTACAACTAATCCTTGGTAACATTTCACTTCTAATTCATTATCTAGATTACTTTATTCTATACATAAATTGATTAATGCTAGAATAACTTCTTAATTTCTTTAATTTTTCCCTCTTTTAATTGATAGATTAGGATCAAGCATGATAATGATAGAATTAGGGCTAACTTCATTGCTAAAATAACTGAGTAGGGACACATAGGACACATGGTGTTGAAAACATTGGACTTAAATGAACAAAAACACCATGCCAGTTAAAATTTTGCCCTACGCTGCCGCACACCATTCTTGTGCGGTCCGCGTGATTGAACCTTCATGAAGACCAATACCTACGCGGCCGCAGTCCAAATCAGTACGGACCGCGTGCCCAAGATTCAGAGAATGATTAATTTGGTAGTCTCTTCTGTGCGGACCGCGTCCATTTATGGGCAGTCTGCGTTGACCTCACGTGGTCGCGACACAAATCAGTGTGGTCCGCGTAGGTCAACTTCAGAGAGTTGGTTATTTTGATGATCAGCCTGTGCGGACCGCGTCCATTTTTTGAAGCTGCCGCAACACAAATTAGTGCAGTCCGCGTGGGTCAACTTCAGAGAAGTGCATCTGTTGTTGCTCAAGAACACTTCCGAATCAAGTTCCCAAATTTTGAATATATTTTTGTGAGTTTTTCGAACAACTACTTTGCAAGAATTAAAAGACTGAAAAGAAAGAATTGAATATTGGGTAAATAATATGGAGAAAGACTAAGGTATTGATTTCCCCTATTGATGGAATCCCTTCTATTTATGCTCATACAAATTATCAATATATTCTATCAATCATGAACGCTATTTGTACCGTAACCCTCTCCCGAGCAATTACAATAATTTACTAGTGCACTCTCCCGAGCTACCCTAGCTAGCTTTAATTTTAATAGTTCACTTAAGATTGCACCCAAGACTTCGTTATTCCTAACCCCGTCTTTACGCCTAAAGTTATAGATTCCTCCAATAACCTAGGTGTGGTGTTGTTCAACAATATACCTAAATATGCACTCTTTTCCAAGTTATGCACACTAAATAGGCACAGCTAATTCAGGATCCTACCAATTAACTACAATAAGAACGAAGTTGAACAAATAGAAATCTAGCTAACAATTTGTAATCACATAAACGATAAGTTCATCACTCAATAGGTTCCATCAAAACCTTAGAAAAGGATTTAGCTACTCATGCTCAAAGAAACAAGAACAATAATTGAATTCATAAATAAAAACTTGATATAAAATAAATGAATGAGTTGAGAGAGTTCTCTCTTACTAATTGTCTTGCAAAAGTAGTCAAAAATACAAGGCTTGCCTCTTTTGGGCGAACTAGAAGTTTATATAGAGGTTTTAGGGCTTAAAAACTGAATTTGTACACAACTAGGAAAATATTTGTGGCGCCTTTCGCGGTTCGTCCGCGGTCGCGGACGAACAGCGAACAGAACAGTTCTCTGATTCTCAACAAAGTTCCGAGAGCTTGTTTTTCTGCGGTTTATCCGCGGTCGCGAGTGAACCGCGGATGAACAGTACTTCGGATTCTTCTTCAATTTTTCAAGCTCACTTCACTTCAACTCTTCACTTGGCCTTTTCATCAACATGTGACTCCAAAATAGCTCCTTTAGCATCCAATGGTTCATGTGTACCTATAACACACCAATAAACACTAATCAAAGCATTTTGTCATCATAAACAATATCAATTCAACAACAAAGTGTGATTATTTAAGTGCATAATTATAGTCAAATTCACCTATTATCAATACCCCACACTTAAACCTTTACTCGTCCTCGAGCAACCTTAATCACACTTTAGGCCAATTTTATTTATGTCTCCCCCAAATTATGTCACAAAAGCTATTTTTCATGATTAACCTAAGATATGCACAATCCTTACCTAACCGTAAACTCTCATGCCAGCACATTATTGCTTACTCTAATTATTACCAAAAACTTGCAAATTTACCTTCTTCCTCTTGAGTTACACACCCTCGCATAGTTTATTGAGAGAAGTTCCCACACATAAATAATTCAGAACATGGAACTTATAAATATCGGAAAAATTCACTCACTCTCAACAAAGAACATTCATATGCATACAGACACACCATAGGCTTGCCCCTAGTGTAATACTCCATTAATCGAGTTATTCAATCATAGATCAAGAGGTCTTTAAGGGTTGTAATGTTGGCTACGGGACTGGTAGGATACTTTTGGTTATAGTGACTAACCTCCCTAAGCACTTTTCTTTTCCTTTTTACAACTTCCCTTTTCGTTTTCTTCCTTATGTCTCCCCTAAACATTCCTTCACCTTTATTTACTTTGAATCCCCACTTTTCTTTTGTTGGTGTAACTGACCTTTCTAATTTTCATATATACATTGATATAACTCTTTTTCTCAAAATTTCTTTTCCCTTTTTTTTTCTCGTTGCTTTGCAACACATTTACATTATTTTGGCCAGTTCACTATTTTCTACCATTCATTCTTGATTTTCCCTTTTTCAATTTCCCTTCACCCCACACTTAGACTTTTGCATATTCATTACAATACAAGTGCTTCTAGGAGGTAAAGTAGAACAATATAAGATTTTGATTTTTCATGAACATTCAAGGGTTATCAAAGAATAGGCTTTAAGCTCAAAGGGGTTAACTAGGATATTATGTATGGGTGAATTCATGTCTATTGATTTATGGGGTTACACAAAGAAATGCCTCTATCCTCTCTACAACCAAACAACTTCTATTTCGCTTTGCAAACACACATGGCAAGTTTTAGGTAATCATGTAAAGCATACAATGTAAGTAAAACCTCACACACACACATAGCATGCAACTCATTTGGAATCCGGTTCATCTACAAAGTCCTATCGATGTTCAAGCAAGCTTTATTGTGCAAATTTAAGGCATATTTAGATTCTACAGTCAAGCTTAGAAAATATATTCTCAAGTTCAATTAAGCTTTGCTAATGTGCATACTTGGGGTTACATGTTACCCTTTGTCCTCTAATCCTAAAAAGAAAAATCTACCTAACCCGGTTCAATAAAAACCCTTGGAAAAGAACCGTGGTCAAAAGAAAAACCAAGGGGGAGATGATACACTACCTAGAAAAAGAAAATAAAAGAAAGAAAAATTCCAACGTGGACTACTTCCCTCAAGAGTACTTGTCCTAAATAGTCCGTCATAAGGAAGAGTCCTCTACTCATATTTTTGTATTTTTTCAAATTTTCTAATTTTTTTGTGTTTTTTTCTTATTCCGAGTTGGACCCGTCGCCAAGTGTCCATCATCGGGCCAAGCCAGCTATTTGTATTTACAACTACAACTAATATATACAACATATACAAGATAAGTCACCCACCGCACACTTAAAATCATGTCATGTCCTCATGACATAAAGATAAAAATATAGCTCAAGAGGGGCGAGAAAACTTACCTGAGACTCACTCGGAGTCGGAGACGGTGGATGGGTCGACGTGACATGCTCGACCAAGTGCCCGGAGCCATGCCATGAACCTGCTTTCTGACTGAGCTTGCCTCTGAGACATCGCGTCTAAACGCGTGTGCAAGCCATCTACGGAGGTGCGCGGATCAGCAACCTCCTCCTCCATGGACCTAATCATAGGTCGTGAGGATTCGGACCTAGACATACTCGCTCCACGGTGAGCATGCATGGAAGGTCCTGCTGAGTCAGTGGAGTGCCTGGCCCGGGCAACCGACACAGGGTCAACTTCAGCATCCAAGTCAATTGGGTCATTGTCTCGGCCGACCCAGATTTGTGAAGCTCTAAATGGAACTTTTGGTGGGAGATCACCATCCGAGGCCAGGACCGGGGTATGATGGCCGAGACACAAAGTAGTGACGAGAGATGGGTAATAAAAACCCTTGGCTTTGAGGGAACCCCTCAGCACCATCTCGTCACCAATTAAGCGGACGATGTCCACGTCCCGCTGTGTTACAAAATACCATGTTAGAAGTGCCCTATTAAAATTGACATCTGTGGTGTTGCTAGAGGGAAAGAGCTGGTTACATATGATAGAAAACCAGCATTTAGCAGTATGTGTAAAGCAGTTAGAATAGAGTGTTTTATTTCTTATCCAAATAGGGATGCCATCAACACATAAGGCCTCAATTAG
This sequence comes from Nicotiana noctiflora, assembly GCA_032618575.1. Classification (NCBI taxonomy): domain Eukaryota; kingdom Viridiplantae; phylum Streptophyta; class Magnoliopsida; order Solanales; family Solanaceae; genus Nicotiana; species Nicotiana noctiflora. The sequence continues at coordinate 72,536 of JASVEL010012061.1, read as the reverse complement.
CATGTCCCAGGTGACACCAGGCCTATCGTGGTAGTAGTCCACGTCACTAGTATGATTCGGCAGTCTAAGTGCCTGCCTAATAGAATGAGCATGGGCGTAGACGTACTTACCTCAGACGAATACCTCCCTAGTCATCCCGTAGGGAGCATTGACATAAAACTCCCTAACAAGCATCTTGTTCACGAGGGCCGGTGCGTCAAATAGGAACACCATTTCGCGGCGGCGAACTTCTTCGTAGATTTCTGTCTTTTCGGACCGCATGGCCAACCTGTGAACCTCAACATCCTAGAGCCAGGACTTTGCTTCCTTGGCATGGAAATCACCTTCCGCCTCCTCGCTGGCGAACCTCGACTCATCATATGTTGGTTGACTAGAAGAGCTAGCACCCTGTCTTGATCTTTTAGGGGCCATGATCCTGCACAAAAGAGACAACCAAAAATTTGCATAATGTTAGAACATCGGTTAGCTACTCAGACTTCACCATCCGTGGAATACCACAATCGTCTCTTTAGTGCTATCATCCCATAACTCCTATACTTAACCACTCATCTAACAATTTCACCAATTCATCTCAGGCAATCTAACATGACCCAATTAACATAAACCATCTCCAATCATATACAACAACAAGCAACTCACTATTTGGGCATTATCTCCCCTAAAACTTCAATAATCAACTACTACAACAACAAATGCCCAACTTGGCCAACCAACCAACAATTCTAATAACCAACACTTTGGGTCTCCAAAACAACACAATTGGCATTCTTAACTATATTGGAGACCCAAGCAACACAATCTCTACCATAGTTCCATCCATATCACAAGGTTCTTAAAACAAATCATATAACATTCTACTACAAAAACCAAGTAATATATATGGATTCTACTCAAACTAGCAATATATACTACATATTATACAAGTTAAACTACAAGTAACTAATTAAGTCTACCAAATTAATAATAAAAATTAAAGAACTAAAAGAAGAAAGAAATAAAAAGAACAAGGAGAAGAAGACTTACTATTGAGAGTAGTAGAGGAGTAAGATTGAAGTGGGGGAATTATTTGGAGAAGAATGGAGGAGAGATTGTAGAGAGAATGAGGAGAGAAATTAGAGAGAGAGGAAGTTGGGAGGGAGTGGCGGCTGATTTGTGTGAATAAGGGGGGGTTTAGTGTTTTAGGTTTATTAAAGAGGGGTGGGAAAAGAATAAAATTTAAAAAAATTATTTTTTTCTGTCGACCGCAGAACTGACCGCGGTTGTTCGCGTTTCGTTCGCGGTCGCGGACAAATTGCGAACAGTCAAACTTCAGAGAGGGCCTTTTTCCGCGGTTCATCTGCATTCGCGGATGAACCGCAAACAGAGGCCTTCTTTGAATTTTTTTTGGCTGGTCAGAAATTTTTTTTTTTATATAGACTAACTATAATGAGTATACTTACAACACGATCATGGGTTGCCTCCCACGTATTGATTTAACGTCGCGGCACGACTCATCTTAGCGCATTTTAAGGCTCGCTAGACCTTTGAGGTTCATCTAACCGTAGTTCCACTTTGTCCTCGATGTCATCCATGCCGACATAAAGTTTCAACCGCTGTCCATTTACCTTGAATGTGCGTGAACCATCAATGGTATGAATTTCCACAGCGCCCGAATCTAATGCCTCAATTACCCGAAAGGGTCCTGACCACCTTGATTTCAATTTGCCCGGGAACAACCGTAATCTTGAATTGTATAACAGTACCTTGTCCCCGATTTTGAAGTTCCACTCAATGATATTCTGATCGTGAATCCGCTTCATCCTCTCTTTATATAGTCTAGTGCTTTCAAATGCCGGATACCGAAATTCTTCCAATTCATGCAACCCGGTCATTCTAGATTTCCCCGCTTCATCCCAGTTGAGATTCAATTGCTTTAGTGCCCACCATGCTTTGTGCTCTAGTTCCACAGGTAGATGACAAGCTTTCCCAAACACCAATTTGTATGGTGACATGCCGATTGGTGTCTTGAATGCTGTTCTATAAGACCATAGTGCGTCATCAAGCTTCCTGGACCAGTCGGTCCTTGTGGCGTTCACTGTATTAGTCAATACACTCTTTATCTCCCTGTTGGAGACCTCAACTTGCCCACTGGTCTGCGGGTGATACGGAGTGGCCACTCGGTGTTTCACATCATACTTGGCCAATAATTTCTCAAATGCCCGGTTGCAAAAGTGTGTGCCCCCATCACTGATGATAGCCCTTGGAGTCCCGAAGCGGGTGAAAATGTTCTTCTTCAAAAATTCCACCACCACCTTAGCATCATTGGTGGGTAATGCTACAGCTTCCACCCATTTGGACACGTAGTCTACCGCAACAAGTATGTACTTATTGCCGTATGAGCTGATAAAGGGCCCCATGAAGTCTATTCCCCAGACATCGAACACTTCTACTTGCTGGATTGGGTTCATTGGCATTTCATGACGCCGGGAGATGTTCCCGGTGCGTTGACATTCGTTGCAACCCTTCACCCACAAGTGTGCATCTTTAAACACTGTTGGCCAATAGAAACCGGCCTCAAGTATTTTGGCGGTTGTACGCACTCCTCCAAAGTGACCACCATATGCTGAAGTGACATGCATGCAAAATAGAAGATTGTTCTATCTCGGGGACGCATCTCCGGATCATGTTATCGAGACATATCCTAAACAAGTAGGGTTCATCCTAATAATAAAGCTGGCTTTCACGAAAGAATCTTTTCCTCTGGACCGACGAGAGGTCGTGAGGAACAATACCGCTAGCCGGGTAATTTGCATAATCTGCATACCATGGCGCTTCAAGGAGAGTGGTGGTGAGCAGCTGCTCGTCTGGAAAGGTTTCTAGAATTTCCCCACTCTCTTTGACAATTTCAGCTCCTTCAAGTCGTGACAAATGATCAGCGACTTGATTTTCAGTGCCCTTTCTATCACGAATTTCAAGGTCGAACTCTTGGAGAAGCAGCACCCAACGAATTAGGCGCGGCTTAGAGTCCTTTTTATCAATTAAGTATCTTAAAGTTGCATGGTCAGTGTATACAATTACCTTGGATCCTATGAGATAGGACCGAAATTTGTCAAACGCGAACATGACCGCAAGCATCTCCTTTTCCGTCACAGTGTAGTTTAGCTGTGCTCCACTCAAGGTCCTACTAGCATAGTATATTAGATGCATCATCTTGTCTTTCCTCTGGCCCAGCACTGCCCCCACTGCATAGTCACTTGCATCACACATTAGCTCAAAAGGTTGCTCCCAGTCGGGGGCAATGATGATGGGTGCTGTGACCAACCTCTTCTTCAGTTCCTCAAAAGCAATCCTACATTCATCAGAAAAAACAAAAGGGTGATCTTTTTCAAGTAACTTACAGAGAGGGTTTGATATTTTGGAGAAGTCTTTGATGAACCTCCGGTAAAAACCGGCGTGTCCAAGAAAGCTTCTTATGGCCTTGACGGATGTTGGTGGAGGCAGCTTTGCAATGACATCAACTTTGGCACGGTCTACCTCAATGCCTTTGCTTGAAACCCGGTGCCCCTGATACTATACCTTCTTGTAACATAAAATGGCACTTCTCCCATTTTAGCACTAAATTTGTTTCCATAAACCGTTTCAGCACTTTTGTCAGATTGACAAGGCATTCATCGAATGAATTCCCTACCACCGAGAAATCATCCATGAACACCTCCATAATGTCTTCCACCATGTCGGTGAAAATGGCCATCATGCACCTTTGGAATGTGGCAGGTGCATTGCATAGTCTGAATGGCATCCTCGTGAAGGCAAAAATGCCATATGGGCATGTGAAGAAGGTCTTCTCTCTATCCTCGGGGGCTATGGAGATTTGATTGTACCCCGAGTATCCATCCGAAAGCAAAAGTATGACCTCCCTGCCAACCTGTCATACATCTGATCGATGAAGGGAAGTGGGAAGTGGTCTTTTCGGGTGGCTAGATTCAGCTTCCTGTATTCCATGCATATTCTCCACCCGGTGATAGTTCTAGTTGAGATCAACTAGTTATTCTCGTTTTTCACCACCGTCATGCCACCTTTCTTTGGCACACATTGAACTGGGCTAACCCAGCTACTATCAGAGATTGGGAAAATGATTCCCACGTCTAGCCACTTGATTACCTCTTTCTTCACCACTTCCTTCATGTTTGGGTTCAGCCTTATTTGATGTTCCCTGGAAGGTTTGTGTCCCTCTTCCAGGAGAATCTTATGCATGCAATATGCGGGGCTGATCCCCTTTATGTCTGCCATGGTCCACCCAATGGCAGTCTTGCATTCTTTTAGTACCTGTATAAGCTTTTGAGCCTGCACATCTAACAAACCAGATGAGATAATAATAGGTAAAGTGGAGTTAGGACCTAGAAATTCATACCTGAGATGAGATGGTAGTGGTTTAAGCTCAAGCTTTGGTGGCTCTTCTATGGATGGCTTTGCAGGAGGGGTCTCTCTTTTCTCTAAGTGTAGAGGCTCGAATTCAAGCTCTCTCTCCCAAAACCCCTTGCCTTCCAGAGATAGTACCCATTCTGCTAGACTTTCACCATTTACCTCTTCCAAGTTCATTAGGCATGCTTGAAGTGGATCTTCAATGGTCAACTCTGCATCGTCTGTCTCCACTATCACATCAACCGCATCAATAAGAGAGCAATTGCCCCAGTCAAGCGGACCTGGGTGCCTTTCATTCCCACGCGTTACCCCTGTGATGACTGTTTCTCATTAACCAAATATATTACTAATCATAATTGATTTCACATTAAACAAATAAAACGATACGAGTGATTCATTATCAAGATTTCAATTTTTTTTACAACGCCCGACATAACACCATATATATATATACATAAGACTGGAGTCCCACAGTTTACATGTCTACAGAGCCTCTAGGATACAAAAGGGAGATACAATACTTGCCGGTAACAAGGCTCCGGCTATACCTTACAAATCCAAAATGAAATCCAAACCGAGTGGCATGAACCACACAAGGCCCCGAGGAAGAAAGGGGCTCACCAAAAACGGGCAGTGGAGGATAAAAGATACTACTGCCGATGAGCTGAAGTGCCTGCTACTGATCCACCTACAATCATGACACGAATGTAGCGTCCCCGGCAAAAGGGACGTCAGTACACTTGAATTGTACTTGGTATGTATGGACAAACTTTGTCCCAAGTAAACTCAAGCCATTAAATTACATCAACAATTAATTAAGCCAGCCAACCATGTATTCACATTTTCCTCATTTCAAATAATTCTCACACAAAGCACTTTCTACGATCAACCAATTTAACAATAACCAATCAATCACGTAAAGCGTAAGTAGTCAAACAAAGGGGCAATCAGTGCCCCACAGGTTGCAAACTCTCCTGCCGTCTCCTTTCACAATTTCACATTATTGATTTATGTATCAATTTTTAATAGCGATTTCGATCGCTTTCCATCCTTATTGCCCCCGACCACCCTTATTACCTCGGCCACCCTTATCACCCCAACCCACACCTTATTTCACCACGTTGCGGCGCGCAACACGACCCCGCCTTACAGTTGAAAACACAACAATTTCAAAAAGCAGATAAGGTACTACACACAATTTCAACAAGTTCAAATAAGCAACTTACACATTGGTTCATGTTCTCAATTTCTTCTCAAGCCAATATCAAAACCAAGTTACAAGTATTCCAAAATCGAAAATGCCCACATAATCATGTTCAACAATTTACCACAATTAAGGTGTTTCAAATTCCTTCCACAATAAGCCAAATATGCCATCACAATAGTTGTTCCCAATTCTTCACCAATCTCGATTACCTTTTTATCTTTCAATTCATATTTCATACCACACCACACGTAGTTCAACATTAATCAAATGCTCAACAAGGAAATCAAAGAATTACGTAAAATTTCTCAATTTGACACATGCCAAAACAATTCGCACACATTTTGGGCGATTTTACAAGAATCAAAATTAGCCATACATACCTGGTAATGATCTTTCTTCCTACTTTATGCTTACCCAAGATATCCTACTCTTGCCAACCTTGTTCTTGAAGACTCTTACTTCTACTCACTTCTTTTTACTAGAAATCAAGTTCAATAATCATGCATGAGTGTAAAAATTCTATTTTCAAAAGCTATTTTATGCAAACCTCTCTTTACCCAATTAAAACTGAAAATCAAAGAAAATAGTTAGGGTTTTTACCTTGAAAATATTGGGGAAGTTGAATCCTTGCCCTAGAATCCCTTGGAATTAAGTAGTTGGAACAATCTTTGAAGATGAAGAACTTCTCTCTCTAAAAACCCTCTCTTCTCTCTCTAATTTTGGTGAGATGATATGATAAAATGAAGAAGAAAGGTGTTATATTAAAGAAGAGATCGGGTCAAAATGTTACAAAAATCTGGGCCGGGGTCAAATATGCGGTCACTATGCGACCGCAGAACCCACATGCGGTCCGCAAAGTGACCGCAAAATGGCCTCAAAGTTTATGCAGGTTCTGTTAAGGAATGCGGTCACTATGCGGACCGCATGTTGATTCTGTGGTCGCAAAAGTGCACCGCAGATTTGACATGCGATCGCATATCGACCGCACTTTTGACACGATTTTGGGCAACTCACTGGAACGATTTGCGGTCAGAATGCGTTCCGCATGTCAGGTTTGCGATCGCATTCTTGACCGCATATTGGACACTTTTCGGAAAAATTAATTCTCTACATTTTTGAAACTTAAATCACTACCAAGGGTCCGAACCGCGGCGAGAATTCTACGCATTCCTAACACATTATTCGGACCATGACACCACAGCTACTAGGTTTTATGCACAAATTTTTCATCATCTGACTCCACTATCACATCTACTGCATCAATGAGAGAGCAATTGGCGAATTCACTAGGGCACCTCATGGATTTTTGCACATTGAATATGATCTCCTCATCATTCAACCTCATCTTGAGTTCCCCGGTCTCACAATCAATCAGAGCTCTCCATGTGGCTAGGAATGGTCTTCCTAAGATTATAGGAATTTCCTCGTCCACCTTGCAGTCAAGAATAACAAAATTGATTGGAAAAACTCTCTTTTATATCTTGCGCCCACGCGGGTGCGGTAAAAAGGAGGTGTGACAGTAATAACATGGAGGTAGGCCTGACTCTCCCAATGCCTAGCCTCTTATAAATCACCAAGGGCATGAGATTAATGCTCGCCCCCAAATCACACAATGCCTTTGCAAAGGCATAATTTCCTATAGTGCATGGAATGGTGAAGATACCTGGATAAGATAGCTTCTCAGCAATGGGTCTAGAGACCACTGCACTACAAGTCTGGGTAAGGGTCATGGTGGCCAAGTCTTGGAAATCAAATTTCCGCGACATCAAGTCTTTCATCATCTTAGCATACCCAAGCATTTCTTTCAAAGCTTCAATTAAAGGAATATTTACCTGGATTTGCTTGAGCATATCAAAGAACTTTTTGTATTGCTCTTCTTTCTGGCGCTTGGCCAACCTTTGGGGGAATGGTGGTGGAGGCCTCTTCTTCCCATTGACTTGGGACTTTTCTTTCTCTATCACTTTCTCTTCAACCTGCTGCTCTACCTGTTCAGCTACTTTGTCCGTTCCCTGCTATGCCTCTTTATTTTCAGCAACTGGCTGGACTGTAACTTCTGTCAACCTTGTGGACTCATCCAGTTCAATGGGCACTGGAGTGAGTGTCTCAACATTTGTGTCGATTTTCTCACTTTGTTTCTCAGCATCAAGATCTCTACCACTTCTCAGAGTCACTGCCATCATCTGCTTTGGGACTTGGTCTTTTGGGTTTGTTTGTGTATCTGCAGGCAATGTCCCTTGAGGACAATTGTTGAGAGACATAGCAATCTGGCCCACCTGTACTTCAATATTCTTGATGGCTGCATCATGGGCATCTATCCTCTTATTGGTTTTGGCATTTGATCCAATTACCTGCTGCATCATAGCTTTCAACTCTGCGAACCCATCGTCATGTCTACCCCCATGCTGTGGTGGGGGTGGATGATATCCCTGCTGCTGATTGCTGAAATTCTGAGGTCTAGAATATGGAGCCATGTTGTGTGGTGGCCTCATACCTGCTGCATTATATTGTGGCTGAGGAGGCCTAAGCTGCTGTGGAGCCTGCTGACCCCAATTCTGGTTACCTTGTCGCTGCCCTACATAGTTAGCCACATAATTCATGTCTTCATGCTGATGATGATGTTCTTGGTCTGCAGCCCATGGATTACCTATGGGTTGGCTAATGCAAGATGTGCATAAACCACCATTGGTAGTATCTACAATGTGAACCTGCTGCTTGACCCCAGATTCTTCCACCTTCTTTGTCAGGATGCTCATTTGTGTCAATAAGGTTGCCATGTTCTCCTCCATATTGCTGGATGGATTCAGAGGTACAGAGTGTACCACCGGAGTGATAGGAGCATTCCTGGTCGTCCACCCGGAATTTTGAGCCATAATGTCTAGCAAATTTTGGCCCTCTCTCCAAGTCTTGCTCAGAAAAGCCCCACCTGCTGAAGCATCTACAATATTCTTCATACTATCTGAGAGCCCCATGTAGAACCTTTGACCCAATATCTGCTCGGGAATCCCATGGTGAGGACACATAACAAGCATACCCTTGAATCTGCCCCAAGTTTCATGTAATGTCTCCATTGGTTTCTGCTTGAAGCTCACAATCTCATCAATTTGTTGAGCTGTCTTGTTAGGTGGATGAAACTTGTTGTGGAATTATTTGACTAACTCATCCCAAGTTGCAATAGAGTTTATGGGGAGTGAGTTTAGCCATACCTGTGCAGCCCCTGTAACTGAGAACGGAAAGAGCAATAGTTTGATGGCTTCCGGAGTCATATTTGGTTACCTCTGTGTCTTGCATATTGAGAGAAAGTTCTTCAGGTGCTATTGTGGATCTTCAACCTGAGACCCAGAGAATAATCCTTTTTTTGCAACAAGTGTAGCATGTTGTTAGTAATCTGGAAAGACTTAGCTTGAATCGCTAGCACAATGATGGCAGTTGCCAAATTATCCGTTGTTGGTTGTGCCTAGTCAAATAGTGTACCTTCTTGCACCTCCCGCGCCTCTTGCATGTTTAGCCTGGCTTGCTGGTTTTGAGCGTTTATGTCACCCATGTTGAAGTCTAGTTTGATTGGTTGTTGAGAATGTTGAATTTGTTTGATGGCTTTGTTACGTGCCCGGAAAGTTTGCTCGGGGTCTAAGAGTCCTTCGATTAGTTCTCCAGTCCTTGCAGATTTTCTAGGCATGCACCTGAATACCCAAATCAACAAACGTCAAAATATTCAATGTAGAGTGTAGAAAGAACCTGAATACACAAGAATCTTGAAGTTCTGTCATTGGAGATGGCCGTAGCCTTTTATTCATTGGAGACTGATTCACGTCCAAGCAACGGTCGTAGTCAATATACCTGGTCTAATAAGTCCAGAATCGATCCCACAGAGAATTAACCTACCAATTGCAACTTTCACAACCCAAGAACACTTCCGAATCAAGTCCCCAAAATTTCGAATATATGTTTGTGTGATTTTTCGACTAACTACTTTTGCAAGAATTAAAAAGGCTTAAAAGAAAGAATTGAATGTTGAGTAAAATAATATGGAGAAAGACTAAGGTATTGATTTCCCTTATTGATGGAATCCCTTATCGTTATGCTCATACAAATTGTCAATATATTCTATCAATCACGAATGCTATTTGTACCGTAACCCTATCCCGAGCAATTACAATAATTTACTAGTGCACTCTCTCGAGCTACCCTAGCTAGCTTTAATTTGAATAGTTCACTTAAGATTGCACCCAAGACTTCGTTATTCCTAATCCCATCTTTACGCCTAAAGTTATAGATTCCTCCAATAACCTAGGTGTGGTATTGTTCAACAATATACCTAAATATGCACTCTTTTCCAAGTTATGCACACTAAATAGGCACAACTAATTGGGGATCCTACCAATTAACTACAACAAGAACGAAGTTGAACAAATAGAAATCTAGCTAACAATTTGTAATCACATAAACGATAAGTTCATCACTCAATAGGTTCCATCAAAACCTTAGAAAAGGATTTAGCTACTCATGCTCAAAGAAACAAGAATAATAATTGAATTCATAAATAAATACTTGATATAAAATAAAGGAATGAGTTGAGAGAGTTCTCTCTTACTAATTGTCTTGCAAAAGTAGTCAAAAATACAAGGCTTGCCTCTATTGGGCGAACTAGGGGTTTATATAGAGGTTTTAGGGCTTAAAAACTGAATTTGTACATAACTAGGAAAATATTTGCGGCACCTTCCGCGGTCACGGGCGAACCGCGAACACAGCAGTCGTCTGATTCTTCCAAAAGTTCAGAGAGCTTGTTTTTTCGCGGTTCATCCGCGGTCGCGAGTGAACCGCGGATGAACAGTACTTCGGATTTCTTCTTCAATTTTTCAAGCTCACTTCACTCCAACTCTTCACTTGGCCTTTTCATCATCTTGTGACTCCAAAATAGCTCCTTTAGCATCCAATGGTTCATGTGTACCTATAACATACCAATAAATACTAATCAAAGCATTTTGTCATCATGGTCCGCGTAGGTCAACTTCAGAGAGTGGTTTATTTTGATGATCAGCCTGTGCGGACCGCGTCCATTTCTGGGTGGTCCGCGTTGACCTCACGCAGCCGCAACACAAATCAGTGCGGTCCGCGTGGGTCAACTTTAGAGGAGTGCATATGTTGCTGCTTAGCTTGTGCGGACCGCGTGGCAAAAGTGTGCGGTCCGCGTGACCCCTGTTACCCAACTGTGCCTTTTCTTTGTATACTCTTCTCCAATTGTACACTGCTTACGTGCTTCAACTAACCAATCTAGACTCTACGTTTTTAGGCAGACAATGGTGAAGAAACATATTGAACAATGTGGGGATAAACAACCCGGGAGAGGTGGTCCCTCCCGAGGGGGCAAAGGAAAAAGGAGAGTTAAGCTCACTCCAGAGGCCCGGGAAAACATAAAGAAAACCCGAAAGTTGATTCGGGAAGCTGATAGGGCAGCCCTTCATTCCAGTGGGAGTAACTATATACCCTCCAGGAGTGTGAGCTCAGAGTCATCCCCCTCCCACATGTCCATATCCATACCCAACATGGCATCCTCCTCTCCAGACCAACCAACAACTGTAACCTCCAAGCCAGTGAATGTAGTCTCAGACTCGTCTGATGAGTCTAGAGTAGAAAAGAATAGTGATGATGAATACTCCACCTCTCCCACAACTTCATTATCAGGGGAGAGTGGAGGACATGCGGAAGGAGGAGAGCCACAAGTGGGTGGTATTGAGCGAACAAGGGACCCAAATGTGTGGGCCGACAGATTTGTGAGTAAGTTGGCATGGCATAATGAATCAAAAGAAGCGCTTTAGGGAAGATTGGACCAATAAGAGCCAAATTCCTATCCTACCCAAAAAGCCTTCACAATGACTTCCCAAAAAGTCCTATATGATCTCAAGTTGAGAAAAGCCTACATTAGTGGATACTTACATAAAGGGCAAGCCTATGGTACCTAGCGTCGGGCTTAGGGTCTCTTCTTTGAGAGAGTGAGTGTGAAATCCTCTACATTGATTTGTGTGCAAATACTCTAAAAGGTGAGGTGCACTTAGGGAGAGCCGAGGATGTATGAGTTTGGGGTCCACAATAACCAAAGTGTTTTGAGAAAGGCTCCTTGATGGATCGAGTCAACCCTCGAAGCTCTTGTGTCACATTTGATCCACAAAGCTTCAAATTTTCAAAAAGGTGTCAATGATACATTTGCATTAGGGACAATTGTTAGTCCCAATTGATGTTTGTGAGGTTACCCTCGGACAAATAGGGCTTGTTTTGATGTCTTTTCTCTAAAAGTTAGGTCTTATTTTGATTTGCTTGAGGACAAGCAAAGGTTTAAGTTTGGGGGAGTTGATAACTAGGAATTTTGCATGCTTTTAGACCCCTTCTTGCCTAAGCTTTGTGCATAAAATCTGTTGAACTGGCCTTGAATTGCTTACAAGTGCGCTATTTTGCAGGTTTGAGCGACAAAAGGACGAATACCATCAAATCGGCTCAAAAAGGACTTAAACCGTCTAAGCGTCAAAGGAAGAAGTAGAAGAAATCAAAAGAAGCATGTGTAGACTGCACTGTTTTGCTGTGCGGCCGCACAGGTCGATTCAGAGAACAGATCAGGAAAAACTTCTACTGCGCGGACCACACTGATTTGGTGTGCAGCTGCGCAGAATGTTCAGAGAGGCCAAGTTCACAAGAAGATCCATGCGGACCGCGTCCACTTTCATGCGGTCCACAACGATGAAGATCAGAGAAGAGAAAATTCAAGGAAAAGTCCCACGCGGCCGCGTGTCAAATCAGTGCGGCCCGCGTGGGTGAGGAATTAGTGAGGTTGCAATCGGAAGAATTACACAGTGCTGTCGCGTTCCATTTCTACGCCGTCCGCATTACTGTACCTATGCAGCCGCGTGGAATAAGTGTGCGGTCCGCATGACTTGTTCCAGTGCCAGCGTATCTGAAGCTCAAATGCCCTACGCGGCCGCACGTCAAAAGTGTGTGGTCCGCATGAGACCCGTAGGGGTATTTTTGTCCGGAAATTACTGTGTAGTATAAATAGCTTCTTTTACTTTTTTAGGTTATGTCAGATATTAGATACGAACGGCTGAGCTCGTGAGAACACATTTATGCCTATTTTGGGCAATTTTCTTAGTCTTTTATCATTAGATTTAATTTGTAATCAATTACTATGTCAATTTCATCTTTAATTTCTTCAGTTTCTTCAATTTTCAAGGCTAGCTAAACCCATAGCTAGGGTTGTAGCTCAACCCTAGTGTGGGTAATTAATGGGTTAGATTATTTAATGCTTAGATGATTGTAGGTGATTGGTTTTGGGTTGATTGAATGGCTTTAATTGGGATTTTGTGGTTGCAAACATGAAATCTATTTTTGTGGGTATGGGCTCTACTTGAGAAAGTGAGTCTAAAACCTCTCAATCAGTCCCAACAAGGATTTGGGATGGACCCATGAGAATGGTAGTCCCAAATAACGGGTATAAACCTCGAGAGAGTAATTACCCAACTTGAGCCTAAAGTTGCTTGGGCAAATTAGCCTACCCAATTGGTCTCGAGAGAGTCAATTGGGAAAAATTGTCCTCTCTACCGAGAGGTGTGAGAATGAATGCATAGAGCAACGGTTATCCAATAATCCCATCATATCATCTTTGCATTGAATTTCATTACTCGTTAGTTATCCACCTAGGTAAATGCTACTACCCTAGTCCTTTTTTCTACTTGCATTAAACTCTAAAATCATCCCTAGCATAATTTAGATTTCTTATTATTAGTTGATTAATTAGTTATTAAAAAGAAAACACAGTTATGTTTGAAGATAAATTAGAAGCTAACTCGCAATTCTAGTTCATCGCAATTTCTCACTCCAAATTCCAACTCCCTGTAGATTGACCCCGGACCACTATTCGGGTAAAAGTTAATTGTGCCCGCTCTTCCTTCGGGTTGAGTTTGCTACGATCAGTGGCTGTGGCCTTTTGTTTATGGGGGATGACCGTAGTCTTCTCTTACGCTGTTAGGGCCTTAGCCTTTTGCGTTTATGGGTGGCCGTGGCCTTTTGTTTATCCCAAAAACTCGTTTTCATAATTTCGGCCCTAGTTCTTCACAAATTCTACCCAATTTCATGAATGTTGGTGTTAATTCTAGCATAAAATTGTGTTTTTGAGTCAAGAAACTTACCTCCAGCGATTACCCGTTGATTTCTCTCTTCAAAGCTCTCAAAACCCTCACTAGGCCCTCATTTTTACCTTACGTGATCGAAGGATTGTTTACGCGATCACAGAGCAATAAACTCCCTCTCTACGCGATCGCACTACTCCTCACGCGATTGCATTGAATGCTCCGCCAGAACTATGCGATCGTACATTAGTCAATGCGATTGCACTGCATTGATCCACCAGGCCTGTGCAATCGCAGGCAGGTCCACGCGATCGACGAGAGGAACTGCTGCTCTGCAATTTCTGCTGCAACTTTTAAGTAAATGCACAGATATGTCACATTACTTCATTCAAACTTGCTCGCAACATAAAAACACCATCATAAACATCAAAATCACCAAATTCTCATGGATTCAAGCCTAAGTTTCATTAAAACTTCCGAAACTAACATTTGATCTAAAACCCGACCTAAACACCCCCGAATGACCTGAAATTTTGTGGACAAGTCCAAAATCACCTAACAAAGCTACTACAACTCTTAGAATTCCATTTCGACTCCCGGATCAAAATATCACCTATCAACCGGAATTCGCCAAAATTCAACCTTAGCCAATTCAAGCCTAAATCTACACCGGACCTCCGAATTCGATTCCGATTGCTCTCCTAAGTCATAAATCATCCCCCAAAACTAGTCGAATCATCAAAAATATGTTTAGAGCTTTCTAAATCATCGGTCAACATCTGGTTTACTTTTCCAAACTAACCTTCCCATGAAGGGGTTTATTGCCTTATTTCTAACAAGATTCCATCCGATTTACTTCTAACTCTCCAAACACATATAAATTAACATGTTAAAGCATAAAATGAAGAAAATGGGGCGGTAACTCCTGTGAGCACGTGATTTTTGCCCTACATGCAGCCATAGACAGGGTGGTCAGAATTGGGGTCAGCAGACTCAGCAGCAGTACAGGCCACCTCAGCCACAGTATAACGCCGAAAACATGGGAGGTATGAGACCCCCCAACAATATGGCACCATATCCTGTACCACAATGGGTACAACAATCAGCAGCAAGGGTACTACCCACCATAATAGCGGCATGGTGGAAGACAAGAAGATGGGTTTGCAAGACTGGAAGCAATGATGCAGCAGGTTATTGGGTCTAATGCAAAGATAAATGAAAGAATGGATGCACATGATGCGGCCATCAAAAATATTAAGGTACAAGTTGGCCAGATTTCAATGTCGTTGAACAATCGTCCTTAAGGGACATTACCTGCAGATACCCAAATCCATCCACAATATCAAGGCTGAAGCAGTTGATGGCGGTAAGTCTCCGTAAGGGCAGGGATATAGATGTAGAGCAAGAGAGAGCACGAGGTAACATATAGGCTGAGACACTCATTCCAGTACCCATTGAGCTGGATGAGTCTACGGTATTGATAGAGGTGGCAGTCCTGCTCGTACCTAAAGAGGAGAACAAGAGACCGAGAAAATAGTTGTGCCAGTGGAAGAGCTAGTAGTCGAAAGTTTAGCTGAGAAAGAGAAATCCTAAGTGATTGGGAAGAAGATACCTCCTGCACCATTCCCACAAAGGTTAGCAAACACCAAAAGGAGGAGCAATACAAGAAGTTCTTTGAAATGCTCAAGCAAATCCAGGTAAATATTCCTTTAATTGAAGCTTTAAAAGAGATGCCTGGATATGCTAAAATGATGAAGAATTTGATGTCTCGGAAGTTTGACTTCCAAGACTTGGCCATGGTGACACTTACTCAGATATGTAGTGCAGTGGTGTCTAGACCTGTTGCTGAAAAGCTATCTGATCCAGGTAGCTTTACAATTCCATGCACTATTGGGAACTTTGCTTTTTCTAAGGCACTCTGTGATTTAGGGGCCAACATCAATGTTATTCCCCTGGTTATTTATAAGAGGTTGGGCATTGGGAGAGAGACCCACCTCTATGTTGTTGCAGTTAGATGACAGAACTGTGAAGCGTCCATTTGGGATCCTTGATGATGTGCTTATTCGGGTGGGGAAATTTATGTTCCTTACAAATTTTGTAATCTTGGATTGCAAAGTGGATGAAGAAATTTCTATAATCTTAGGACGACTATTCTTAGCCACTAGGAGATCTTTGATTGATTGTGAGACTGGGGAGCTCTAGATGAGGCTCAATGATGAAGAAATTATATTCAATGTGCGGAAATCTATAAGGCGACCAAGTGAGTTCGCCAATTGCTCTCTTATTGATGTCGTGGATGTAGTTGTAGAGTGATGATGAGGTGTTGACGATTAAGGATTCCCTTGCGGCATGCTTGATGAATCTAGATGAGGTGAATGGTAAGGATTTGGCGGAATGGGTGTTGGCATTGGAAGGTAGAGGGTTCTGGGATAGAAATCTAGAGTTTGAGACCTTACACTTAGAAAAGAGAGAGACCCCTCCAGCAAAGCCATCCATTGAAGAACCGCCTAAGATGAAACTAAAGCCATTGCCAGCTCACCTCGGGTATGATTTTATGGGGCCCGATTCCACACTGCCTATTATTATCATATCTGGTTTGTCAGATGTGCAGGTTCAACAGCTCTTGTAGGTACTAAGGGAATGCAAAACTGTCATTGGGTGGACCATGGCAGACATCAAGGGGATCAGCCCCACCTATCGCATGCATAAGATTCTTCTAAAAAGGGGCACGAACCTTCTAGGGAACATCAGAGGAGGTTGAACCCAAATATAAAGGAAGTGGTGAAGAAGGAATTGATAAAGTCGTTGGATGCGGGAATCATTTTCCCAATCTCTGATAGTAGATGGGTTAGCCAGTTCAATGTGTTCCTAAAAAGGGTGACAACTGTGAAGAATGATAATAATGAAATAATCTCAACAAGAACCGTCAAAGGATGGAGAATTTGCATAGATTATCGAAAGTTGAATCTAGCCACCCGGAAAGACCACTTCCCACTTCCCTTCATTGATAAGATGCTGATAAATTCGGCATGGAGGTCACACTTTTGTTTTCTGGATGGGTACTCAGGGTACAATCAGATCTCCATTGCACCTGAGGATAGAGAAAAGACCTCCTTCACTTGTCCATATGGCATTTATGCCTTCAGGAGGATGCCCTTTGGCCTATGCAATGCACCCGCCAGATTCCCACGATGCATGATGGCCATATTCACTGACACGGTAGAGGATATAATGGAGGTGTTCATGGATGACTTCTTAGTGGTAGGAAATTCATTTGAGGAATGCCTAATAAATCTTACGCGTGCGCTGAAATGGTGCATCGAGACTAACTTGGTTATGAAATTGGGAGAAGTACCATTTCATGGTACAAGAAGGAATAGTCTTAGGACACCGGGTGTCAAGCAAGTGAATATAGGTGGATAGAGCAAAGGTTGATGTAATAGCAAAGCTGCCTCCACCAGCTTCAGTCAATGCCATAAGAAGCTTTCTTGGACATGTCGGTTTCTACCGGAGGTTCATAAAAGACTTCTCCAAAATTGTCAACCCTCTCTATAAGTTGTTAGAGAAAGATTACCTTTTTTTATTTTCTGATGATTGCAGGGTAGATTTTGAGGAGTTGAAGCAAATGCTGTTCACAACACCCATCATCGTTGCCCCCAACTGGGAGCAACCGTTCGAATTAATGTGTGAGGTTAGTGACTACGCAGTGGGGGTAGTGCTAGGCCAGCGGAAAGATAAATTGATGCACCTAATCTACTATGCTAGTAGATCGCTGAGCGGAGCCTAGTTTAATTACACAGTGATGAAAAAGGAGATGCTAGTTGTGGTGTTTGCTTTTGACAAGTTCCTGGTCCTATCTGATACGATCCAAGGTAATTGTATACACTGACCATGCAGCTCTTAGGTACTTAATAGAAAAGAAAGACTCTAATCCATGTCTGATTCGTTGGGTGTTACTACTGCAAGAGTTCAATCTTGAAATTCCTGACCGCAAGGGCACTGAAAATCAGGTTGCTGATCATCTATCATGACTTGAGGGAGCTAAAAATGTAGTAGAGGTTGAGGAAATTCTGGAAACATTTCAAGACAAGCAGTTGCTCGCCACCACTCATCAAGAAGCTCCATGGTATTCGGACTTTGCTAATTACCTGGCCAGTGGTATTGTTCCTCACGACCTTTCATCGGTCCATAGGAAAAGATTTTTTCGTGAAAATCAATTGTATTACTGGGATGAGCCCTATCTGTTTAGAATATGCATTGATAACATCATCTGGAGATGCGTCCCCGAGATCGAACAATCTTCTATTTTGTAGTCTTGTCACGCTTCGATGTATGGTGGTCATTTTGGAGGAATCAGGACAACAGCTAAGGTGCTAGAGGCTGGATTTTTCTGGCCAACGGTGTTTAAAGATGCTCACTTATGGGTCAAGGGATGTAATGAATGTCAACAGACTGGGAACATTTCCCGGCGCCATGAGATGCCCATGAACCCAATTTAAGAGGTGGAAGTGTTTGACGTTTGTGGGATAGATTTCATGGGTCCCTTCGTCAGCTCCTATGGCAATAAGTGCATTCTTGTTGCTGTAGACTATGTGTCCAAGTGGGTAGAAGCTGCAGCGTTACCTACCAATGATGCAAAAATGGTGGTTGGGTTTCTAAAGAAGAGCATATTCACCCGCTTTGGGACACCACGCGTAATTATCAGTGACAGAGGCAGCCTTTTAAAAGTTGTTGGCTAAGTATGATGTGTGCCACAAGGTGGCTACTCCGTACCACCCGCAGACTAGTGGATAGGTTGAGGTATCCAACAGAGAGATTAAGAGTGTATTTACAAAAACCATGAACTCCACAAAAACTGATTAGGCGAGGAAGCTAGATGATACACTCTAAGCTTACAGAACAGCTTTCAAGACACCAATTGGTATGTCACCATATAAGTTGGTGTTTGGGAAGGCCTGCCACCTACCTGTAGAACTTGAGAATAAAGCGTGGTGGGCACTAAAACAGCTAAACTTAGACATGGAAGTTGTGGGCACGTCAAGACTCACTGAATTGCATGAGCTCCAGGAGTTCTGGTATCTTGTTTTTGAGAGCACAAGGTTGTACAAGGAGAGAATGGAGAGGTTATACGATCAGAACATCGTTGAGCGAAATTTCAAACCTGGGAAATGGTATTGCTCTACAACTCAAGATTGAGGTTGTTTCCAAGTAAGCTTAATTCATGAGTCTGGACCATTTCGAGTAGTTGAAGTTTTCCCATCAGGAGTTGTGGAAGTTGCCATTGAAAATGACTCTCGTACATTTAGAGTCGATGGTCAGCGATTAAAATTATATGTGGGTAGGAGCGAGCCTAAGGAAATGTCTGAGCTGCACTTGAATGAACCATATAGGTCGAGCGAGGCTTAATTGCGCTTATCTGAGTCGTGACGCGATGTTAAATCAGGTGCTACGTGGGAGGCAACCCATAAAATTATTGTAAGTGTATCACATTGTAATCAATCAAAAAAATTTCAGAATCAGAGAGGTGCCTAGACTGCGGTTCCAGTGCGACCGTGGTTAAACCGTGGTCAAAATACCTCTCGAAATCTCACCCCTCGCGGTTCCACCGCGACCGTGGCAGAAACGCGGTTGACCCAGACGAGCCCATGTATGTTTTTATTATCTTTTTTTC
This sequence comes from Nicotiana noctiflora, assembly GCA_032618575.1. NCBI lineage: Eukaryota > Viridiplantae > Streptophyta > Magnoliopsida > Solanales > Solanaceae > Nicotiana > Nicotiana noctiflora. Next base: position 53,146 of record JASVEL010012061.1, on the reverse strand, counting down.
TTTTAATTGACCCCCCTTTGTTTTTTATTCTAACCTAACCCGTCACCCACAATTATTTCCCTCCCTCTTCAGAAAACTCATGCCCCTCCTCTTTTTCTCTATTTTCTATCTCTTTCCTTCTTCTTCTTCTTCCCCTTCTTCCCACAAAACCACCATTTTCATCCCTCTCACACCTCCATCAACACTACCCACCCATCCCCTCTTCAAGCAAGTAAGTTTCTCATCTCCCCGCTTTATTTCTTCTTCTTAAGTGGTATAATTTAGTTTTGTTTTAGCTTAACTAAACCCTAGTTAGGATTAGTGTTAAAGTATTAATTTTGGCTTTCTTTTATGTTTTTTGTTGTTGTATTTGATGCTTGTGGGGTTGTTTAGTGCTAATTTGGTTGGGTCTCCATGATACTTTAATTGTGGTGATTGTTTTGATGACTTGGAGTCCTAGATAATATTTTTGTGGTGTAGTTTGGCGATGGGCCATTTTTGGCCAAACATTGGGGGTTTTGTTGTACAATTTTGAGGTATTTTATGCCTAACCTAGGTTGTGGTGGTGTTGTATTTGGTAGTTGGCAGTGTTGTAATTGGTGTATGGTGGTATTGTATTTAACGTGACTGACTTGAGGGAGTAAGTGTGGAGTGTTGTACGCCGGAATGTGTAAGAAAACCGTGGGGACATTGTGGATGTTGTTCTCCTTGAACGTCCTAGTAGTGAGGCATAGGCACTTTGTACGAATAAAATAAATTAGGGAAATTGGTTGGTGCCATTGGGTGGTGAAGTCTGAGTATCCATTCGACTGGCACTAGTTAGGGCACATTTGATGGTTCTTCTGATTCCTTACAGGTAATATGGCTCCTAAAAGTCAAAGGAGAGCGGCAGGTGCATCCTAACAGCAGACTTATAATGAATCTCGGTTCCAATCAGAACTAGCGGAGGATGACTTCAATGACAAGGCTACGAAGAACTTCATCCATAAGATCCCACTTGACCGTGCAACCCTCTGCGTAGAAAAGGAGGAGATGTATCAAGAAATTTGGATGAGGGAAATGGAATTCTTATTTGATGATCCTGTCCCGGTATACAAGATGCTTGTTTGAGAGTATTATACCAACTACCCATTGAACTTAGGTAGGGAGTTGATTGTGCGAGGTAAGGTGGTCAACACCACAATTCCCATGATTCGCCAGTGTTGCGACTGCCTCTGTTCACTAGTGATATCGACTACTACCACGATAGGCCAGGGGTCACGTGGGAGGTCATGACTGATATACTCTACACAGGGGACGACCCACTTGGATAAGTGACCACATCACCCTGAACTCTAACTTTTTCACCCACTTAGCTAAGTGTTGTTAACTGTCATCTGCAGCGGGTTCCTGCCCTCCAGCAATAAAACTGACGTCAACTTCAAGTGTGCACTATTGACATGGTCCTTCGTGACGAAGAAGAATTTTAATGCGACAAGGGTAATTAGTAATGAAATGGTCCTTCTTTGGTCATTATACTATTCTTGATGAAAAATACCCCCACCAATCCTGCCGATGGAGACTTGCCCCCTAAAGCAGTATTCAGAGCCTCAGACATTAGAGTGGGCTGGGGTACACGCACTACAATTGAGATAGATGATGAGGATGATGACTTGATTCCTCTTACTCCATCTAGGAGATCTATTGACAGTGTCGGGACCATCTTGATGCCCCCATACTGGGACAGGCCTATCCAGATCACAGTCCACCAGGCCTATGCTACGTTTCATGGAGGAAGAGGTTGCGGATCTCCGTACCTCAATGAATGGCTTGCACACGAGGATGGATGTCGTGTCTCAAAGATAGTCTAGAACTGAGAGCCGATTTATGGTCTGGTTCTGTGCATAGGGGAGAGCTTGCAATGTAGACCCCAGCAGCGTCTCCATCTCCGAGTCAGTCTCAGGGAAGTCTTCTAACCCTTCTGCTCTTTACTTTCTTGATATGACATTGGGACATGCCATGATTTTAAGTGTGGGGTGGGAGACTTGCTCTGATTGTATGTTGTAATGTATATAGATGTTATTTGTGATGTAGAATTAGATTGGTGTGTTGTATATATTTGAGTGTGCTTACATTAGGATTAGCTGACTTGGCCTAACGACAGACACTTGTCGATGGGTCTCTTGAAGGTCAAAGTCGGAATTAATTTAAAAAGAAAAAACCAAAAACAAATTTAGAGGACTCTTCCTGATGACGGACCACTTGGATAGTACTCTTGAGGGAAGTAGTCCATGTAGATTTTTTATTTTGTTTTTCTCTTCTAGGTGGTGTAGTATTTCCACCTTGGTTTTTCTTTTGACCACGGTTCTTTTCCAAGGGCTTTTTCTTAACCAGGTTAGGAAGATTTCCTTTTGTAGTTTTAGGACTAGGATGGGTGAAGGCTAGAATGCAACCCCTGATGTGCACACCTGCAAATAAGTAAAACGAACTTGAGAGAGTGGCGTCTAGGCTCGTTTGTGAACTCGTAAATCTATGCCTTAATTTTTCACATCTTGTCTTGCTTGAACGCTCGTATGAGTGTGTTGATGAACTTCAGAATGAGTTACATGATAAGTGTGTGAGAGTTATTACTTGCATTATGGACTTCCGTACGATATATAGAACTTGCCCTGTGTGTTTGCAAAGCGAAATAGAAGTTGTTTGGTTTTAGAGATGATTGAGGCATTTCTTTGTGCAACCCTATATAATTGTGAATCCACCTGTATATATTGCCATAGTTAACCCCTTTGAGCCTGAAGCTTGTTCTTTGATAACCCTATAATGACCTAAATATCTGTGTTTGAATAGCTTGATAGTTTTAACATATACCTCCTAAAAGCATTTGAATCACTAAAGAACATACAAAGTCAAAGTGTGGGGTAGTAGGGAGTTAGCGAAAAAAGGGAAAAAAGAATGAATTATTTGATTGGTGCATTGCAATGTAAAAGAAAAAAAATATGAGATAAAAAAATCAAGTTAAAAGGAAAAAAAAGCCAGTTGCACCTAAAGAAAAATGGGGGTCACATGTGAAACAAAAATGTGGAAGAACGATTCGGTTGAGCATGGAAGTTGAATAAAAGGAAGTGTGTATTAAAAGTGCTTAGGGAGGTTAGTCACTATATCCAAATATATCCTACCCGTCCCTTAGCCTACATTACAATCAATAAAGACTTTTTGATCTTTGATGAGAGTGAGTGAATTCTTCCTATATTTGGTTCCTTGTTGTTTGAATTTTATGTGTGTTGAACTTCTCTCAGATTTTTGACGTGAGGGCATGTGACTCAGGAAAAAAAAGTGAGTCTTCACTACTGTTAGAGTAACTAGAGTGAGCACGAGTGTGTCATGGCATGAGAGTCTGCATCTAAGGTATGATTGTTGCACTGCTTAGGTTGATCCTTGATAATGGCGGGTGTGACGTAAATTAGGGCTATGCATTGAACGGTTAGGCCTAGAAGTGTGGTTTAACTTGCTCGAGGACGAGCAAAGGTTTAAGTGTGAGGTGTTGATAATAGCTGAATTTAACTATAATCAGGCCTTAAATAACCACCTTCTTGTATAGTTTTGATCATTAAAGTGATAACAAAATAATTTTCATGATATGTTTTCATGATTTACAGGTGATATATGTCCAAGGAAGGCTAGGGAATACTTTTGGAGTCAAAAAAATGAAGAAAAAGAGCCCAACTATGAAATTTCCCAAGTAAACCATGCCCTCCGGGCCTGAAGATTCAGATAAGGGGTTTGGCCACGGTGATAGAACCCCGATGGAAGAGAGCTGCAGATTAAATTGAGATTCAGAGAGGGTATTTGGCCGCGGTTCCATCGCGACCGCGGCAGAACCGCGAGAGGCGCGAGAAACTTCAGGGACTAAAGTGTAAAACACGGGATTTTTAGACCTAAACCCTATTTTAAACACTAGTCTTTGCCTAAAAGAGGCATATATTAATTTTTAGAGTTGCTTGGCAAGGAAAACTTTTGTGAGAGAATACCCAAAACATCTTTCTTCTTTTTCTTTGATTTTTATTGCTAGTTATGATAAATTCTATCTTAGTTGTTTTTCCATAGCCATGAGTAGTTAAATCCTTTGTCTAAGGTTTTGATGGAACCTATTGGGGGATGAACTTCTTCTTTATGTGAATACAAATTGTTAGTTTCAATCTCTATTTGTTCAACTTTGTGTTTGTTGTAGTTAATTGACAGGATCCTCAATTAGATGTGCATATTTAGTGTGCGTAACTTTGAAAATAGTGCATATTTAGGTTATTGTTGAACAACACCACTCCCAAAGTATAAGAGAAATCTATAATTGCGGGTTTAAAGGCGGGATTATGGATAACGAAGCCTTGGGTGTAATCTAAAGTGAGTTGTGCTAAATAAAGTAAGCTAGTGTATCTCGGGAAAGTGCATTAGTATATTACTCTGATTACTCGGGAGAGATTTACGGTAAGGTGAGCGTTCATGATTTATAGAGATGTGTTGGTAAATTTATATGAATATAAACATAAGGGATTCCATCAATAGGGTAAATCATTGCCTTAACTTCTTCTCATCATTGTTTACAACCTTAGCATTTTAGTTTAAAACTGTTTAAGTTACTTGCAATCGTAGTTAGTAAAGTAACCTTAAACTGTAACTCAAAAATTTGGGAAACTGGTTCTGAAGAGTTAGTGGATCTAAAGATACTCGGATAATATTTGCAATATTCGCAGAGTCAGGCATAGTTGGACGTGATCATTTATCTCAAGACAACTCCGTTCCTAGAACAATGTCTTCCGACCATTTTGGTACGACAAGTAGTTGTAATTCTGATACAAATATACTTTGTTGCAAAACCATTCGATATGCTTCCCTTGCTGCCATAACATCAAGTACAATTGAGTTTACAACAATAGACATAAAAGATAGTTGCACTGTTTCGCTGCTACAATTCTAAGAGTAGCCAAACTTTATTTAAAATCCAATCTTGCATTCTATTTTTGGGGCTTGCACTATCCTTGTTTATGACAAATGCACCAGCTTAGCAGTATGCTTTGAGCAAGAACGAATTCAATTTTTTATGTACACTAGAAAAGGATAGTTCGATACATTAAGCTACCGCTATGTACGGGGTCCGAGGAAGGGTCGAACCATAAAGAATCAATTGTATGCAATCTTATCCTGCATTTCCCTGTGAGAAGAAATTCTGATCACATGACACCAACTTTACCAGTTTTTGTATAAAGCTAACAAAATCTCAAAACAGATGATAGCAAAGTTGCTAGAACTGTTTCCTGCTACCAAGGGACAAGGCCTTCTTCAACAGTGTTTCGCGACTTCCAGTTTTTGATACAGAATGGTCTTTGTTGATTACAATATTATAATGAGTAATGATTCTGCAAATGTCTTGTTCTTTCTGTCATAGTTGAAGATTGCAACTGTGAGCGAGAATCATTCTTTTTCCTCTGTAACCATATCCGTTCCCGTCTTCTCTCCCTACTGTCTTTTTCACCTTCTCTAGTTTCCTCCTCCTGACTATTTCCAAATTCAACTGTTCCCTTTAAATTGGTGTTCTTAGTTGGAGAATCAGAAAGTCTTGGTATTCGACCGCCTTTGGATGAAGTAATTCATAATCAATTTTACTCCAACCCAACTTATCTTCATTGTCTCAATCAAATCTGTGCTGATTTCCAGCTACTCTGAAACTGCACTCTGCGTGCTTGCTGAAATGTCCCCGTTCAGGAGATACTGAGCAAACTCCCACTCAATTCGGTCCTTATACACAGAGTCAGAAGGGACTTCATCTGCGAGCTTGGCCCACTCTTCAAAATCGCGAGCTCGAAGATTTTTGGAAACCCATTTGAGGTATTTAGATGGGAGTGTACCCAGCATTTTACCTTTGTATTTTCCAAAATCTATGATTCTGTCTCGTGCTGGAATTTGTCTGGGACCTGTAGCTCTTGAACTAATGCTCCTCCTCAAGCTCAAAGATTGCGAAGAAAGAGGGAAAGAAGAATAGGAACCTATCTGAAAACGTGAAATTGTAGGGGCAGAGACATTTAGTGAGCACTGTGGAATTGGATGAAGATACACAGAGTCAGAAGGGACTTCATCTGGCGGCGAAATAATTATCCAAATTTGTTTATTGTTTGCTATCTGATGTTATTGGGAAGAAAATATTTAACTATGGAGTAAGAAATGATATGTTAAAACTAAAACACTTTAGAGAAATCTATATATTACTTCTTCAAGTGTAGTATCAAATTCTATTTTACTTTTATGACATCGAATGATCAATAAAATCATAAAACTCACTTGATCTAACTTTTTATTCTCTATCAACGTAACTATATACAATCAAACCTTGTTCGAATTTTTTTTTTTTTGGTTATTATTGTGAAATATTATAATAGAGAATATGATATAACACAACATAAATATTGGTTTCAAAGAATATTTTGCCGCTCTAGCTAATTACAATTATAAATGATTGTTGTTATAAAGATGTTTTGACTGTAGTTATTTATTTATGTTATTTCTTTTGTTTCATTAACCTCAATGTATTTGAAGTTTTCCAAACTAAGTAATTTTGTCCAAAAAAAAAAGTAACTAGTTGCGTACAATTATAACTTTGAATTAGACCAATAGCCGCTTCCAAATCCTCAAATCTATGTGAGTGTTGGGACATAAGAATTGTAAAATTTTGGAAAAAAAATGGAAAAACAATTCAAGTAAAAATTATATTTAAAAATTAGGATTGTGTTTGGACATGAATATAATTTTGGGTTATTTTTAAATTTTTAGGAGTGGTCTGAAGTGAAAAGTTTGAAAAGTAGCTTTTTAATGTTATTTATTTTTAAGTGAAAATCGAAAATTTTATGGCCAAACTGGTTTCATAGAAAAAGGAAAATCTTTTTTACTGCCAAATGAGGCCTTAAGTAAAGCCAAATATTATTTTTTGTTATAAATATATTATATTATGGATGTTCATACTCCATTGGAAATAAGTCTCCTGAAGAAACTTATCACTTTGGTGCTCGGTTATGGATAAATATTACCTACGTTAGAAGATTATCCATACTGGATACAATAAGCTTATCCTTTCGATACTCCGTTATGGATAAATATTATCCTCGGTAGAAGATTATCCATACCGGGTATAATATAATAAACTTATCATTTTAATACTCCGTTATGGATAAATATTACTCTCGGTAGAAGATTATCCATACCAGATATAATAAGATTATCCTTTCAGTATCCGGTTATGGATAAATATTACCCTGGTAGAAGATTATCCATACCGGGTATAATAAGCTTATTCTTTCAATACTCCGTTATGGATAATCATTACCCCTAGTAGAAGATTATCTATACTGGGCACAATGAACTAATACTCTCAGTAGAAGATTATCCATATCTGGTATTATAGCAGCTTACACGGCAACTTGTAGTAGCAGCTTACACAGCAGCTTGCAGTAGCAGCACAGCAGCTTGCAGTAGTAGCTTACACATGAGCTTCCTTCCTTCTATAAATAGAAGGGTTTTCAGTTCATTATGTACATTAGTTTAAATTCGAATAATATATCAGTCTCTCTCTATACTTGTCTTTACTTTACAATCTTTATTTTATAACAATATTTTGAAAGTATCTGAGGTAAGAACTTTCTTTTCTTAAATAATGTCAAATCTTTCTTAAATAATGTCAAATCTTTCTAAACTTGAATTTGTAGCCCTAGATATATCGGGCAAAAGCTATATGTCTTGGGTGCTTGATGCTGAAATTCATCTTGATGCGATGGGTCTGGCAGACACCATCAGTGATAAAAATCAAGCATCAAACCAAGACCGTGCCAAAGCAATGATATTCCTACGCCATCACCTTGATGAAGGCCTGAAAATGGAATATCTTACTGTTAAAGATCCAGTCATACTGTGGAATAATTTGAAAGATAGATATGACCACCTGAAGATGGTTGTTCTTCCACATGCACGATATGATTGGACTCATCTAAGGCTACAAGATTTTAAATCTATTAGTGAGTATAATTCTGCTATGTTCAGAATTATTTTCCAACTAAAATTATGTGGTGATAATATTACTGATTATGATATGTTGGAGAAAACTTTCACCACTTTTCATGCCTCGAATATGCTCCTGCATCAGCACTATCGAGAGATGGGATTTAAAAGGTATTCTAAACTAATCTCACATCTTATTATAGCCGAGCAACATAATGGACTATTAATGAAAAATCATGAAAGTCGGCCTACTGGTATTTGTCCATTCCCTGAAGTGAATGAGACGAACTTCCACCAAGCTAGACGTGGAAGAGGTCATGGCTCCAGTCATGGTCATGATCGTGGTCGGGGAAGAAATTCTAATCATGGTAATAATAATGTACCAAAGAACCCTCCTCGCCACCGGCAGTGGAAAAGGAAGGAACAAAAGCATGAAGCGGTGCAAGCACCAAATACTGAAAGTGCATGTTATAGATGTGGAGGAAAAGGGCACTGGTCACGTACCTGTCGTACGCCAAAGCACCTGGTTGAGCTTTATCAAGCCTCCTTGAAAAAGACAGAGAAAAATGCTGAAGCAAATTTTATCTCTGAAGATAATTTTGACTTCATGCATTTAGATGTAGCTGATTACTTTGCACTCCCAGAAGGAGAAACAAGTCATGTAATCGGTAGTGAATCCGTAGAAATATAAATACTTTAATTTTTGTTATTTGTAATAAGTAGTATGGTATGTAACTGTACATAAATAAAAGTTATGATTTGATAATTATGTTTACTATAATATATCTTATTCATTTTGAAGAATATGGATATTATTATTAGATCAACTTAAACTCTAGCAGAGTTTGCAAGAAATATACAACTACCAGAAGTGGTTATTTTTGTATATCTCATTGTAATTATATTTTGTTAACCACCAGAAGTGGTATATGCCTATGATCACCAGAAGTGATAATTTAGACTTTCTATGGTTACAATTGAAGATAAGATACATAAATATTCTCTATATTAAATGCACGCCTTGATTTGCTCCTGAAGTAGTAAATATTTTAAAAGAGGTTGTGGCATCACAACTTGTTTTGATTAATGCGCATTCAAATAATTATGTTCGATTTTCCTGAAGGATGAGAACTTTTGATAATAATAATCCATTCCCTGAAGTGAATGTGACAATATTAATAAATCCGGTAAATATGAACGCGCTTTTGATGTAAATATATTTACCTCCAGAAGAGGTAATATAATCCTTTTTGTACCGATCCATTTGAAAAGATACGTTGGGTATACCTCAATGTTCAAATACCCGAGAAGGATATAATAACAAGGAGGAAGGAGTTTTTCCACATAAAGGACAATCGGTCCGGGATTTTTATTTAATTTTCAGAGTCGACACTTAGGAAGATAATGGTGTCCCAAGTCACCGGTTAATCCCGAATCCGAAAAATGCGAAACAGAAACTTGGATAAGGAATTCTGTTAACCCGGGAGAAGGTGTTAGGCATTCCCAGATTCTGTGGTTTTAGCACGGTCGCTCAACCGTCGTTCTCAATCTTATTTGACTTGTTATAGACTTTTAGAAATATGTATGTGTTTTCAACTTTAATATTTTATGAATTATGACTTTGCGAAAATGTATTTCGAGCCACACCGCAACTAGTACGCCTGTGACTTTTAATACATTTTGGCTTCGCCGGGATTTGAGATTTGAGTCGCACCAAGTGCACACTCGTATTTAAGGAAAGTATATTAAGTCGTGCCTAAATAACGTCTAACGGCTTTTAAGTCTTTTGGGAGAAGCTATGAAATTCGCTATTAGCTTTCCCGAATCTATTTGTATATATTACATCATTACTAATGGGGCCCCACTGTTTTGATATCGTGTGAGGCTCATCCCGATTTAATTTTATAGTCCCAATCCTAAGATGTGATACTATGTTTTCTATTTATGTTTTTCCCTTAGTTATTTACAATCAACTATAATTTCATAATCGAATCCAGGCCATTGTTATTTCCATTAGTATTGGGCCTGGGCTTCCAAACCCATACTTAATAAATTACCGAATATGTCCGGGTCTTAGTGACCCAGACTGGCTTTGGGCCTTCATTCAGTAGCCCACTTGACTTTCGACTATAGTCCAGGCCCGCGTCGTGTATTAGGCCCAAACCAAATTGAAGTAACAGTAATGAAAGTAGAAATGAAGAACTCATAACAGATCAAACATATAGAACTAAGAATGAAATTAAATTGCTCTTTATTTATCAAAGGAGAAAATCACTATACAAAAATGGTCAATGTTAACTCTGAATTATAACTATCTAATGTACATGAGAATCGAATCGGTGACTGCTCCTTTACTTTGTTTTCTAATAGCAAATTTACACTAATATTCGAGTTACCTATTAACTAAGAATTTAAGAAGTGATTTAACTATGTAAAGCATGATTAACTAAACAGTTCAATTACTTATCTACAATATTCGGATTATCTAAAGTTAAAATGAGTTATTCATAGATGCACAGTTACACTACTGGTTTTACTACAAATTAAGCCTATTTGATATCACAAATCCACTCTTAATTAAGTTGTTACTTCATTTTAGTTGTTCCTCTTTTAAGCTTATTCGAATCTAGCTGTCAATCTCTAAATCAGATTACCTACGCGAGTTAAGTGAAATTACTCTTATGAACTTACTATCATTGATCCATATTGGGGCTATCTAGCCTTGTTTTTACGATTTTTACCTACTTAGCTAAACGATCTAGCTACTGCGACTACACTACTACTATTTTACTATCTATTACATTGTTTTTGTCCAGACTTTTGCTTATACATACAAGACTACACTAATGAATTACAAATCTAGCTGAATACTAATCAACTAATTAAAAGATACAGTAGATACAGAAGACTATCAGAGATTTAACATTTGAAACTCCATTTCATTCACTGATTCTTCAATACATAGCTTCGAACAAATGTGTACCTAATTCAGCAAGATAGATCGATGAGTTCTAAGGGGAAATGGAAATAGGCACAACAACAGACTCGACAGGCAAATGCAACATTGTAGAATTGAGTTCCAAATGAGCAAAATAACACAGCAATCAACAATAGAAAACCCAGCAGAAACGAGCAGAAATTCCAAAACAAACTCCAAATATGAACTTCAACTCGAAAAACCAGGGAGCTATTAGCTATTCTAGTGTGTGATTCTCTCTGAATTTTTCTATTGAAAAACACGCCCTTAATCAGTCTTAGAAGAGGGTATTTATAGGTGAAGATAGGTAGAATTTTTTGGGGGAAAAGATAGGGAATAATCCCATTTCCCTTCCCTCTTAATTTACCAAATCTACATTTTGCACCCTAAATCTGTTACAAGATCCCTTCCAGCATATGCTGGAAGGTTCTTTTTTATTCTATTTTGGGTCTTTTACTAAGGTACCCCTACTTGTTATTGTTTTTTACTGATTTACCTTTTCTATGAGACCATTATGCCCTTTAATCTCTACAAAATTGCAGAAATCAGGAGCACAAATGTCTCTTATATCCCTATGTGCTCTATTTAATCTACCAATTTGCCATTTCAAGTTCCTTATATGCCCCTAAGGGTATAGCTGAATTACCCGACCTACCTAAGTCAATTTTTCAGGGTTTTAACTCTTATTTAACTAATGGCCAGTCTTTGTATTAGTATTTAAGGACTGGCCACATTTGACTTAAGAACTTATTTCAATTTTAACCACTTTGTTTCATTTTCTGTTAATTAAGCTAAATTGCAGGACTAGCCTGCTTTATTGTCCTATTAAGCTATTTAGAACTTGGCCAATCCCAAAGTTGGACTTCGATTTTCCATTTCAAGGCCCATTACTGAATACAGGGCTGGCTAAGACCTTTGCAGGCCTAGCCACCTATGATCATGGCTTAATTACGGCCTTGGTAAGTTTAAATTTTCGGACTTAAACCAATTTTTACACAACTAGCCTACTTAAATGTTGGCCAGTGTGTGAGAGACCTAGCAGAGTAGGTCAATTGCAAAATTGACCACTCTTGGTCACTTATTTAATTTGTAACCTATTTTTATGATTTTCAATTTTAACCTATTCTAAAACACTTAATACATGTTTTCAAAATTAACCACTTATGAGTCTTAATACTATTGCAGCTATAACCAATTCACCTAGGCATGATAGGCATTAACAGTGTTCATACTAACACAAAGCTATTACAAACATAGCCATTTTTAACAAATAATTGCACACATAGCCAAGGAAATCAAATTTGTTTATCAATTAATCGAAACTCAGAGAGAAGGTTGAGTATTGTTGAATTTCAATCAATTAGACTTACAAACTTAATTTTCATAACAAAGTGCTAATTACCATTAAGCATGCTTAGTTAAAAACTTCTTTATGCTAAATGAATTGCTGAAAAAAACAACCAAACTAACACAAAAATAGTTCTAACAGAGTAGACATGGGGAGATAGAACAAACAACAAGGTGCTTAATCTAGCCATACGAGTGATAAGAATGATAGATATGAAGCAAAGATGATAAGAATCAAAACAACTACACGAGATTTTCCAAAGACCAAACCCTAATCTGAAACATGCAAGAAATAGATAAAGAAGAAGAACAGATCCTTTAAACAGAAAAAACATGGAGAACAAACTGAGAAAATCCCTAATCTAAAACATGCAGTCTAATAACATAAGAAACAATCATTTGAAGATAAACAAAAAGTAAAGAAGAACAGATCTTTAAACAGGAAAACAGACAAACAAGAACTTTCCAAAGACTAAAAAAAAAACCTAGTTTTATTCGACTATCTTTATCAGGAGAAGCTTGTTAAACACACAGAAGAAATAACAAAACAAAAACAAGAAAAATAATAAAGAGAGCAAGCAAAGGGGGATGGGAAACTTAGCTCGCAGGGCTTGTCCCCTGAGCTTCCTATTTCCCTTCTCTTTTTCCTTCTTTTCTTTTCAGTCTTTCTTTTCTTTTTTCTTTATTTTCTTTTTTGATTTTTACCAGATTTCAAGATTAAGTCTTTGGGGTTTTCTGGTTAGGGATGGGTATTTAGAGAGGGAAAGGTGAGGATTTTTTGGGTGGAGGTTTGTTTGAGTCGCCGGAGTTAGGGTTCCGGCGACTTTCTTTCAATTATTCGAGGAGATGGAGGAAGATTCGAGGGAAATCAGGGGTAGGGGGTGATAGATCAGGTTAAAAGGGTTCTGTGGTGTTAGTTTGGGGTGGGTTCTCGTTGTTTGGGTCACCGGAGATGAACTCCAATGACCGGAGTTTCAAGAATGGGAGGGGTTTCAGGGGTTCTTTAGGTTTTGGGGTGGTTTGTGGTGAGGAAGAAGATGAGAGAAGAAGATGAAGAAAGGGGTGGCCGGAGACCGCCATGGGAGGCGGCAGTCTCCATGGCCGCTGATGTTGCAGAGGCGAAGAAGATGAAGAAGAACAGAGAGAATAGGCGGCTAGGGTTTGTAATGTGTATAATGGCCGGTCATCAACGAGACATGAGCCTTATATACTCGTGGATGCTGAGGTGATCTTGGTCGTTGGATCATTGATGATCAACGGTCAAGATTGGTTATCACCCAAACGACGACGTCTTGTTTTAAATGAGACCAATGGCCTCTTCCGTTAGATTAATTGGCCTGGACGGCTGAGATTAAATCTCAGAAATTAATTAACTAATTAATATTCCCTTAATTCTCTCAGCCGTTGGATTTGAGGAGATGAACGGTTGAGATCAACGTTACCCACTGTACTGGATCGGCTCTCTTTGGGCCAAATGCATTGGGCCAACATTTCAGACTTCAATTGGCCCAATCTTATTGTATTTTTGTATTTTTGGTATTTTAATTATTTGTGATAATTTCTTTTTGTATTTTCATTTTTTCTTTTTGTATTATTTAAATTTCTTAATTTCCTAGCTTCCCTAATTTTCTAACATATTTTGGTAATTTTCTACTATGTTTTCTATATTTTTCGGTATTAATGCTATTTTTTAGTTGATTTTCTTCTTAAAACTAATTAATTCAAAAATGCAAGTATTTCTCTTATTTTTTTTTAATTTTCTAATTTCAAACTTATTTTAACAACAAACACATAATTATTTCAATTAAAACACATAATTGCACATCAAAAATCTTATTTTTATATTTATATTGGAATTTGTTTGCTTAGGGCAAAAATCACGTGCTCACAACTGCCCTCTTTGCTCGGGAACACAATGAGTTTCAGTGCAAAATAAGTGAGCAGTAATGAGAGATTTTGCCCACAGGCATATTCCGTAAGAAGCATTTCGAAAAACCTTTTGACTGCACCATGCCTCAGAGGTTGCCTATATGTCCTGGGCTTAAACAAGAATCAAGTCAGTGTAGTTCGGGAAGATCTAGCAGTTAAAAACTACCAAACTTACTGTTGCATTGACACTATTAAGACTTGTTGACCTACTCCTTATTACACCAGGGGGGTAAAATGTAAAACGAAGAAGCTATTCTAAGCAATAATTCTACGAGTTATAATTGCTCCTATCTATCTTCTTGTCTCTTTATTCTTCTTTGTCTCTTTTTCCTTGATTTTTTGTGTGCCTGACTTTATTTTTTGTTGATTTTCTTTTCCTTGCTTCCCCTTCTCTTTTGATTTTCGATGGTACTTCTTGCCTTCAAACTGATGTCTGCTCAAAACAAAACAAACACAACAAACTTTTCCTTCTGCCCCAGTATGGGCTTTTCAATGTTACGGTGTTACTTATGTTAGCTAACACAAACTAAAATTGCAGAAATTAAAAATTGCTGAAATGTATTCCCTTGTTATACAGGTGGGCGCCTGAACAGAAATTAAAATTGCAGGAATGCATTCCCTTGTTATACAGGTGGGCGCCTGAACAGAAATTAAAATTGCTGAAATGTATTCCCTTGTTATACAGGTGGGCGCCTGATGCATGAAATGTGAATGCAGAAAAATATTCCCTTGTTATCCAGGTGGGCGCTTGATGCATGAAATGCAAATGTAGAAAAGTATTCCCTTGTTATCCAGGTGGGCGCCCGATGCATGAAATGCGAATGCGGAAAAGTATTCCCTTAGTTTGATAACTAGGGTGTGAATTTAAAAAGGTGATACCTCCTCGTTGTTTTTGGTGGGCGCTTGATGCATGAAATGCAAATGTAGAAAAGTATTCCCTTGTTATCCAGGTGGGCGCCCGATGCATGAAATGCGAATGCGGAAAAGTATTCCCTTAGTTTGATAACTAGGGTGTGAATTTAAAAAGGTGATACCTCCTCGTTGTTTTTGGTGTTTTCTTGATTGAGTGATTCTCATCCACGGATTCCTCCATTTATTGCTGAACTTTATTTATAATGTTTTCTAACTTTCCACATTAATCACATTAACTTTAAAGTGATTAGGGACGATTTGTTCATGTCTAAATCCACTTTAAAGTGATTAGTGACAATTTGCTCCTGTCTAAATCACAAAAACAAAATCTTATTAGTTATAAGCTGCTGGCAACTGGCATCTGCCGCTCCTGCCTCTTATTGCTTTTCCTCTTTTTGCTTCTCTTGCGCCGTGCGGTCTTTCAGTTGACTATCTTTTGCAAGCTCTCATTTTTTTGTATTTTCTTGTTTTTCACCTTTTTGTTTTTTTTTCTTTTGGCTCTGTTCGCTAATCTCCTTTATTTCTTTTCAACTCTTTCTTTTCTTTCTTTTCTAATCTAGTGTTATTTCAACTCTTATCATCAGAAGCTGGTAGTTACTTTCAAAGGACAAACAATGAAATGCAGAAAAGGGGTAAGGGTGTTTTGGAGAAGTGATAGAACTTATCTGGGTATGTCGGCTGATTCCGTTGACCATGCCATGTATTTAAACTCCAACCCAGTTCGTTCAATCCATTATTCCAACTCCAAATTTCTTACAACCCAAACCGACTCTATTTTTGTTGCTTTTCCTCTTTTTTATAATAAACCTCGCAATCGCCTTATGGTGCCATGAAAGGTTTTCACCAATAAGACTCTCTCATTTATTCTCTCTCATCCTCACAGTCGCCTTGCAGTGCCGTTAAAGGTTTTCACTGACAAGACTCTCTCATTTTATTTCTCTCTACCTCACAGTCGCCTCACGGTGCCGGTTAAGGTTTTCACCGATGAGACTCTCTCATTTTTTTTATTTTCCATTTTTCCTTTTGTCTTTTGTTTTCTGTACCACGGATGTTGTCCAATGTCTCGTTCTTCCTTCATTGCGTTTGTTATTCTCTTGAAATTGATCAGAAGGTCTTTCTTTGGACTGTAACGTGGCTTTTGGATGGGTTAAGAAAGAAGGGTATAAAGGCTCAAAATTTACGAGGGTTTAAGAATATTTACAACTCCCGGAATTATAAAACATAACTTCTGCCCCAGCTTCAATATGTGGGGGATTTTTGGATTTTTCCTTTATTGTGACTGAACCTTAGTGAGGCTGCCTACGTACCCTTTCGGGATCAAGTCAGACGTAGTTCAAACTACGCCATCAATTCATGAATTTCTTTTGACTTTTTCCCGATTTCTTTGTCTTTTTCTTTTGTTTGCATTTTGCTTTTTCTCTTTTTTTTCTTTTTCTTTCCTTTTTTATTCTCTTTTATTCTTTTTTATTTGCTACTTTCTTTTTGTCATAAGTAATTCCGAGAGAGGGGTATGAAAGAGTATATCAAACATGGCTCAAAGGGGATGTCGATGGATAAAGTGTTTGGATAGAGAATAAAATGCCTTCATCATTTCAATTCCAAAATCACAACAAAATACAATCATACAATTGAAAAGAAATCATACATAGTATCTTTTGACCGCATCTGAATTGATAGCAGTTTCAATTATTTCAATTAAGTATAGGATAATTTTAATGAAAATGCACATGAACCCCTGCTAGAATGTCACGACCCGGATTTTCCCCCAACATCGGGATCGTGATGGTGCCTACTCGTGGTAGCTAGGCAAGCCACTGTATTCATACTATCCTGTTTTTAACACAATTTCAATTAAATAAATGCAGAATACTTTATCGAAATAGAAGTAACTAAGATAAGCAGTTGCAAGGTAAAACAATACTGAAATCCTCTACCAAGACGTGGAGTCACCAACTCACGAACTACTACTGAATACTACACATAAAGGTCTGAAAGAAAATAACATAATCTGTTTGTCTCGGAACAAAGAGACTACACCTAATAACATAAATAAGAGGAAGAGACGCCGGGCCTGCGGACGCCTGCAAGCTACTTCGGTCTCGATATGTGCAACTCCCACACGCACGACTCTACTGCTGCTGCTCCTGATCGAAACCTGGACATGTGCAAAAACACACAGAAATGCAGTATCAGCACAATCCGACCCCATGTGCTAGTAAGTACCTGGCCTATCCCGGCGAAGTAGTGACAAGCCTAGGACCAGACACCCACATAAACCTATGCAGTTCTATATATATATGTACACCACAAGATAACGAGAAATAATCATGTAACAACTCATCAAGGAATAACATAAAGGAACTCAACAGTTAACAACAGTTATTAAATTAACAAGGAAACCAAAGTACAATGGAAAACAGGTAATATCAAGTCAAGGAAATAGCAAATAGTTGCACGGCATCACCCTTCGTGCTTTTACTCTCATCCTCACCAAATAAGCAAATAAAGTGCACGGCATCACCCTTCGTGCTTTTACTCTCATCCTCACATCCATGGCACGGCATGATCCTTCGTACATGGTTCAATAACAAGGCACGGCATGATCCTTCTTGCATAATCAATAACATGGCACGGCATTAACCTTCGTGCATAATCAATAACAAGGCACGACATTAACCTTTGTGCATAATCAATAAATCAAGGCACGGCATCATCCTTCGTGCATTATCACTCTTCCTCACCCAAATAACAATCACAGTTAAGGACAGAGAATGAAAACAATAAATCATGAACCGTCCCGGCAAGGGACACAATAATCATCACAACAAAGTCCCGGCAAGGGCAATCAATATCTCACTTCACAACAAGTCCCGGCAAGGGAGAACAATAACAATTCCACAACCCGGCAAGGGTTCAACAATTTATCCTTAAAATGTCTCACAACAAGTATTAACAACGACTCACGGTCATGCAAGATGCCAGTGTGTATGGATGCTCGTCACCACAGCCCATTCACCGCACTCGATCACATAGCACATAGAACATAATCCTATTCCCTCAAGCTAGGATAGAACAAACACTTACCTCTAGCCTTGAAGTCCAAATTATTCTTCAATTATAGCTTTTCCCCGAATTTCCGCTTTCAACTAGCTCGAATCTAATCACAATTGATTCCATTACATTAATAAATACTAAATAACTTGTTTTGAATGCTTAAAAATGGTTTTCTCAAAGTTTACCCCAAAATTTCCCAAAATGCCCCTGGCCCACGTGGTCGGAACTCGGGGTTCGGACCAAAATCCGGTTACCCATTTCCCCACGAGTTCAAATATATGATTTGTTTCAAAATCGGACCTCAATTCGAGGTCCAATTGCCCAATTCATGAAAAACCTAGGTTCTACCCAAAAACATGAATTTCTACCATGAAAACCTTTGATTTCTATTGAAAAACATGTTTAATGTTGTTAGGAATTGAAAGAATAAAGTAAAAAGTGACTTACAAGTGCCTTGGAGTGAATTTGCTCTTGAGGGTTCGTGTGTGGTGTGTGGGTTTTTGAAAGAATGAAGAAAGAACTCAAAAATTCGTTTAAGTATAAAATTGCACAGCTGCGTATATCGCAATTGCGAACACTACAGGTCTGGGGGTCTGTGGCTCTCAGGTCTGGGGTCTGCTGCTCTCGCAATTGCGAGAAAGAGTTCGCAATTGCGAACTTGGCTGGCATAGTGGGGCTTCGCATTTGCGACAATGGGTTCGCATTTGCGAACCCAGGTGAAATGAGTGAAGGCCTCGCATTTGCGAGGTTATGTTCGCATTTGCGAACCCAAGCAGTCCTGGACACTCATCGTAATTGCGATCAAGTCTTCGCATTTGCGAAGACAGCCTTGGCATGCCCGCAATTGCGACATTTTTCTTTGCATTTGCGAAGACACCAGCTGGGTGAAAAACTAGTTGTGTTATTTTTCATAAATTGCACCAACGGCCTATCAAATCTTTACCCGAGCCCCCCGGGCTCCAAACCAAACATGTACACAACATCAAAAACACATTACAAACTTGCTTGTGCGATCACATCGCCAATATAACATCGTTTTCATCAAATCAAGCCTCAAGTTCATGATTTTCATCCTTTTGGTTTTCAAAACTTTCAAACTTGGAACTCAAGGTCCAAAACATATCAAACGACATCCAAATGTCACCAAACTTTGCGGAAAGCACATATATAATATTTAAGACTTGTACCGGGCATCGGAACCAAAATACGAGCCCGATATCATGGTCATTTAATTCATTTTCCTTTAATAATTATAGCAAAAACAATTTCACAGAAA
Source organism: Nicotiana noctiflora (assembly GCA_032618575.1). Lineage (NCBI taxonomy): Eukaryota > Viridiplantae > Streptophyta > Magnoliopsida > Solanales > Solanaceae > Nicotiana > Nicotiana noctiflora. The sequence continues at coordinate 33,656 of JASVEL010012061.1, read as the reverse complement.
AATTCATAACTTGGGCTCTAGGCCTCAGAATTCGACTCCGGACGCATGTCCAAGTCCCATATTTTCCTACGGACCTTCCGGGACCGTCCGATCTTGGGTCCGGGTCCGTTTACCAAAAATGTTGACCGAAGTCAACTATATCAATATTAATATCATTTTTCTTCAAATTTCTCATAGAATTCATATATTCTATCACAAAATTTTTCCGGCTACATGCCCGGATCATGCATGTAAATTGAGGCAACATAAAATGAGGTTTTCAAGGCCTCGGAAGTGAGGAACAATGTCTGTCAAATATAATGCCCCATTGGACAACACCCGTGATACCATAAATGGCCCTTGCCAGTTTGGTGCGAATTTCCCCTTTACTTCAGCCCAATGTGGTAGGATACGCCTCAATACAAGTTGTCCAACTTCAAACTTCCGAGGACGCACCTTCTTGTTATATGCTCCGGCCATTCTTTGTTGATACAATTGCCTGTGGCAAACTGCTACCAACCTCTTCTCATCAATCAGATTTAATTGCTCCAGTCGGGCTTTTAACCATTCCTCGTCATCTATCCCAGCTTCAGCTATAATTCGTAGTGACAGTATCTCGATTTCCGCGGGTATAACAGCCTCTGTCCCACACACCAATGAATAGGGTGCAGCGCCGATAGAAGTGCGCACTGTTGTGCGATAACCCATAAGAGCGAAAGGTTATTTCTCGTGCCATTGTCCGGACTCCTCCACCATTTTCCTAAGGATCTTCTTTTTATTCTTGTTTGCAGCTTCTACTACCCCCATTTGCCTTTGGCCTGTACGGTGTAGAGTTACGATGTATGAACTTGAATCTCTAGCATGCTTCCGCCATGAGGTGACTGTTCAGGTTAGCCCCGTTATCTGTGATAATAACTTTGGGAATTCCAAATCGGCATATAACATTTTCATGCACAAAATCCACCACGGCTTTCTTCGTCACCACCTTGAATGTCTTTGCTTCAACCCACTTAGTGAAGTAATCAATTGCGACCAAAATGAATCTATGTCCATTAGAAGCTGCAGGCTCTATCGGTCCGATAACATCCATGCCCCAAGCAACAAACGGCCAGGGTGCTGACATCGTATGCAATTCATAAGGCGGGGAGTGGATTAAATCTCCATGTACTTAGCATTGGTGGCATTTCCTCACATACCTGATACAGTCCCGCTCCATGGTGAGCCAATAGTATCCGGCTCTCAGAATCTTCTTTGCTAAGATATACTCGCTCATATGTGGTCTGCAGGCTCCAGCGTGCACCTCAGTCATAATCACATCAGCTTGTTGTGCATCCACACATCTCAACAATCCCAGGTCTGGTGTTCTCTTATATATAATTCCTCCACCGAGGAAGAAGCCATTCGCTAAGCGTCTTACATCTCTCTTCTGATCTCCAGTGGCTTGCTCTGGGTATTTTCCTGTCTTCAGGTATTCCTTGATATCGTGATACCATGGTTCTCCATCCAATTCTCCTTCCACGGCAAAATAGTAAGCATTCTGATCATATACCTGGATCTGAAGTGGATCTATATAGGCTTTGTCCGGATGATGTAACATAGAGGATAGTGTGGCCAGAGCATCTGCTACTTCATTGTGCATTCTTGGGACGTGTTTGAACTCTATGGATTGGAATCTTTGGGATAATTCATGTAGACAATGCCGATAAGGTATCAATTTCAAATCTCTTGTCTCCCATTCTCCCTAAATTTGATGTATCAAAAGATCCGAGTCACCCATGACCAAAATCTCTTGAACACCCATATCTATTGCCATCCTCAATCCCAATATACATGCCTCATATTCGGCCATATTGTTGGTACAGAAAAATCGAAGCTGAGCGGTAATGGGATAGTGTTGACCCATTTCTGAAATAAGCACTGCTCCAATACCAACTCCTTTACTGTTGACGGCTCCATCGAAATGCATCTTACATCCCGGCTTTTCACTTTGTTCTATTTCTTCGACATTCATTGCCTCCTCATCCGGAAAATATGTTTTTAGTGGCTCATACTCATCATCCACCGGATTCTCTGTCAAGTGATCTACAACTGCCTATGCCTTCATCGCCGTACGAATTACATAAATGATGTCAAATTCTATGAGCAAAATCTGCCATTTAGCAAGTCTTCCTGTAGGCATGGGCTTCTGGAATATATACTTCAGAGGATCCAACCGTGATATCAAGTATGTGGTGTATGCCGACAGATAGTGCTTCAATTTCTGAGCCACCCAGGTCCATGCACAACACGTTCTTTCTAACTAAGTATATTTTATCTCGTAAGATGTGAATTTCTTGCTAAGGTAATATATAGCTTGCTCTATCTTGCCCGTCTCATCGTGCTGTCCCAGTACACAACCAAAAGAATTATCAAGCACCGTCAGATATAAGTTCAAAGGTCTCTCCGGCTCCGGAGGAACTAACACTGGAGGTTTTGCCAAATATTCCTTGATTTTGTCGAAGGCTTCCTGACATTCATCGGTCCATTTCACTGCTGCATCTTTCTTTAATAACTTGAAGATCGGCTCACATGTTGATGTCAATTGAGCGATGAACCAGCTAATATAATTCAACCTTCCTAATAAGCTCATTACTTCCTTCTTGTTTTTCGGCGGGGGAAAACTCTGGATGGCTTTGATCTTTGACGGATCTAGTTTGATGCCTCACCGACTCACTATAAATCCCAATAACTTCCCTGAATGTACTCCAAAAGCGCATTTCGCAGGATTGAGTTTAAGATTGTACCTTCGAAGTCTTTGGAAAAACTTCCTCAAGTCCCTCACATGATCATGTTGCTTCTTGGACTTTATGATGATGCCGTCCACATACACTTCAATTTCTCGATGCATCATGTCAGGGAACATTGTGGTCATTGCCCTCATATAAGTAGCTCCGGCATTCTTTAATCCAAACGGCATCACTCTATAGCAGTATGTTCCCCAAGGTATAATAAAAGTCATTTTCCCCACATCTTCTTTGTCCATTAGGATCTGGTGATAACCCGCATAGCAATCTACAAAAGAGCCAATTTCATGCTTGGCGCAATTGTCGATTAATATGTGGATGTTTGGCAATGGGAAATCATCCTTTGGACTGGCCTTGTTGAGGTCTGTGTAATCAACACACACCCTGGTTTTTCCATCTTTCTTTGGAACTGGCACGACATTTGCTAACCAGGTGGGGTACTTAGTAACTCGTATGACCTTTACCTCAAACTGCTTATTCACCTCTTCTTTTATCTTCACGCTGATGTCCGTTTTGAACTTTCTCAACTTTTGTTTTACCGGCCGGTATTCGGGATAAATAGGCGACTTGTGTACCACCAAATCAGTGCTAAGTCCGGGCATGTCATCATAGGACCAAGCAAAAATGTCCTTGTATTCATGTTATAGCTTTATTAGCTCTTCTCTGAGGGAAGCTTCTATGTGTACACTGATTTTTGTTTCCCGGACGTTATCCTCACTCCCAAAATTGATAGATTCTGTCTCACTTAGGTTCGGTTTGTGTTTTTCCTCATATTGATTCAAGTCTTTACTTATTTCCTCTAGTATTTCCTCATCCTCATATTCTATCTCACTCTCATTCTCAATTTCTTGTATAATAATTCGATTATCAGAACTGGGCCGCGCATCCTTCATGCATGACATATCATCAGAATCAACGCATATTGAACTGTACAAAAGGAAAAAAAATAAGGAAAAAAATGAAGAAAGAAGAAGAAACCGCATTTCATTGATATTTCAAAAGATGTACAAAGATTGGGTACATTTTGATTTCAATGGGGTGGGGACTACAAAAATAAAATTGCTTTTTGGGAAATGATGATATATTTCGAAAGCTAACTACCAAGACTCCTTCCTGATTGGGAAAGGAGTGGCTTCCCAATTGTTGAGTGCAACACTAGACCCCATGAACTGAATGTCTATCTTGCTGGTACCCTCGCCCATCTCTACCATGTTTACGTCCCCAAATAACATTTCAAACCTTGCCAGGAGTTCCTCATCAGGTCTAGTCTCAGCATACCTCGACGCAGCAGATGTCAGATGTCATTTTGTACCAGGCTTGGTGAAGGTGTCGGACAGTTTTGGGACTGGTATAGAAAGGGTCCAATTTTTCTTTCTGGTTCTTTTGGCTTTCTGGATGTCGGCGTGGGTAGGTTTGAAGCCCAAGCCAAAGGTGTCATTGTTTACCGGTAAATGGACTGGCTGAGTTATTCCTTGTAAGGCTATTCCTAGCCCTTTTCCCGGCGTAAATCCATTCTTGATCATCTCTTTGGCTACCATCACAATGGCAGGTGCCACTGTAGGGATTGGCAAGCCCTCTCCTTCAGCTATCTTGTTTAATATCACAGTGTCTGTCACCTGGTACACCCATGGACCCTTGTCCCCATCTGCTTCCTCAAAGGGCATTATGGCATTGCAAGCGTCTTGCTCTCCATGCACTGTAATTTCTTGCTGCTCCCATTCGAACTTAACCATTTGGTGCAAGGATGATGGCACAGCTTTAGCTGCATGGATCCATGGTTGACCCAGTAATAGATTGTCGGACACAGTGATGTCTAACACCTGAAACTCCATCGTAAATTCTACTAGTCCAATGGTGACCTCCAAAATGATATCCCCAAAGTATTTTTGCTTCCTCCGTCAAACCTTCGCACATTCACACTATTCCGCCAGATTTTGTCAGGATTGATATTCAGCTTCCCAAGAGTCGAAAGTGGATAAATGTTTGCACTCGAACCATTGTCTATCAACACCCGAGTGACCACTAATTCATCACTTTTCATAGTAAGATAGAGTGCCTTGCTATGTTCAGTCCCTTCAATAGGCAATTCATTGTCCGAGAATGTTATCTTGTTCGACTCAAAAATCTTGTTGGTAATCTTCTCAAGATGACAGACCGAGATCTTTTCGGGGACATGTGCCTCATTCAATATCTTCAACAATGCCTTTCTGTGTTCCTCCGAGTGAATTAACAATGAGAGCAAAGAGATTTGTGCAGGCGTCTTTCTCAGCTGTTCTACTATCGAGTAGTCTTGAGATTTTATCTTCTTCATAAATTCTTCTGCTTCTTCTTCAGAGACCGGCTTCTTCATATGATTCTCCTTCACCACCTTTATTTTTCTTAACTCTTCCGGGGCAAAGCACTACCCGGAACAAGTGAGGCCGTGTGTTTCATTAACCTCCCCTGTAACTTCTTTTCCCTTGTACACTATTGTAACCTTGTTGTAGTTCCAAGGTATGGCTTTAGTATCAACCACCAGCATTTGCACCACTGGCTTTATGATCACTGGTTCCATGCATGCCCCTTTTACCGTCAACAACGGCTTAACCCGTGGCACCACAATTTTCAACGTCTCAACCACTGGCGGCTTTTTCACTGGTACTTCAGCTGTCGCTTTCTCTTTCTCAACTTCTTTCTCTACTTTGTTGTTGGCTTTATTATCATAACTAATTGGGACGGCTTCCTGCTACTCTCTTCTTGTTCTAACTCTATCATGTGTGTCTCATGATGAGTCGGCAACGGATTCTGAGTAATGTTTGGAGTCTCTGGAGCCTGTACCTCAATCCTCCGACTGTCAATGAGCTCTTGTATAGCAGTTTTCAAGTGCCAAAACTTTTCAGTATCGTGCCCCGGTGCCCCGGAGCAGTATTCACACCTGACTGACTGGTCAATGATTCTGGGAGGTGGGTTTGGCAGTTTTGGTTCAATCGGATTCAGCATCCCCAATTCTTTCAGACGATGATAGAGGCTGGTGTAAGACTCCCCCAATGGGGTGAATGTTTTCTTCGTTTGGGCTCTGTTTCTCATCTCTGGATCAGGTCGGAAGTTGGGTCTATTTGGGTTTTTGTAGTCTCTGGAAGGAGGGTAGGTGTTCTGTGTATGATAGACATTTTGTGGGACCTGGGCTCGCCATACATGAGGGGGTGATGGGTAAGGTTGGGCTTGTGGAATGGGGTAGTGTGGAGTAGTGGGTGGATAATATGGTGGAGGTGGGTTGTAAGGTGCTGGCGGGTATGGTTGGTATGGGCGAGGTGGGTGATGGTATATGCTTTGGCTACGAGTCCATGGTTTACTTTCCACAACCGAAACCTCTTCCTTCTTCTTCTTTCCAATAGATCCTCCGTTCCCTGTCTGTATAGCCTGATTCGTGGCCTTGATAGCAGAAAAGCTCATGATTTTGTTGGTTTTCAACCCTTCTTCTACAAAACTCCCCATTTTCACTACTTCATTGAAATTCTTACCAATAGCCGACACCAAATGGCCGTAGTAAGTAGGCTCTAAGGCCTGCAGAAAACAATCTACCATTTTAGTCTCCTTCATAGGTGGATCCACTTGCACCGCTTGTTCTCTCCATCTAAAGCGGTACTCTAGAAAACTTTCACCGGGCTTCTTCTCCATCTTGGTAAGCGACAGCCTATCCGGTATTATCTCTAAGTTGTACTGGAAGTGGTTGGCGAATGATTGTGCTAGATCATCCCAGATGAACCATCTTGTGTGATCCTGACGTGTATACCACTCCAGCGCAGAACCGCTCAGACTCTGGCTAAAGTACGCCATCAAAAGTTCATCTCTCCCTCTTGCACCACGCATCTTGCTGCAATATCCCCTGAGATAGGCTACAGGATCCCCATGTCCATCGTACATGTCGAATTTAGGCAACTTGAACCCAACCAAGAGTTGTACCTCTTGGAACAGAGACAAATCTTTGTATGCTACGCTCACTTGGCCTCTTAGCCCTTGTATGTTACGGAAAGATTGTTCTAAACTCCTCATCTTCCGTGCCATTTCCTCCTGTTCCAAGTTCTTGACGGGCTTTTCTTCCGTTATCTCCATCAGTGGGGTATAAGAGTCATGCTGTCTAAACGTCGGCTTCGGCGGATAGTAATGGGCATCTTGCACTTGGAACATTGGTTCACTTGATGACTTATGCAAAGCAACAGGTGGTGGGGCCACCTACACCGGGGCGACCTGTGGTGGCTGAGGTGGAATTTTCTTGGACAGTGGTGGTGGTGCCTGTGAAGTAGAGGCATAGTAGTGGTGGTAATCTGGGTACGTAGAGGACGAGTTCATGGTAGGTGGCTCGGGATTAGGATTGGCGGGAGGGACATATGCTGGGTTAGCGGGATATGCGGGTAAGGGTTGACCCCTGGACCAAGCTTGGTACATCTCAGACATCTGCTGCTTGAGCTTATACATTTCTTCCTTCATCCCTGCTACATCCACGACCTCCTCCTCTTGCACAGGGTCCATGATAGTTGGTTCAATTTCTTGAGATACAGCCTTTGTCATAGTCTTAGATCGTGTGTTGTAATGATGATTTGCCAGAGTACCAGTTGCCAGCTGAAATCTGATTTATCATAAACAACAACACTTGTTAATAGTTAGTACTTGAAGAGGATAAGATGCAACGATTTTGAAAAATCACAACTTTTGCCTTTGATCGTCATGCATCATCTCGGCTTTCGTCCCATTTTGAACCAACATCTTTCTTTTTTTCTTTCTTTCCTTTTCTCTTTTTTCTTTTATCTCTCTTTTTCTTTTCTCTTTCTTTTCTTCTTTCCTTTCTCTCTTTTTCTTTCTTTTCATTTTTCATTTTCTTTTCCTCTCTTTTCTATCTCCTTCTTCTTTTCTTTATTGATTTTCATTCCTATTTATTTGCCTATCGTACAAACAATTGATATAAAGCGAAAAAGGATTAGCAACAACTTTTGATTTTTCATTGATATTCAAAAACATCGATTTACAAGATGGTGTTGTGCTACTAATGCAAAAAGAAATACGAATACAAAATGCATGCCCTATGAATACATTAATGCTCCTAGTGCCCGCGAGACGTCGTTCGGTCTTGCCGCGGGCCTATATGATAATCCACTTTGGAGCCTATCTAGGTCGGACATGACTTGCTTCACAAAGAATTTCACAGATGATACAAATGTTGTTCGGGACATGTCTTCACACAGTTGGCACTTTTGGGTAATATACTGAGCAATATGAACAATTCTCTCTCGAACGACCACTTTCTCTTGAAGTAACCGGCTAATCTGTTCGGTGCGAGAATCTAAGGTGTGTTGGTTCTCCTTCTGCAGTTGTTGTAGCTCGAACTCCAACCGAGCCATAGTCGTGTAACAATGCTCTCTTTCTTCTTCAAATTCTTTGATGATCTTGTTACTCTTGACAGTGGTTGTGCTGATTTTCTTTCTCAGATGAGCTACCTCAACCTCATGTTTGTCCCGTAGTTGTCGAACCAACCTAGCTATTTCCTCGGCGTCTTTGGCCAGTTGCTTCTGAACCCTGACTACCTCTTTTTCTGCTTTGTCCAAATCAAAGCTGTAGTCATTCACTTTGCGCCGAATATTTTCAATTAATTTTTCGTCTCGGGCTAGGCGAATAGGGGTCTCGGATGCAATTTTCATTTTAGCAACCTGAGCCTTCAGCATTTCATTTTCTTTTCTCAGCTGCTTTTTCTCTCCTTCATCGGATGCTCCCTGCGAACTGCTCTCAAACTGGAGATCTCTCAGCTATTTTTCCAGCAAGCTGATCTTGGCCTTATATTCACTTTCTTTGGCCGCCCAATTCCTGTTTTCTTTAGATTGCTCCACCAGATCTTGCAAGTGAGGTCTTTTCGAACGCCTTTCATGCTCAATACCCCGTCGATACCATGTAGCGTACCCTGACGATACTTCTCCCCGAGCTCTGTTCTCTACATAAGTTTCTACCTTCAAATTCTGACACTCATTCCAAATCTGTCGGACCTTTGCTTCCGGGAATTGCCCGTCCGGACTAATCTCTATTACTTGCAAATGGAGGTCCCCATCCTTTGGTATAACTTGACATCTTCCAAGCTGTCGTAGGACCCTGTATGGGGCATAAGGCTGGATACTTTTCAAACCCATGATCAAGAAGTGTGACCCTTCGGTCGGCATGTAAATCACCTCGTCGAGGGGCAGCCATCCATACGCCCAATCGATTTGGCTATCAGTCAACGATCGTAGATAAGAAATCCAATCCTTAACTACTTCTGGCAACTTAACTTCTTTTGTTCTCGTATAGAATTCTTTGAGGCACGTTCTTTCAGTCATCCCATAGCTTGAGAACGAAGGATGATGGCATAGATGTTCTATCAACCAAATTTGCAAAATCAAGTTACATCCCTCAAAGAAGTTGCACCCTGCTTTACATGTAGTCAGGGCACGGTAGATGTTTGCTAAAATCATTGGAGCCAAAGTACAATTATATTGTACAACCAAAGTGCTTGCTACCCCGACAACTTTTATATCAATGTTCCCGTCCTTTCTTGGAAATATGATTATCCCGAGAAACGCCACCAGGAAAGTGAATCGTTGATGCTCCTCCCATTTTTCTCGATTGGACTTGCTACAGAGTTTGTTTGTGGGGTCATTGAAACCCCTGACATGTCCATATCTGCTGTAAATGAAGTTTAGGGAGCAAAACCCACTAGCCAAATCCTCATTGTGGACGTTTCGAGCAATTTTCAAAGAGTCCAGGAAACGGTGCACCGTTATTGCTCTTGGAGCCACCAGGCATTTCTCTTTTAAGGGGACATCATTTTTCCCTATATAATAAGCAATTTCCTCAAGAGTGGGAGTAAGTTCAATGTCCGAAAAATGTAGAACGTTGTGCGCAGGATCCCAGCATGTGACAAGTGTTCGGATTATATCGCCTCGGGGAATTATGTCCATTAAACCCGTAATATCCTTTAAGTAGCATTTGACCCAATTTTGTCCTTCTTGTCCCATATCATTCCACCATAGTCTTACCTCCAAAGGGATTCTATTCATTAGAGTGAAGGGTTCATTCTGTATCGTGCTCATCCTGCACATTTATTTTGGCGATTTTATTTAGAAAAAGGAAAAATATTTTTCAAAGCAAATTTTCATTTTATTTTTTGAAAAGGGGAAAACATGACTTTCGAAGTGGCCATTCTTGCCAAAACAGCCTTCCAGCGTCCTTTCGAATCATTCGGCTGTTTCCAAAAATAGCGATCACCTCGATTATTTGAAACAAAAATATTTTTGGTCTTTTTCTAAAAGGGTGGTTGGACCCGTTCAAGGGTTGTGTATGTATCCCACCTAATGGCGAGAATCAAACATGCGTAGTTCGGTTAGATTAGTTGACCAATTATTTCAACATCAAAGCCATATTGTTTTTTTCAAATTTTCATACCAACTTGTCACGACCCCAAATCCGGTCGTGATGGCGCCCAGCACATTGCTAAGCCAGCCTGACCAATCAATATAAACAACGGAGCTAGAAGCTCTCTTTTAGCCTATTTAAGCATATTAAATCACGAAGCAATAGCGATGCAAATAACGAAAACAGGGAACCAAGTCCCATAATACATCAACTCCCATAGACCAACGGTCAAGAGTCATGAGCCTCTAAAGAACATAAATGTAATAAAGTTTATAACAAACTCAGTGCGGAAAGGAAAGACAATAAGATAAGAAATGACAGCTAGAAGGGGAGTCAGGTCCTGCGGACGCTGCAGCTACCTCGACTATCCCGTGCCTCCGAGTAGCTACCGAATCAAGTCTGCTGAGAGGTACCTGGATCTGCACACAAGGTGCAGGGAGTAAAATGAGTACTGCCAGACTCAGTGGTAATAAACAAGGGTAAGACAGCGCAGATAAGAAATCCGCAATAAAGCACTATGTAAAACTATAATCAGCTACCCTGTCATAGAATCAATATTCACTGTACCTGTACCAACAAATACCAATAAATAGCATAACAACTAGCAGATGTAGCTAAATGCAATGCAATGCATGATATGACCGCTACGGCGCGTAGCCCGACTCCAATTTTGGGTACCCGTGCTCACCGTGGGGGTTCAGACTCCGGAGGGGCTCCTACAGCCCAAGCACATCTCATAGAGATATTCCTGCGGCGTGCAGTCCGATCCAACATATATCTCGCTGCGGCGCGCAGCCCGATCCACTACTAGTCGGCTAATATGCAGATACAGCCTCGCAGGCTCAAAAGTAGTTTTTGAAAACTCTTTTTATCATTTTTCAGTTGGAAAACAGTAATATCAAGTTCCAGAGATTGGAATTAGCATAATAACAAAAATAGATGCGGACTAGTAGTAAACTAGCATGTCTATATGATAAGACAATGATAACGATCCTCGCGGGATCCAATAACTGGCTCACGGCCCACATGTATACTCAACCGCCCAAGAAGGGGGTTCCTCGGCTCAAGAGTGGCCATTATCACAATATATATATATATATATATATATATATATGCAACCATCCGAGAAGGAGGTTCGACGGCTCTAGAATAGCCAATAATACAGTATCAACAGGTCGGACTAATAAATAGTCTCCAGTTCATGATCGACCCCGCACTCTCAAGAGTGTGCGTGTCTCGTCGCTATACAGCGTCATAAAGTGGTATACCGGGGTTTCGAACCCGCTGGTCATCACCCACATCTATTACTCACCTCAATACGGCGCGACGACTACTCCGCAATGCCCTTGCCACGAGAATCAAGCTCCGTACGCGTAGAATCTGATCAAATACAGTAAAAATACAACAATTTAGGCCAATGGGACGACACCCAATCAATACAACTCAATTTACATCAAAATTCCCAAAGTTGTCAAAACCCGAGCCCCGGCCCACATTCCGAAAATTTACGAAATTCACATTTCCGGAACCCTCGTCTCAATACGAGTCTAAGCATATCAATTTTACCAAAATCGGACTCCATTTGCCCACTCAAATCCTTGTTTTTCTACAATTTAGGCCTAGGGTTAAAACCCACATCTAATCTCCCATTTACAGAGAATTAACCAAGGATTTCATGTTAAAATGATGTAATTAAGCCACAAAACTTACCTCCAACGAAACCCCGATGATTTCCCAGCAATCTCCCGTCAATTTCTCCTCTTGGAACTCAAAAATGGAGTTTTGGGTTAATGAACCCGTATGTGAAATGTTTCTGGTTTTAATTCACTGCCTGGGCCGTTTACACTATGCGATCGCATCCCATCCTTGCGATCGCGTAGAACAAATGATAGCTCGAAATAATTAAGGCTATGCGATCGCACTACCTCTCCGCGATCGCATAGAACATCTCACCCAGGCTCCAAATTACTACTATGCGATCGCAGACTGACCACGCGATCGCATAGAACAATAAGCTTCTTAGGCACCCCGGATCATTTTACCCTATGCGATCGCACCAGTGACCCTGCGATCGCAGAGTGCCAGGTTCCATACCTATGCGATCGTATCTCCTATTACGCGATCGCATAGAACAACTCTGGGGCTCACTTCCATCCTTCTATGCGATCGCAATGACCCAATGCGATCGCATAGAGCATCCGTCTGCAACAAAATCAGCAGCCAACAGCAGTTCAAAAATAGAAGAAATGGTCCGTTTGGACCCCCGAAATCAACCCGAGGCCCCCGGGACCCCAACGAAAACCACCAACATACCCCATAACACGTTTCAAACTTGTTCTAATCATAAAAACACCATCCTAAACATCAAAATCACCAATTACACACGGATTCAAGCCTAAATTCCTTAAAACTTTCCGAATTACGCATTCAATCAAAAACCCGACTAAACGACGTCCGAATGACCTGAAATTTTGCAGGCACATCCAAAATCACCTAACGGAGCTACTGCAACTGTCGGAATTTCATTCCGACCCCCGGATCAAAATCTCACCTACCGTTCGGATTTCGCCAAAATTCAACCTTAGCCAATTCAAGCCTATTTCTACACCGGACCTCCAAATTCAATTCCGATCGCTCCCCTAAGTCACAAATCACCTCCCGGAACTAACCAAATCATCAGGAATCCGATTCCGAGCCCTCTAACCAAATAGTCAACTCCGGGTTGACTTTCCTTATTCAAGTTTCCTTCACAAAGGCTATATGCCTCATTTTCAATCCAATTCACTCCTAACTCGCCCGATATACTCTAATACTGTTTTAAAAGCATAATATATGTAAATGCAAGGTAACGGGGTGGTAATTCCCGTAACGACGGGCCGGGTCGTTACATTCTCCCCAACTTAAACAAACGCTCGTCCTCGAGCGGACTCAGAGTTGTACTAGAAGCAACTCAATAGCTGAATGACCTTACCAAGCATATATTCGGGCGATCATACGTCACCCTATCTCACGCAAGTCCGAAAACACCATATAGTCAAAATTTCACGGCCCATCTGAACCATAAATCACATTGTACTTTCTGAAATCATATACCAATTGCTAGTCCCATTCCTGTACTCAGGATACACTAGAATCCACTGCAATAAGCCATACTCACCACTCCGGGTGAGATCATATGATGTATCACACAACCCAATCACAACAACTGGCCACAATCACCAAATACTAGCTGAAAAAACCTTTTCCATTAGATGGAGTCTTGTTCCAACACCTTCATATCATGCCCACGGCAACCAGACACGCGATATATCGAACCCATCTCTCAGGTCAACCATTCATGAATCCATTTCACTTTTAACTGATACCACAACAGATTTCGGACCCAAATCTCGGTATTACCTTTCTAACCAACTAAAATCACATATACTCACATTCATTATTGGCTCCAACGACCATTTCGATTATAACACACCGCACTGGTGATAAGACACCTCAACACCGGCCTAAGCCACGACGAGCACAACATAGGCTCCAATAGAAACGTCTGCACACACTCGAATCATGACAACTCAAATCATGACAACTGTCTCCAGCAAATAGAGCTGCAATTTAATCCCTCTATGCCATCATAATATAGAACTGAGATCGCGTCTCGTATTATAGAAATAAAGTACCTGAATCCTCCTCGAGAGGTCATAACATCATGTGGCCTTGCCACGATTCGTGATTCTACCCCAACATTATTACTCATGAAACACCTCAAGCCACTAAGCTCTAAACGGTTAGCCACGCACAGATCTAGGTCTTGAACCCAAGCAATCAACCTCACCCGTGGTGATATGATAGATATACGCTATCAAATCCTGAAAAGACACAACCGATGTGCTATTCTCCAAGCGATACTCAATACAGACTCTTCCTCAGAAACTAGGAAGTATTGTATACCAGGTAATATATAACTAACTCTATTTTCACATTACACTATTGCGGCGTGCAACCCGCTCCAATGACATACCCGTGGCGGCGTGCCACCCGATCTAGATACCATACCTGTGGCGGCGTGCCACCCGATCCAAGTAACCCTCGTCAAATGAATACGCGTCGAGTCAAGTTGCTCATCATAATAAACATATATCGCCTCAAGTTTGGCCACATGAAACGCATCCGACAACGTTTCTCAATACTGGAACTGAATCAATGGTAGATACTTCTACACTAACATCCGCCACTAAGGTCCAACTGACAAAGCAATGCCTACCAGCCGTCCGCTGGTCCTGGGTACAACTACTCCGTTGGAGCATACTCTGATGCTCTCTGCTACGCAATTTGTGCCATTTTCCGACATAGCCCATATCACATTAGTCTAGACGACCCGGCTTATGTCAACCAGTCTGAAATAAGGTATCATAACCCAAATTCATCATATCAAGCTAAGAGCTAAACGGTGCTGATACACACGATATACAACCACTGCATAGGCGGATTACGAGAACTTCTAGTCTCCAACACATACATAACACAGGAATCACTATGCCTGATTCCGTACTTCACCGTGCGATTACATAACGCACCTCAAGCGTCCATTCATACCAAGAAAGCCATTCATAAATTTCACTATGTCATCAACGACTCAATTATTACAATCGATCCAACGGGAGTATACCACCATACCGCTAGATATTATCGGTTTATTTTACCTGGCCCTTTTGACCATAGACTCTGCCGAAATACTAGTATAGCAGTACCATTCTCCTAAATCACCAGGAAGATTGATTCTCAGATTATCTGCAGCTGCCCACGCTGCTTGAGGATTTTAATGACTCCCCATATAATATGAATTGATCTCAAAACCTTGAATATGCCATTATCAACTTTCCATAACATATCGCATATACCATACCACACTAAGATAACATGGAAATTCATATTCCTTTCCTACGCCGCAAACATCGGCGCACTCAACTAGTCAAGGGCTTTCATGATCCCATATAGAGAAAACTCATTACACATTCCAAGCCTTGCATATTAATAGGAAAAATACACTCATTTTCAAACCACGGTAAAACACATCATAAACTCTTTCTCCCAATCACATTGCATAAGTTAAAACTGCCAGGACTCTGTCGGGACTGAGTCCTTATACCCATATCAAGTTACACAACTGCCAGCACTCAAGAGCTTTGCTGCAATGTCTGCAAGACTCATTACTTCAACCACACACCAGGAATCAATCGTATTCCTTTTTATACCATTCTCGTTTATTAACAAGTCGTTCCATTTACCCAGTTTCCTTTCTGATTCATCTCTAATTTCATATCAGTCTTTACTATAGTACCATAATACATCAACTCATGTTACCACATGTAGCACCATAACACATCAACTCATTCCACACGAGACTCGTACATAAGACCACACGGTAAGGATCACATCCTACAATACTTTATTTTGAAGAACCTCTTGCGATTTGAATTCGTTATCATTACCTTCCAATACGGATTACATAGAATCCCATCATTCACATAATATAACACAAGTACCGATCTCTTCTAACGAAACCACCATCTTTAGCCACATGCACAAATTTGAGACACCTGACTGTTACAAGTAAAATCTTGAACACCGTAAACAATTCTCGGGCGTCAGTCATCCTTATTCAGCTGTAATTCAACTGTCTTATTGAACGGAACCACTCGTGCCTTATTAGAACTCTGACACTGCAGAACATGGTTACTTACAGATACAATCAGCTATCTTTCTTTTCTATACGGTGAATATTCTTTACCAACATAAGTTCACAACACCCTAGTACTTCATCAGATCTACGAAGCACCATAACCTTTACCAGAATTTCCCAACATACTTAGAGACAGAATCAACATAGCACACAATAGTGCAATCAGCTAATCAATAGCAACCTCCCCAACTTAGCTCGAAGCCATTCATCAAAGCACTTTCAACCACTCATATCAGTATTACTCAAGTGATGCCGAAATGTTAGTATGATATTAAACTCAAGTCATTTACAAGCTTCGACGGAGATTCGAATCATCAGAAATATTAACTCTTTTGCAATTCTTGCATTCATTCACACACAACAGTTACGCCCCCCTCTTTAGATGACAAAATCTTTTCTAAGTCCCGAATTTTCCAAAAATTTCGGCAGAGTTTCCTTTGTAAATTGGCCTATCCACCTGCCATAGAATCACCAAACCATCCTAGCTATACTTCCACAACTCAACAAGATATCACAATGTATTTCAACAACATTAAATCTCAATACTACACGAATTATATCATCACAATTTATACTTGAACCTGCGATGTATCTGCTCAAATCATAACATATATCGAATACCATTCAATTACACATCAGAATCAACCCACCTATTTTTCCTCAATCTAGTATTTAAGTACAACACCTTCTACCAGGATATACATAGCATAATCATTTTAGTCTTCCCGAGTTTAAACTTGTTCCACTACAAATAAGGCATTTTACCTTCCAATTACGAGATATGATAAATAGTCACCACGCCCATAGCTCGGGGCTACACAACAGTTTAGATAAGAGTCGAACAATTAACGACTCATCCATTAGTAAGCCTCCATAATACTCTACAGATCGGCACAAGGCCCCAAACATGGCTACTAGCCCAAGTACATAGATATAAGCCCAGTCTTAGTCACTTTACACAGTAATTTATCAATCGGGAAGGATCAAGTCCAAATCCCCAGTCACAATACCACCACGCTCGTCACATGACGCGTATTCCATCTCAGCACATCACTTTATAGTGCAAATACGGGGTTTCAAACCCTCAATACATTATCTATTGCCACCACTCACAAAATCAACACCTCAATGCTCAAGTCATAAACAAGGTCCAGCCTCAAGTCATCCCTACTGGCCAACATGAACTCACAGAGATTATATCTCTCCCCTCGTTCGGAGAAATCACAAGCCATAAGGCAAAATCATATTACTGAGCGCTCGATGCGTACACAGACGTGTGGAAGGAATTTCAAAAATTATATCTCAAGCCGAATCAAGTACGCACGATAAGAATTCCAAGAAATGTGAAGTGTTTCCTAAAGGTTCGCAGCCTCCCGAGGATAAGTACAGGCGTCCCCGTACCGATCCACGAGACTCTACTAACCGGCTCAAGACTCATGAGGCCTAGTAAACCTAGGCTCTGATACCAACTTGTCACGACCCCAAATCCGGTCGTGATGGCGCCCAGCACATTGCTAAGCCAGCCCGACCAATCAATATAAACAACGGAGCTAGAAGCTCTCTTTAGCCTATTTAAGCATATTAAATCACGAAGCAATAGCGATGCAAATAACGAAAACAGGGAACCAAGTCCCATAATACATCAACTCCCATAGACCAAGGGTCAAGAGTCATGAGCCTCTAAAGAACATAAGTGTAATAAAGTTTATAACAAACTCAGTGCGGAAAGGAAAGACAATAAGATAAGAAATGACAACTAGAAGGGGAGTCAGGTCCTGCGGACGCTGCAGCTACCTCGACTATCCCGTGCCTCCGAGTAGCTACCGAATCAAGTCTGCTGAGAGGTACCTGGATCTGCACACAAGGTGCAGGGAGTAAAATGAGTACTGCCAGACTCAGTGGTAATAAACAAGGGTAAGACAACGTAGATAAGAAATCCGCAATAAAGCACTATGTAAAGCTGTAATCAAATACCCTGTCACAGAATCAATATCGATTGTACCTGTACCAACAAGTACCAGAAAAACAGTATAATAGCTAGCCGATATAGCTAAATGCAATGCAATGCATGATATGACCGCTACGGCGCGTAGCCCGACTCCAATTTTGGGTACCCGTGCTCACCGTGGGGGTTCAGACTCGGAGGGGCTCCTACAGCCCAAGCACATCTCATAGAGATATTCCCGCGGCGTGCAGTCCGATCCAACATATATCTCGCTGCGGCGCGCAGCCCCCCGATCCACTACTAGTCAGCTAATATGCAGATACAACCTCGCAGGCTCAAAAGTAGTTTTTGAAAACTCTTTTTATCATTTTTCAGTTGGAAACAGTAATATCAAGTTCCAGAGATTGGAATTAGCATAATAACAAAAATAGCTCTGCGGACTAGTAGTAAACTAGCATGTCTATATGATAAGACAATGATAACGATCCTCGCGGGATCCAATAACCGGCTCACGGCCCACATGTATACTCAACCGCCCAAGAAGGGGGTTCCTCGGCTCAAGAGTGGCCATTATCACAATATATATATACATATATGCAACCATCCGAGAAGGAGGTTCGACGGCTCTAGAATAGCCAATAATATAGTATCAACAGGTTGGACTAATATGTAGTCTCCAGTTCATGATCGACCCCGCACTCTCAAGAGTGTGCGTGTCTCGCCGCTATACAGCGTCACAAAGTGGTATACCGGGGTTTCGAACCCGCCGGTCATCACCCACATCTATTACTCACCTCAATACGGCGCGACGACTACTCCGCAATGCCCTTGCCACGAGAATCAAGCTCCGCACGCGTAGAATCTGATCAAATACAAGTAAAAATACAACAATTTAGGCCAATGGGACGACACCCAATCAATACAACTCAATTTACATCAAAATTCCCAAAGTTGTCAAAACCCGAGCCCCGGGCCCACATTCCGAAAATTTACGAAATTCACATTTCTGGAACCCTCGTCTCAATACGAGTCTAAGCATATCAATTTTACCAAAATCGGACTCCATTTGCCCACTCAAATCCTTGTTTTTCTACAATTTAGGCCTAGGGTTAAAACCCACATCTAATCTCCCATTTACAGAGAATTAACCAAGGATTTCATGTTAAAATGATGTAATTAAGCCACAAAACTTACCTCCAACGAAACCCCGATGATTTTCCAGCAATCTCCCGTCAATTTCTCCTCTTGGAACTCAAAAATGGAGTTTTGGGTTAATGAACCCGTATGTGAAATGTTTCTGGTTTTAATTCACTGCCTGGGCCGTTTACACTATGCGATCGCATCCCATCCTTGCGATCGCGTAGAACAAATGATAGCTCGAAATAATTAAGGCTATGCGATCGCACTACCTCTCCGCGATCGCATAGAACATCTCACCCAGGCTCCAAATTACTACTATGCGATCGCAAACTGACCACGCGATCGCATAGAACAATAAGTTTCTCACCCCTCCAATCTCTTCTATGCGATCGCACAAGTGACCCTGCGATCGCAGAGTGCCAGTTTCCATACCTATGCGATCGCATCTCCTATTACGCGATCGCATAGAACAACTCTGGGGCTCCCTTCCATCCTTCTATGCGATCGCATCTACTCTATGCGATCGCATAGAGCATCCGTCTGCAACAAAACCAGCAGCCAACAGCAGTTAAAAAATACAAGAAATGGTCCGTTTGGACCCCCGAAATCATCCCGAGGCCCCCGGGACCCCAACGAAAACCACCAACATACCCCATAACACGTTTCAAACTTGTTCTAATCATAAAAACACCATCCTAAACATCAAAATCACCAATTACATACGGATTCAAGCCTAAATTCCTTAAAACTTTCCGAATTACGCATTCAATCAAAAACCCGACTAAACGACGTCCGAATGACCCGAAATTTTGCAGGCACATCCAAAATCACCTAACGGAGCTACTCCAACTGTCGGAATTTCATTCCGACCCCCGGATCAAAATCTCACCTACCGTTCGGATTTCGCCAAAATTCAACCTTAGCCAATTCAAGCCTATTTCTACACCGGTCCTCCAAATTCAATTCTGATCGCTCCCCTAAGTCACAAATCACCTCCCGGAACTAACCGAATCATCAGAATCCGATTCCGAGCCCTCTAACCAAATAGTCAACTCCGGGTTGACTTTCCTTATTCAAGTTTCCTTCACAAAGGCTATATGCCTCATTTTCAATCCAATTCACTCCTAACTCGCCCGATATACTCTAATACTGTTTTAAAAGCATAATATATGTAAATGCAAGGTAACGGGGTGGTAATTCCCGTAACGACGGGCCGGGTCGTTACAGTGTTATAGAGCATTTATTGGATAATAAGCTTCCCTTTATATAGTAAAGGAGTTCTACCCTAAGTACAATCCTAAGAAAAACGATCAAAGACAATAAAAAATCCAACATATAGTATGCTCGGTCTTTAATTACCGGGTCACCTGTCCTAGACGAACCCAACCCTTGTGTTGAGTCCCCTAAGTCAGTTATGATGCAAATAATCGTCCTAGACCTATGTTCAATATCTTATGGTTTCATACGGTGCTAGACCGTGTACTCGAGCGGACAATTCGGATCGAGGAGAGGGCTACGTACCGGTGACTCGCGGAGTCAATCGGCTTTGTAACTTATCCGGCCTCTTTTCTTATTTTTGGTATTGACACTAACAGAAAGGGGAGTCTCAACCAGTAAGCACATCCCAGAAGAGGTGAAGAAGAGAAGGGTTTTCGGCACAATTTATATACAATCCATATAATATCAAAGCGGTAAAACACATAGCATGTTGTTCAAAGCATATAACAAAGTCAAATAACATCGAGGACGGCGATTCTAAGGAGCTCAAGTTCTTAAACCCTGAAACCGAAGTTCTGGGTTGTTGGTCCCCAGCAGAGTCGCCAGAGCTGTCACACCTCCCTTTTTACTACCCCTTTTTGTACCGATCCATTTGAAAAGATACGTTGGGTATACCTCAATGTTCAAATACCCGAGAAGGATATAATAACAAGGAGGAAGGAGTTTTTCCACATAAAGGACAATCGGTCCGGGATTTTTATTTAATTTTCAGAGTTGCCACTTGGGAAGATAATGGTGTCCCAAGTCACCGGTTAATCCCGAATCCGAGGAAATTGACTCTATTATTACAGTCCGCGAAACAGAAACCTGGATAAGGAATTCTGTTAACCCGGGAGAAGGTGTTAGGCATTCTCGGATTCCGTGGTTTTAGCACGGTCGCTCAACCGTCGTTCTCAATTTTATACATCTTATTATACACTTTTTAGTAGTATGTATGTGTTTCCAACTTGAATATTTTTACGAATTGCGATGTGGCGAAAACGTATTTCGAGTCACACCACAACCAGTACGCATGTGACTTTTAATACATCTCGGCTTCGCCGGGATTTGAGATTTGAGTCGCACCAAGTGCACACTCGTATTTAAGGAAAGTATATTAAGTCGTGCCTAAATAACGTCTAACAGCTTTTAAGTCTTTTGGGAGAAGCTATGAAATTCGCTATTAGCTTTCCCGAATCTATTGTATATATTACTTCATTACTAAGGGGCCCCCACTGTTTTGGTATCGTGTGAGGCTCATCCCGATTTAATTTTATAGTCCCAATCCTAAGATGTGTATACTATGTTTTCTATTTATGTTTTTTACTTAATCAATTGTAATTCTAGAGAGTGAGCCCAGGCCATTGCTATTTCGATATTATTGGGCCTGGGCTTCCAAATCCATACTTAATAGATTACTAAGTTTGTCCGGGTCTTAGTGACCCAGACTGGCTTTGGGCCTTTGTTCAGTAGCCCACTTAACTTTCGAATATAGTCCAAGCCCGCGTCGTGTATTAGGCCCAGACCAAATCAAAGTAACAGTAATGAAAGTAGAAATGAAGAACTCATAACAGAACAAACATATAGAACTAAGAATGAAATTAAATTGCACTTTATTTATCAAAGGAGAAAATCACTATACAAAATTGTCAATGTTAACTCTAGATCATAACTATCTAATGTATATGAGAATCGAATTAATCGACTGCTTTTTACATTGTTTTCTGATAACGAATTTACACTAATATTCGAGTTACCTATTAGCTAAGAGATTAAGAAGTGGTTTAACTATGTAAAGCATGATTAACTAAATAGTTCAATTACTTACCTACAATATTCAGATTATCTAAAGTTAAAATGAGTTATTCGCAGATGATTAGTTATACTACTGGTTTTACTACAAATTAAGCTTATTCGATATCACAAACCCAGTCTTAATTGAGTTGTTACTTCATTTTAGTTGTTCCTCTTTTAAGCTTACTCGAATCCAGCTATCAATCTCTAAATCGGATTACCTACGCGAGTTAATTGAAATTACTCCTATGAACTTACTATCATTAATCCATATTGGGGTTATCTAGCCTTGTTTTTACGATTTTTTACCTACTTAGCTAAACGATCTAGCTACTGCGACTACACTACTACTATTTTACTATCTATTACATTGTTTTTGTCCAGACTTTTGCTTATACATACAAGACTACACTAATGAATTACAAATCTAGCTGAATACTAATCAACTAATTAAAAGATACAGTAGATACAGAAGACTATCAGAGATTTAACATTTGAAACTCCACTTCATTTCACCAAGCTTCAATGTTACATATCTGCGAACAAAGCGTGTACATGATTTAGCAAGATAGATCGATGAGTTCTAAGGGGAAATGGAAATAGGCACAGCAACAGACTCGACAGGCAAATGCAACAGGGTAGAATTCAGTTCCAAAGAAGCAAAATAACACAACAATCAACACTAGAAAACCCAGCAGAAATGAGCAGAAATTCCAAAACAAACTCCAAATATGAACTTCAACTCGAAAAACCAGGGAGCTGTTAGCTATTCTAGTGTGTGAATCTCTCTGAATTTTTCTATGTGAAAAACCATCCCTTAATCAGTCTTCAAATGGGGTATTTATAGGTGACGATAGGTAGAATTTTTGGGGGGAAAGGATAGAGAAATAATCCCATTTCCCTCCCCTCTTAATTTACCAAATCTACACTTTACACCCTAAATCTGTTACAAGATCCCTTCCAGCATGTGCTGGAAGGTTCTTTTTTATTCTATTTTGGGGCTTTTACTAAGGTGCCCCTACTTGTTATTGCTTTTTACTAATTTACCTTTTCAATGAGACCTATACGCCCTTAAATCTCTGCAAAATTGCAGAAATCAGGAGCACAAATGTCTCCTATATCCCTATATGCTCTATTTAATCTACCAATTTGCCATTTCAAGTTCCTTATATGCCCTTGAAGGCATTGCTAAATTACCCGACCTACCTAGGTCAATTTTTTAGGGTTTTAGCTCTTATTTAACTAATGGCCAGTCTTTGTATTAGTATTTAAGGACTGGCCACATTTGACTTAAGAACTTATTTCAATTTTAACCACTTTGTTTCATTTTCTGTTAATTAAGCTAAATTGCAGGACTAGCCTGCTTTATTGTCCTATTAAGCTATTTAAAACTTGGCCAATCCCAAAGTTGGACTTGGCTTTGCCATTTCAAGGCCCATTACTGAATACAGGCCTGGTTAAGACCTTTGCAGGTCTAGCCACATGTGATCATGGCTCAATTAGGGCCTTGATAAGTCTAAATTTTCAGACTTAAACCAATTATTACACAACTAGCCCATTTAAGTGTTGGCCAGTGTGTGAGAGACCTAGCAGAGTAGGTCAATTGCAAAATTGACCACTCTTGGTCACTTATTAAACTTATAGCCTATTTTTGATTTTCAATTTTAACCTTATCCTAAGACACCTACTACATGTTTTCAAAATTAACCACTTATGAGTCTTAATTCTATTGCAGCTATAATCAAATCACCTAGGCATGATAGGCATTAACAGAGATCATACTAACACAAAACCCTTACAAACATAGCCATTTCAACAGATAATTGCACACATAGCCAAAAAAATCAAATTTGTTCATCAATTAATCGAAACTCAGAGAGAAGGTTGAGTATTGTTGAATCTCAATCAATTAAACTTACAAACTTAATTTTCATAACAAAGTGTCAATTATCATTAAGCAGGCTTAGTTAAAAACTTCTTTATGCTAAATGAATCACTGAAAAACCCCAAATCATACTTAAGAATGTTCTAGTGACATAATCACATAAGTACAAAGCCCATAAAGCAATAAAGGGAAGAAGACATCGTCTACCCAGATCAAAGAACAACCAAACTAACACAAAATAGTTCTAACAGAGTAGACAAAAGATGATAAGAATCAGAACAACTAAACTAGATTTTCCAAAGACCAACCCTAATTTAAAACATGCAGGTAAACAAAAAGTAAAGAAGAACAAATCTTTAAACAGGAAAAACAATGGAGAGCAAACTGAGAAAATCCCTAATCTAAAACATGCAGTCTAATAACATAAGAAACAATCATTTGAAGATAAACAAAAAGTAAAGAAGAACAGATCTTTAAACAGGAAAACAGACAAACAAGAACTTTCCAAAGACTAAAAAAACCCTAGTTTATGCGACTAATCTTTATCAGGAGAAGCATGTTAAACACACAGAATAAATAACAAGAAACAAAACAAAACAAGGAAATAATAATGAAAACAGGCAAAGGGGGATAGGA
Source organism: Nicotiana noctiflora (assembly GCA_032618575.1). Classification (NCBI taxonomy): domain Eukaryota; kingdom Viridiplantae; phylum Streptophyta; class Magnoliopsida; order Solanales; family Solanaceae; genus Nicotiana; species Nicotiana noctiflora. The sequence goes on along the minus strand of JASVEL010012061.1, from coordinate 9,087 downwards.
AACTTAGCTCGCATGGCCTATCCCCTGAGCTTCCTATTTCCTTTTCTTTTTCTTCTTTTTTTTCAATCTTTCTTTTCTTTTTTCTTCATTTTCTTTTTTTTCTGATTTTTATCGGACTTCAAGATTAAGTCTTTTGGGGTTTTCTTGTTAGGGATGGGTATTTAGAGAGGGAAAGGTGGGATTTTTTGGGTGGAGGTTTGTTTGAGTCGCCGGAGTTAGGGTTCCGGCGACTTTCTTTCAATTATTCGAGGAGATGGAGGAAGATTCGAGGGAAATCAGGGGTAGGGGGTGATAGATCAGGTTAAAAGGGTTCTGTGGTGTTAGTTTGGGGTGGGTTCTCGTTGTTTTGGGTCACCAGAGATGAACTCCGATGACCGGAGTTTCAAGAAAATGAGGGGTTTCGGGGGTTCTTTAGGTTTTGGGGGTAGTTTGTGGTGAGGAAGAAGATGAAGAAGGAGGTGGCCGGAGACCGCCATGAGAGGCGGCAGTCTCCATGGCCGTCTGAGGTTGCAGAGACGAAGAAGATGAAGAAGAAGGGAGAGAATAGGGCGGCTAGGGTTTGTAATGTGTATAATGGCCGGTCTTCAACGAGACATGAGCCTTATATACTCGTGGATTCTGAAGTGATCTTGGTCGTTGGATCATTGATGATCAACGGTCAAGATTGGTTATCACCCAAACGACGACGTCTTGTTTTAAATGAGACCAATGGCCTCTTCCGTTAGATTAATTGGCCTGGACGGCTGAGATTAAATCTCAGAAATTAATTAACTAATTAATATTCCCTTAATTCTCTCAGCCGTTGGATTTGAGGAGATGAACGGTTGAGATCAACGTTACCCACTGTACTGGATCGGCTCTCTTTGGGCCAAATGTATTTGGGCCATTGTTTCAGAACGAAATTGGTCCAATGCTATTGTATATTTATATTTTTTGATATTTTAATTATTTTCAGACAATTTCTTTTTTGTATTTTCATTTTTTCTTTTTGTATTATTTAAATTACTTAATTTCCTAGCTTCCTTAATTTTCTAACATTTTTGGTAATTTCCTACTATTTTTCTATATTTTCCGCTATTAATGCTATTTTTAGTTGATTTTCTTCTTAAAACTAATTAATTAAAAGATGCAAGTATTTCTCCTATTTTTTTTAATTTTCTAATTTTTATAATTATTCAAACACAAAAATATATCTAATTTCAAATAAAACATGCAATTGCATTAAAAAAATATTATTTTATTTTTAATCTTGAAATTTTATTGCCTAGTGCAAAAATTACGTGCTCACATTGAGTATGTTCAAACGTTAATATAATTGAGAAAATGTATACTCAATATTTCGTATTTTAAATTTGCTCCCGAAGAAGTAATACAATTGGAATTGCCTCCTGAAGTAGGAAAATATTATGAAGAGGAGTTTTCTTGTGCTTAAACAATTGTTTATTTGATTGTGATTTTCTCTTATGATACCAGAAGTATCTGAGCAATATTTGATAGTACAAAATGTATCAACAACTTCTGAAGAGCTAACTGTTTGCCTAGAAGACACGTGACACCGGTAGTGTCCGATAAATATTAGATTGTGGATAATAATTGAAGGCTCTCGAAGAGATTATTTACAAATATGTCATTCATATTATATGATTGTGGTCAAAATATAGGTTGTAGTAAACCCGAAGTTTACTAAAATAAATGGCTATCATATTGAGACTATAAATGATTGGAAGATTGAAAATCTTCATTTTTCCACAATCATAGGGGTAAAATAATATGTATATGAGAAGTTACCCGCCTTATTCTTCAATTTGTACTTCATCATATATCACGATAAACCAGAAGTTTACTAATACAAAAGTAGCCATAGTAAATCAGAAGTTTACTAATGCAAAAGTTTATGTCATAGTAAACCAGAAGTTTACTAAGAGATAGCACATGCCATGATAAACTTGAAGTTTTCATTTGCCATTTTTAAATGAGCTATTTGAGAATTTAGATAAGCATATATTGAAGAACTAGAAGATTCTTCAAGAATTCTCCTGTGTTTCTTGTTCTCATAATAAATTGATTATACTAGCTAAAGTTGAGACTAAGACCCCTGGTTCTGGGTTTGTTTCCCCAGCAGAGTCGCCAGAGCTGTCACACCTCCTTTTGGCGCGCCCCCTACCCCGGAGGGTAGATGCGCTAGGGAGTTTTTCCAATTTAAGTGACAATATTCGAAACGAGATTATTCTATTTATTTCATAGTCGCCACTTGGAATAAATTAAGGTGTCCCAAGTCACCAATTTATTTAAGTCCCGAATCGAGGAAATTTCGACTTTCCAAATGAAGTCTTGCGAACCAGAAATTCTAAGTAAGGAATTCTTTTGACCCGAGGGAAGGTGTTAGGTACCCCCGAATCCCGTGGTTCTAGCATGGTCGCTTCAATTATTATAAATGGCTAAAAATATATGATTTTAATACATATTATCCTATAGTGCAATTTTACTTCTTCTATACCGCTTTTAATAATCCAATTATTATATAACTAATTATTGATTACACGTTTGCGAATCATGTCACGGAGGTTATACACATAGCCATGATTTTTAATTATTTAAAATCCACCTAAATTATTTTTAAGATTAAAAACTAATTTAAGATTATTTTAAGGCCCGTAAACTAACGCGTGCAATTTTAGTACTTGAATTATTTATCTTAAAAGACTATACTATGTAATATGGGTCAGCTTGCTAATTTTACCTATTACAATCTATAGCCCCTGTTGATTTCTTCTATTAGCCATCATTATCAATCAAAGACTTAAAATAAAATTAAATAATTAACTAATAAAGTAGATAAAACTAGACAACGTACTAATATAAGATATGAGTTTCCTAAACATACAAACAATAGGATAATTCAATTATTTCCAAGACTTTGCTAAATATTAATAACTTAAATCCATACCAATTTTACCATGTCAAAATTTTTTTTACAAAGAAAGTAAACATGAATTCTTTCCAGTTCTGTACAATGTTTCAACACCTAAAAGTAATTTGGAGCAGAGTCAAATCTATAATTAATCGTTGGAGACCATTTTTAAACCCATAAATAAACTACAATAACTTTATAACAATATAAAGTTCTACGCGCTCGAAACTAACAACTAATCAAAACAGTCATGCTTCCAGTATTTTGAATTAATAATATAAATTCTATTGTAGTTTTAAAACAATCCTAGTTTAAATTACAACAATCCCAACATGGTAAGATTTATTTGAATTTAAACATGAAGGCTAGGTGAACATGAAATAAAAAAAAAACTAATATACATTTTTTAACTACGATTTTCGGGATCGCACTTCATTTCCAAAACCCGATCTCTCGGTTCAAACAATTACATCAATTGCGTTTCAAATGCATACCTGAGATTTAAATAGAGAAACAAAATAAGAAAAGGTCAATAGCAACCCCAAATACAGCAAACAACAACAACATCAACACCAGCAACAATACCAAACGAAACACACTTCGAACAGAAATGTCTAACAATTTAAGAATCAACAACGGTAGCCAATATTTAAACCAAAATAGTTGAATTTGGATTCGACTAACAGTAAACCAAACAATCCTTATAAGGTTTCAAGCAAAATCCAAATGAAAGGGAAAGTACAAATTAGATGTTTAAAACCTTAGCTTTTTCTCTCTTAAAAATCTGTTTTTTGTGAGTGTGAAGAGATGTCTAATATCTGTAAAAATGTGTGTAAAAATCTGCCTGAAGGTCTATTATCTCTCAAATATGTCATGCTTTCAATGTGCAGAATGCTGCCCCTTTTATAGCCTTAGTGTTCAAACCAGCAGCCCCTTTTTAATCATTTTAAAACACTGTCCAGCCCATTTAACCTCTGATTTTTCCACTCAAACATTGTTTAAGCATATGTTTTATATAAAAAAACTCTAAAGTTCAAAGATGTAGTGGAATATCATGTTGCCCTGCAGATTTCACTATCTTCAACCATGTGCAAAGCAGATTTTTAATATTAAACTAAAATGATTCTTGTTTCCACTACTTAGTGTTTAACAGGTTGTATTTTGCACTGAAGATATTTTAATCCTTTTAAACACACTAATTTCTATTAAAATCACAGCTATAACCAATCATTAAATGTAATTCACACAAATAACTCAAAAAGAAAAGATCTGACCGAATAAAGGTCTTGAGGAAGAAGAAAAGTTTAATAAACAAGACAAGGTTATTAATAACACTTTAAACAAAACATAAAATACATAACAGAAACTAGATCAAATGAATGAAATAATCTTGAAAGAAAAACTTAAAAATTGAATGAAACTCAAGTCGAAACTCGGATTTAAGTGGATGTTGTTGCAATGGAGAAGACGAAGGACGACAGGGGTGCTTCTATGGTCGTTCATGGCAGTTTGGTCGTTCATGGCAGCCATGGTTGCTGTTGGACACGACCATGATGCTGGAGAACGACGACCAGACGAGCTGCTGCTGGAGATGGATAGTGGTTGTTTGGTTGCGATGAACATGACGGGACGAGCTGCTGCCGGTGACGGAGAAGACGAATGTCGTCGGATGGTCGTTCATGGCATCTATGGCTGCTGTTGGACGCGATGATGATGCTGGGGATGAGCTGTTGCCGGTGACGGAGAAAATGAAGGATGTGGCTGTTTGGACGAGAAAGGCGACGTGGTGAGGTCGAAGGTCATCTAGCACATGGTTGCTGCTCCGTCATGAGGAAGAACGGGGGCTATTTGGACGAGAAAGGTGATGTTAGTTGGTAATTGGCGGCTAGAAGCAGCAGCTGGCTGGCGATGGGGTGATGTTTGGACTGGTTTGAAGGTTGGTGGTCGTTGGCGGCTAGGGTTTTGCTAGGTTAGGTTTTTTTGTGTTTTGGTTATTTGGAGAAGAAGAAGAAGACTTAATCTTCTTTCTTTCAAATGGGGGAGTAAAATGTGACAAAAAATAAAAAAGGGGGCTGCTGAAATTAAGGGTAGGGTTTGGGATATTTGGGTTGGGTAGGTTTAGTTTTTGGGCCTAATTTCAATTCCGAAATTGGCCCAATCCGAGTTTGCTCTTCTTATTTTTTCTCTTTTCTTTTAATTAATAAAACTAAAACTCTAAATTAAGTTATAAACTAAGTTAACTCGAAAAACACTAATTAAACTCCTAACAATAATTATTATACACAATAAATACCAATAAAAATAAAATTGTGCAATTTTGACATTAAATGCTAAAAAATGCGAAATATGCCTATTTTTGTGATTTTCATTTTTGTAAAACAAACTTGATTAATCCTAGTTGTAGAATTAAATCCTAAATGCAAAAATGCGACTTAATTTTTGTATTTTATTTTATTTTTTATTATTTTTAAACAAACAAACAAGCATAGATAGACTCAGATAATTAAAAAATATAACACGTAATTCACAAAAATTGCAAACAACATAAAACTATTTTATTTTTTGAATTTTTTGGGAGTAATTCTCATATAGGGCAAAAATCACGTGCTCGCAACTGCCCCTCTTTGCGCAGAAACGCGAAGAGTTTTTGTGCAAAGATAAATGAGCAAATACGAGCGATTTTTTGCCAGTTCGAGCACTCCGTGTGAAGCATTTTGAAAAGATCTTGACCGAGCCTTTGCTTCGGGAGGCCTCCTACATATCCCGGGCTAAACAGGAATCATGTCAATGTAGTTCAGGAAGTTTTGGTAGCTGGGACTACCGTGGACTAACACTTTGCTGTTACTGTTGCTATCGTTTCTGCTGTTGCTGCTTACTTCTTACCGACCTCCTTATTACACTAAAAGAGAAATTAAAGCTAAGCTAGCTATGCTATCAACTATGAGTTACAAGATTCCTATCTATGATTCTCTTGAAAACTTGATCTTGAGTCTTAGCTGATTTTGCTGTAGACCTCAATCCGAATCTTGATGCTCGCAAGCTGTACGTGCTTGCTTATTTCTGTAGCATTGAGTGAAATGGGATTGGCGGCACTCGTGACGTCAATCAGATTCTAAGCAATTCGCGCCCCGGTTTACTCCAACATTTGAACTCGTCTTCTTTTTGGTTCTTTTCTTCTTTTCTTCATTCTGGATTGAGACTCAACTCGTAGGTTATCTCGATCCTTGTGTCCCAATGTCAAACCTATTTAGACAACAAACGAACAAACGAACGAAATTTTTCTGCCCCAGTTTCACTAGGAAAATTTCATGAGTTAGTTGTGACACAAAAAATGATTAAAAGACTCTTCGGTATTGGCCAAGAGAATCTTGATTTTAAAACCTAGTTTCGAAAATAAATGCTCCACTGTTTTCTGGCCGGGAGATTTTCTAAAAAGGTTCCACGGTTTTCTGGCCGGGATATTTTGAAAAAGATTCCACGGTTTTCTGACCGGGAAAAGAAAAGAAGGGGGTTCACAGCATTCTGGCTCGGAGATTCTCGGTTTTCTGACAGAGATACTCTGAAAAGAAATGCTTCACGGCTTTCAAGGCGGAAGACCCTCGGTTTTTTGGCCGGGGTTTTGAAAGTTTTCTGACCGGGATTTTGAAAGAAATGTTTCACCGCTTTCTAGCCGGGATTTTGAAAGAAATGTGTCACGACTTTCTAGCCGGAAGACCCTTGGTTTTCTGGCCGGGGTTTTGAAAGAAATGCTCCATGACTTTCTGGTCGGGAGATCCTCGATTTTCTGGTCGGGGTTTTAAAGAAACAGCTCCGCAGTTTTCTGGCCAGGAGATCCTCGGTTTTCTGGCCGGAATTTTGAAAGAAATGCTTCACGGCTTTCTGGCCGGAAGACCCTCGATTTTCTGGCCGGAATTTTGAAAGAAATGTTCCATGGTTTTCTGGCCGGGTGATCCTCGGTTTTCTGGCCGGGATTTTGGAAGAAATGCTTCACGGCTTTCTGGCAGGAAGACCCTCGGTTTTCTAGCCGAGGTTTAAAAGAAATGTTCCATGGCTTTCTGGCCAAGAGGTCCTCGGTTTTCTGGCCGGGATTTAAAAGAAATGTTGGACTAACATGGAAGATCCTCGATTTTCTGACCGGGGATTTTGAAAGAAAGTTTTCACGGCTTTCTGGTCGGAATTCAAAAACATTATTTCACGGCTTTCTGGCCGGAAGATCCTCGATTTTCTGACCGGGGATTTTGAAAGAAAGTTTTCACAGCTTTCTGGCCGGAATTCAAAAGCATTGTTTCACGACTTTTTGGCCGGAAGATCCTCGGTTTTCTGGCCGGGGTTAGAAAAAGGGCTCCACAGTTTTCTGACTGGGAGATCCTCGGTTTTCTGACCGGGAATTTTGAAAGATAGTTTTCACGGCTTTCTCGCCAGAATTCAAAAGCAATGTTTCACGGCTTTCTGGCCGGGAAATATTAGACTAACATGACTTGATTTTTTTTCTTTTTTCGTTTTCCTTTCCTTTCTCCTTCCTTTTTGTGTTTTCTTTTAGGTGTTTTCCTTTTACTCATCAACAATGCATGAAAATAATATTTTTGAAAAGAAACTTCCATTTTGGGCGTTTTTCTTGTTACATAGAGCTATTTCAATGCTCGCGCATTTCATTTCTTTAGACAGCACCTTCTTTTAATATAGCTAATTTGAGATAGACCTATTTTCAACAAAGAACGATTTGTTAGCCGAAACGGTGGTTGATTTTGTGGCCTTGATTATCTTCATTGCTTGATCTTGGCCCCATTTCCATTAAGAACTTCGTTGCTGATTGTTTTTTAGGGTGACTTTCTTTCAACCTGACTGGGTTCAACCTCGGTATTCCATGAGGATTCGCCTGTGTGGGCTCTGTCTTTCTGCCTCGTTCCAATTTTTTTTAAAAATTAGCCTTTGATTTCCTTTTTCTTCATAACGTCCTTTCCTTTGGAAACAATTGATCATCATGATCGGTCGGGGTTGGATCAATACACTACTAAGGATGGGTATTTTCTTCGCCCTTTTTTACCAGATGGAATTCTATATAAACGGTCCTGCCACCCTTTCTTTGTTATAGTTTCGAAATTCAATGTTAAGACGAGAGGGTTTCAAAGAAAAATGAACCAAGAATGAAAAAATGAATCAAAAATAAAAGCATCCCTTCCGGGAAAAAAAAAAGAAGGACTTATCTGGGGTGTATGCTGGCTTCAAACCGTCATGACATGCTTCTTGAACTGGATGCTCAATCATCACGAACTCCCATTTTCTTATGAACCAAAACGGGTCTATGTTTCCAAACTAGGGAACCTTGCCAGGACCTTTAGTGGTTCCTCTTTTCGGTTGATAGCGCCCTTTTGCGGGTTTTCGCTAATCGACCTCTCTCATTTCTCTTCTTACCATCGCCCGATAGCACTCTTTGCGAGTTTTCACTAACGGACTCTCTCATTTTGTATTTCTCTACTCTCATCGCCTTATGGTGCCCGAAGGTTTTCACCAATAAGACTCTCTCATTTTATTTCTCTTAATTTAAGACGTTTCGGCTCTCAACAATGATGTTTCTCAGTTTTTATGCCTCCGCATCGATCTTGAAGGACTTGTACTCGGTTTTGGGTGAAAAGAATTATGGAAAAAATTACAACTTTGGAATCATCCGGTGAACTCTTGGTCAAACCATTAAAATACCTGCCCCAGTTTCAATTTCGGGGAAAATTAGATTTTTGTTTTGGTGTGACCGAACCTCAGATAGAGGCTGCCTACGTATCCTTTCGGAATCAAGTCAGAACGTAGTTCAGGAAACTTTGTTTTGTTTTGTTTTTGGTTTTTTTTTTTTTTGGTTTTGGATTCCAAAGAGGGTAGCCAAAGAAATGTAACCGGCTCAAAGGGTTTACAAGAAAGGGTTGGTAGTGTTTGGGTAGCGGGAATAAAAGCCTTCAATCATTTCGACTTGCAGAGACATCACCGAAGCAAACTCAAACATAATATCTTTTGACAGCATCTGCATTCACAGCTGTCTCGGGATCATTTCCTTCCATATCTCCCAAGTATAATGCTCCTCTCGGCAGTATCTTCCTGATGATGTATGGCCCCTTCCAATTAGGAGCGAATTTTCCTTTCGCTTCCTAGTGATGCGAAAATTTCTTGGTCGTACTTTCTTGTTGTAA
>JASVEL010012060.1:0-219482 GCA_032618575.1 Nicotiana noctiflora | reverse complement strand
GCTCTAATTCAACCGGTAAGTGACAAGCTTTTCCGAACACCAATTTGTATGGAGACATGCCAATGGGTGTTTTGAATGTTGTTCTATATGCCCATAGTGCGTCATCAAGCTTCCTGGACCAGTCGGTTCTTGTGGCGTTCACTGTTTTAGTGAGTACACTTTTTATCTCCCCGTTGGAGACCTCAACTTGTCCGCTAGTTTGCGGGTGATATGGAGTGGCCACACGGCGTTTAACATCATACTTGGCCAATAATTTCTCAAAAGCTCGGTTGCAAAAGTGTGTGCCCCCGTCACTAATGATAGCCCTTGGAGTCCCGAACCGGGTGAAAATATTCTTCTTAAAAAATCCTACTACCACCTTAGCATCATTGGTGGGTAATGCTGCAGCTTCCACCCATTTGGACACGTAGTCAACTGCAACAAGTATGTACTTATTGCCGTATGAGCTAATAAAGGACCCCATGAATTCTATTCCCCAGACATCGAACACTTCCACTTGCTGGATTGGATTCATTGGCATTTCTTGACGCCTGGAGATTTTCCCGGTGTGTTGACATTCGTTGCAACCTTTCACCCACAAGTGCGCATCCTTAAACACCGTCGGCCAATATAAACCAGCCTCATGTATTTTGGCAGCTGTATGTATTCCTCCAAAGTGATCGCCATATGCTGAAGCGTGACATGCCTGCAAAACAGAAGATTGTTCTATCTCGAGGACGCATATCCGGATCATGTTATCAAGACATATCCTAAACAAATATGGTTCATCCCAATAATAACACTAACTTTCACGAAAAAATCTTTTCCTCTGGACCGATGAGAGGTCATGAGAAACAATGCCACTGGCTAGGTAATTAGCATAGTCAACATACCATGGTGTTTCAAGGAGAGTGGTGGTGAGCAACTGCTCATCTGGAATGGTTTCCAGAATTTCCCCACTCTCTTTGACAAGTTCAGCTCCTTCAAGCCTTGACAAGTGTTCAGCGACTTGACTTTCAGTACCTTTTCTATCCCTAATTTCGAGGTAGAACTCTTGGAGAAGCAACACCCAACGAATTAGGCGTGGGTTAGAGTCCTTTTTATCAATTAAATATCTTAAAGCTGCATGGTTTGTGTATACGATTACCTTTGATCCTATGAGATAGGACCAGAATTTGTCGAATGCAAACACGACCGCCAGCATCTCCTTTTCCGTCACTGTGTAGTTTAGCTGTGCTCCACTCAGAGTTCTTCTTGCATAGTATATTGGATGCATCAGCTTATCTTTCCTTTGGCCCAGCACTGCCCCCACTGCATAATCACTTGCATCACACATTAACTCAAAAGGTTGCTCCCAGTCTGGGGCAATGAATGATGGGTGCTGTGATGAGCCTCTTCTTCAGTTCCTCAAAAGCAATCCTGCATTCGTCCGAAAAAACAAAAGGGTGATCTTTTTCAAGTAACTTACAGAGAGGGTTTGATATTTTGGAGAAGTCTTTAATGAACCTCCGGCAAAACCGGCGTGTCCAAGAAAGCTTCTTATGGCCTTGACGGATGTTGGTGGAGGCAACTTTGCAATGAAATCAACTTTAGCACGGTCTACCTCAATGCCTTTGCTTGAAACCCGGTGCCCCATTACTTATACCTTCTTGTACCATAAAATGGCACTTCTCCCAGTTTAGCACTAATTTTGTCTCCATGCACCGTTTCAGCACTCTTGTCAGATTGACAAGGCATTCATTGAATGAATTCCCTACCACTAAGAAATCATCCATGAACACCTCCATAATGTCTCCCACCATGTTGGTGAAAATAGCCATCATGCACCTTTGGAATGTGGCGGGTGCATTGCATAGTCCGAATGACATCCTCCTAAAGGCAAAAATGCCATATGGGCAGGTGAAGGAGGTCATCTCTCTATCCTCGGGGGCTTTGGAGATTTGATTGTACCCCGAGTATCCATCAAGAAAGCAAAAGTGGGACCTCCCTGCCAACCTGTCAAGCATTTGATCAATGAAGGGAAGTGGGAAGTGATCTTTGAGGGTGGCTAGATTCAACTTCCTGTAGTCCATGCATATTCTCCATCCGGTGATGGTTCTTGTTGAAATCAGTTCATTATTGTCATTTTTCACTACCGTCATGCCTCCTTTCTTTGGCACACATTGGACCGGGCTAACCCAGCTGCTGTCTGAGATTGGGAAGATGATTCCCTCATCTAGCCACTTTATTACTTCCTTCTTCACCACTTCCTTCATGTTGGGGTTCAACCTTCTTTGATGTTCCCTGGAAGGTTTGTGTCCATCTTCCAGGAGAATTTTATGCATACAATAGGCTGGGTTGATCCCCTTTATGTCTGCCATGGTCCACCCGATGGCAGTCTTACATTCCTTGTGTACCTGTATAAGCTTTTGGGCCTACACATCTAACAAACTAGATGAGATAATAATAGGTAATGTGGAGTTAGGACCTAGATACTCATACCTGAGATGTGATGGTAGTGGTTTAAGTTCAAGCTTCGGTGGCTCTTCTATGGATGGCTTTGCTGGTGGGCTTTCTCTTTTCTCTAAGTGTAGAGGTTCGAACTCGAGCTCTCTCTGCCAGAATCCATTGCCTTCCAGAGATAATACCCATTCGGCTAAACTTTCACCGTTTACCTCTTCCATGTTCATCAGGCATGCTTGAAGTGGATCTTCAATAGTCAACTCCGCATCGTCGGTCTCCACCATCACATCAACTGCATCAACGAGAGAGCAATTTGCGGACTCACTAGGGCGCCTCATGGATTTTTGCACATTGAAGATAATCTCTTCATCATTGAACCTCATCTTGAGTTCCCCAATTTCACAATCAATTATGGCTCTTCCGGTGGCTAGGAATGGTCTTTCTAGGATTATGGGAATTTCTTCGTCGACCTTGCAATCAAGAATAACATAATCGGCGGGAAACACGAACTTCCCAACCTGGATTAGCACATCATCTATAATACCAAATGGACGCTTAACTGTCCTATCAGCAAGTTGTAAAAGCATAGAGGTGGGTCTGTCTCTCCCAATACCTAACCTCTTATAAATAACTAAGGGCATGAGATTAATGCTTGCCCCCAAATCACATAAGGCCTTAGTAAAGGCATAATTCCCTATAGTGCATGGGATGGTGAAACTACCTGGATCGGATAGCTTCTCAGCAATGGGTCTAGAGACCACTACACTACAAGTATGGGTAAGTGTAACTGTGGCCAAGTCTTGGAAATCAAATTTCCGCGACATCAAATCCTTCATCATCTTAGCATAACCAGGCATTTCTTTTAAAGCTTCAATTAATGGAATGTTTACCTGTATTTGCTTGAGCATGTCGAAGAACTTTTTGTATTGCTCCTCTTTCTGGTGTTTGGCCAACCTTTGGGGGAATGGTAGTGGAGGCGTCTTCTTCCCGGTGACTTGGGATTTTTTTTTTCTATCACTTTCTCATCAATCTGCTGCTCTACCTGTTCAGCTACTTTCTCCGTTCCCTGTTTTGCTTCTTTATTTTCAGCAACTGGCTGGACTGTGACTTCTGTCAACCCTATGGACTCGTCCAGTTCAATGGGCAATGGAGTGGATGTATCAGCCTGTCTGTCGATTTTCTCACTTTCATTCTCAGCATCAAGATCTCTACCGCTTCTCAGAGTTACTGCCATCATCTGCTTTGGGACTTGATCTTTTGGGTTTGTTTGTGTGTCTGCAGGCAATGTCCCTTAAGGACGATTGTTGAGAGAGATAGCAATCTGACCCACCTGTACTTCAATATTCTTGATGGCTGCATCATGTACATCTATCCTCTCATTTGTTTTGGCATTTGACCCAATTACCTGCTGCATCATAGCTTCCAACCTTGCAAACCCATCATCATGTCTACCCCTATGTGGTGGTGGAGGTGGATGGTATCCCTGCTGCTGATTTTCGATATTCTGAGGTCTAGGATATGGAGCCATGTTGTGTGGTGGCCTCATACCTGCTGCATTAAATTGTGGTTGGGGAGGTCTGTACTGCATTGGAGCCTGTTGGCCCCAGTTTTGATTACCTTGTCGCTGCCCTCTATAGTTAGCCACATAGTTCATATCCTCATGCTGATGATGATGTTCTTGGTCTGCAGCCCATGGATTACCTAACGGTTGGCTAATGCATGATGTGCATAAACCACCATTGGTAGTATCTACAATGTGAACCTGCTGCTTGACTCCTGATTCTTCCACCTTCTTTGTTAGGATGCTCATTTGTGTTAATAGAGTTGCCACATTCTCCTCTAGAGTGTTGGATGGATCCAGAGGTACAGAATGTACTACTGGTGTGATAGGAGCATTCCCGGACGTCCACCCGGAATTTTGAGCCATCTTGTCTAGCAAATTTTGGCCTTCTCTCCATGTCTTGCTCAGAAAAGCCCCACCTGCTGAAGCGTCTACAATGTTCTTCATGTTGTCTGAAAGCCCCATGTAGAATCTTTGGCCCAACATCTGCTCAGGAATCCCATGATGAGGACACATAACAAGCATACCCTTGAATCTGCCCCAAGTTTCATGTAATGTTTCCATTGGTTTCTGCTTGAAGCTCACAATCTCATCAATTTGCTGAGCTGTCTTGTTAGGTGGATGAAACTTGTTGTGGAATTGCTTGACTAACTCATCCCAAGTTGCAATGGAGTTTATAGAGAGTGAGTTTAGCCATATCTGTGCTGCTCCTGTAACTGAGAACGGAAAGAGTAATAATCTGATAGCTTTCGGAGTTACATTCGGTTGTCTTTGTGTTTTGCATATTGATAGAAAGTTCTTGAGGTGCTGCTGTGGATCTTCAACCTGAGACCCAGAGAATAATCCCTTGTTTTGCAACAAGTGAAGCATGTTGTTGGTAATCTAGAAAGACTCAGGTTGAATTGCTGGCACAACGATGGCAGTTGCCAAATTATCCACTGTGGGTTGTGCCCAGTTGAACAATGCACCTTCATGTGCCTCATGTGCCTCTTGCATATTTAGCCCGGCTTGCTGGTTTTGATCATTTATTTCACCCATGTCGAAGTCTAGTTTGATTGGTTGTTGGGATTGTTGAATTTGTTTGATGGCTTTGTTACGTGCCCGGAAGGTTTGCTCGGGGTCTGAGAGTCCTTCAATTAGTTCTCCAGTCCTTGCAAATTTATAGGCATGCACCTGAATACCCAAATCAACAACCGTCAAAATATTCAATGTAGAGTGTAGAAAGAACCTGAATACACAAGAATCTTTAAGTTCTGTCAATGGCAATTGATAATTTCGTTAATTCCCACGCAACGACGCCAAAATTGATTCACGTCCAAGCAACGGTCGTAGTAAATATAACTTGGTCTAATAAGGCCAAGATCGATCCCACAGAGAATTAACCTATCAATCACAACTTTCACAACCCAAGATTACTTCTGAATCAAGTTCCCAAACTTTGAATATATTTTTGTGTGAATTTCGAGTAACTACTTTGCAAGAATTAATAGGCTTAAAAGAAAGAATTGAATGTAGAGTAAAAAGAATATTATGAGAAGTACTAAGGTATTGATTTCCCCTATTGATGGAATCCCTTATCGTTATGATCATACAAATTGTTAATATATTCTATCAATCATGAACGCTATGTGTATCGTAACCCTCTCCCGAGCAATTACAATAATTTACTAGTGCACTCTCCCGAGCTACCCTAGCTAGCTTTAATTTGAATAGTTCACTTAAGATTGCACCCAAGACTTCGTTATTCCTAACCCCGTCTTTACGCCTAAAGTTATAGATTCCTCTAATAACCTAGGTGTGGTGTTGTTGAACAATATACCTAAATATGCACTCTTTTCCAAGTTATGCACACTATATAGGCACCGCTAATTTGGACGTCTACCAATTAACTACAACTAGAACGAAGTTGAACAAATAGAAATCTAAGTCACAATTTGTAATCACAT
Organism: Nicotiana noctiflora; assembly: GCA_032618575.1. Classification (NCBI taxonomy): domain Eukaryota; kingdom Viridiplantae; phylum Streptophyta; class Magnoliopsida; order Solanales; family Solanaceae; genus Nicotiana; species Nicotiana noctiflora. The sequence continues at coordinate 213,554 of JASVEL010012060.1, read as the reverse complement.
AAACGATAAGTTCATCACTCAATAGGTTACATCAAAACCTTAGAGAAGAATTTAGCTACTCATGCTTGAAGAAACAAGAATAATAATTGAAATCATAAAGAAATAATTGATATAAAATAAAAGAAGGAGTTTGAGAGGATTCTCTCTTACTAAATATCTTGCAAAAGTATTGAAAATAAAGACAACATGCCTCTATGGGGCAAACTAGGACTTTAAATAGAGGTTTTTACGGCTAAGAACTAAGTTTGAGTACAATTAGGATTACTGTTGTGGTGCCTTCCGCGGTTCATTCGCGGCCTCGAGCGGACCGCGAACAGGAAAACTTCAGAGGGCTTCATTATTCGTGGTTCATCCGCGGCCGCGAGTGAACCGCGGATGAACAGTCCATCTGATTCTTCTCTGCTTCTTCAGGCTCTCTTCACTTTAGCTCTTCTTTTGGCCTTTTCATCAACCTAGGACTCCAAAATAGCTCTTTTTATCATCCAATGTATCACATGTACCTATAAAACACAAACGAACACTAATCAAAGCATTTTGTCCTCATAAACAACATTAAATCCATAACAAAGTGTGATTATTCAGGGTATAATTATAGTCAAATTCACCTATTATCAGACACCACTCTCTAAATTTATGGAATGCCAGTTGACTAACAAATCTATCTTCCCACGCTTCAGAATTTCTAGTTCGTTTCAACTCCCCCAACCTGAGGCTCACCTCCTTCACCATGGCCTACACTCTCCCTAAAGAATAAAGCTGTGGGGGAGGTAGAGTATTGTTCACCACTACCTGATGCATACTCAAAAGACGAATCTGAGACTACACTGAATGGCCTTTTGGATGAGGGTGAAGGTGGAAGAGTATCATCTAGTTGGAGTGGGTCGGTTATGTGAGTGGGAACCGAATCTGAGGAGATGTTCTGGGAGGGAACATACTAACATCCCGAAGAATGAGAGGCAACTCTATCAACAACCTTTATTAGTTTTCGGGTTTTTTTAATGTTCTCCCTAGCCTGGGAAGTAAGTTTTGATACTTCATTTCCTTTACCCCCTTGGGAGGCACTACCTATCCCAGGTTGTTATACTTGTTTGCCGCCTGTTTGTTTAACCATGATCTACAAAAACACGCATCTAACATTTTTAGTTTAAGCATATGTAGTGGAATAGATGAATCACACAAGAGGAGGACACAGTTGATTGCATAACACAGGAGAAGGACTCAGCGGTGCAGACCGCACAAAATAGTCGCACTGTCGCGCTGGAGGCAGTATGGACAGCGTTAAAGTGGGACGCGACTACACTGGTCATAGGCCTCCATCAACACCTAGCTAAATCTCCCAATGTCGTCCGCACTGATATGCACCGCGGCTGGGTTGGGCCAGTGCAGACTGTGCAAATGTGCGACGCAGCCATGTTGGTAGAAGGTTAAGCCTAACAGAAGAACCAATGCAGACCGCGAAAAAAGGGCACGCAGCCGTGCTTGGCCATGTTCATTAACAAAGTTAGGGTTTTACAATTTTTACCATTTTTGTGAAAGTTTTTGGGTCTTCGTTATCCCTACTCAGCTATCCAAATAGAAAGTCATGCTCAGCATTTAAAACTAACAAGAAGGCAAGCCTAATCATTAAACCTAAGAAAAATGGGAAGAAACAAGAAGCTACACTACTAGGAAGCAAACAAAAATAAAAAATTCAAACTATTTAATGATACTTGTAAGAAATTCTACTAGGTATATGAAGAATCAAAGCACTTGATGCGAACACACAAGATTCGTCTTAGAGATGAATAGTAGAAATAGGGCTCAGGACGTCAAAGTGTGAAAAAGGTAAAGTGAGGCCTTGTGTCTCTATTTATAGAAAGTTGTGGCGCCCCTAACTTACCTACCAGCGCGGTCGCGCAAAAGTGACCGCGGTTTGCGCTGGGTTTGTGTCCATCAGCCTTGAACCAAGCTTCCCATGTGGACCATACAATAATGCACCGCGGCCACACGGGAAACTTTAGAGAGAATGAAATGTCGGTCCTATCAGTATGGACCACCTAATAATGCACCGCGGCTGCACAGATAACTTCATTGACTTAGACACCTTTGCACATGCTAGTGCGGACTGCACTATATGTAGCACGGCCGCATTGGCAACATTAGAGACCTGTTATTTTGTCCTTTTATTTTGCTCTACTTCAACATTATCCTTGCAACATCTCACAAACCATTAGCTCAAAAATCCTAGTCTACAAAGAAAATCAATAAATAGAAAAATACATGGGTTGCCTCCCAAGAAGCGCTTGATTTAATGTTGGGGCACGGCGCATGTTACCATCTCATCATTTCAAATGAAGGAGTGCCACCACGTAGGTATCATCAAACTTTTCCAAGTAGTGCTTCACACGATGCTCATTTACCCAAAATATTTCACCATTCTTGTTCTTGAGACCAAGAGCACCAAAAGGAGTCACAAATACCACTTCAAAAGGGCTACTCCACTTTGGCTTGAGCTTTTTCAGAAATACCCTCAACCGGGAGTTGAAAAGTCGAACCATATCGCCAACCTTGAATTCCATTCCCCAAGAATATTTATCGTGATGGTACTTCATCTTGTCCTTATAAGAGGACGAGCTGGAGTAGGCCTAAAATCTAAACTCATCAAGCTCATTTAACTTCTCAACATGGAGATTGGCTGCAATATCCCATTCCAAGTTGAACTTTCTCAACGCCCATATCGACTTGTGCTCTAATTCCACAGGAAGATGGAAAGCTTTACCAAATCCCAACCGATATAGAGACATACCAATTGGAGTCTTATAAGCTGTCTGATAAGCCCAAAGAGCATCATCCAATTTCTTCGACCAATCAGTCTTATTAGAATTTACCGTATTGGAAAAGATACTTTTTATTTCCCGATTTGAGACTTCCACATGACCGCTAGCCGGTGGATGATAAAGGGTGGTAACATTGTGATTAACTCCATACTTATCAAGCAATGAGTCGAAAGCCACGTTGCAAAAGTCGGACCCCCCATCACTAATGATAGCACGAGGGTGCCAAACCTAGTGAAGATACTATTTTTCAAGAATGCCACAATACTACGGACTTCGTTGTTGGGTAAAGCCACGACTTCAACCTAGTTTGAAACATATTCCACCGCCACGAGAATATAAGTGTTGATACAAGAGCTCACAAACGAGCACATGAAATCAATGCCCCAAACATAAAAAATATCCACCTTGAGAATCGTATTGAGAGGCATCTCATCCTTCTTTGGAATTCTGCCGCCTCTTTTGCATGCATCACATCTGTTCACCAAGTCACTAGCATCTTTAAACTATGTCGGCCAATAGAAGTCGCAACTCAAAACCTTTGAAGTTGTCCTCATCCACCCATGATGGCCACCATAGGGAGAAGAGTAACAAGCCTCCAATATGCTTATTTGTCACCTTCTGGTACAAATCTTCTTATCACCCCATACGTGCAAATTGTTAACAAATATGGATCATCCCAATAGAAATCCAAGCTATCCCGCTTGCATTTCTTCCTTTGGTTAGAAGAGAGCTCAAACGGGACATTACCAGTCATAATGAAGTTGGCGATGTCTGCAAACCAAGGCATATCACACGTAGAAACGAAAATAAGTTGCTCGTCGGGCAATGTATCATTTATCTCAGTATCATCACATGGCCTCCCCTTTTCCTCTAACCGGGACAAATGGTCTGTAACTTGATTCTCGCTTCCTTTACTATCCACAATCTCTTGGTCAAATTCCTAAAGGAGTAACACCCACCTCATCAATCTTGCTTTTAAATCCTTCTTTGTCATCAAATACCGGAGGGATGCATGGTCTGTATTTATGATCACCTTCGCCCCCATAAGATAAGGTCAAAACATCTCCATAGCAAACATAATCGCGAATAGCTCTTTTTCCATCACCGTGTAGTTTCTTTAGGCTTCATTCATCATTTTTATAATATAATACATAGGGTGGAACATATTGTTGATTCGTTGACCTATAACCACACCTACCACCACATAACTTGCATCGCACATAAGTTCAAAGGGAAAATCCCAATTAGGTGTGGTGATGATAGGAGTTGTGATCAACTTGTGTTTCAATAGCTCAAAAGAATCCATGCACTTCTCGTCAAAGATAAACTTGACGTCCTTCTCCAACAACTTGCAAAGTGGGTTCATAATTTTCAAGAAATCTTTAATGAATCGCCGGTAGAACCCGGCATGACCAAGAAAACTCCTCACCCCTTTGACAGAAGTAGGGGATGGAGCCTTGAAATGACCTTAATTTTTGCCTTATCAACTTCAATTCCTTGCTTTGAGATTTTGTGACCCAATGCAATACCCTCTTCAATCGTAAAGTGGCATTTCTACCAGTTGAGCACAAGGTTTGTTTCTTCGAATATCATCAATACCGTATCCAAGTTCACCAAGCATTCCTCAAATGAATCCCCAACCACGCTGAAATCATCCATGAAGACCTCCATGATATCCTCCACCATATCGGTGAAAATTTCTATCATAGACCTTTGGAAGGTCGGCGGAGTATTACACATTCCAAAAGTCATTCTCGAGAAAGCGAACGTTCCATAAGGTCATGTAAAGGTCATCTTTTCTTGATCCTCCGGGGCAATTAGAATTTGATTGTACCCCAAGTATCCATCTAGAAAAAAATAAAAGGCCCGACCCACAAGACGATCGAGCATTTGTTCAAGGAATGGTAGTGTGAAATGATCTTTTCTTGTCACCTTGTTAAGATTCCTATAGTCCATACACACTCTCCAACCTGTAACCATCCGAGTAGGAATCAACTCATTGTTAGCATTAGTCACTACAGTCATTCCACCCTTCTTTGGCACACATTGGACCAGAGAGGTCCACGAACTATCAGAGATCGGGTAAACCACACCGGCGTTGAACCACTTGATAACGTCCTTCTTTACCACTTGTTACATCGCCTCATTTAATCTTCTTTCATGTTCAATAAAGGTCTTTGCATCCTCCTCAAAAATGATCTTGTGCATGCAAAATGCGGGGCTTATCCCCTGAATATCGGCCACTGTCCATCCAATCGCCTTTTTGTTCTTTTGAAGAACCGCCAAAGTGGCATTAACATGCATGTTAGTTAGGCAAGAGGAAATAATAACATGTAAAGTCGAAATTGAACCCATGAATTCATTCCCAAGGTGTGGAGGAAGTGGTTTTAACTCCAACACCGATGGCTCCTCAATCGATGGCTTGCTTGGTGGAGTTTTGCGATTCCCAAGATCCAAAGATAGCTTCCTAGGCCCATAGGAGTATGAACCCATACCATGCAATGCATTCAGCCACTCCACTCTACCGGCAACATCATTGGCATCCATGATAAGAAGCATGACCTCAAGAGGATCTTCAACATTTATCAAGGAACTTGCGTCATCCACTATCACAGATGTGACAATATCCACAAAAGAACACACCTCTGTGCTATTAGGTTGTCTCATTGATTTGCAAACGTGAAATAACACTTTCTAATCTCCCACATGGAATGTCAACTCCCCCGCTTCCACGTCAACCAACGCCTTCCCCGTAACTAGGAAAGGTCTTCCAAGAATAATTGGCACCTCAAAATCCACCTTGCAGTCCAATATCACAAAATCCACTAGCAATATAAATTTAGGCTAATAGGGATAATATCCCATCCCATGTAAAGCATTGACACACTCCACCTGGCTTGCATCATCATTATCATCAAGATTTAGTAGCACGGCCTCAAGGGGATCCTCTATGTTGATCATGGCACTTGTGTCATCCACAATCACAACTATGACTATGACCACAAATGAGCACACCTCGGTGCTATTGGGCTGCTTCATAGATTTGCAAACATGGAAAACCACATTTTCATATCCCACTCGAAAAGTTAGCTAACTCGCTACAAAAACCAAAGCCTTACCCGTTACTAGGAAAGGTCTCCCAAGAATAATCAAGACTTAAAAGTCCACTTCATAATCCAATATGACAATGTCGACCGTCAATATGAATTTGTCCACCCGGACAAGTACGTCATCAATTATACCCAAAGGCCGCTTCATCGATCGATCCACCATTTGAAGTATCATTGAGGTTGCCCTAGGTTGTCCGATTCCCAAAGTGTTGAAGAACGAATAAGGCACAAAATTAATGCTATCCCCCAAATCACAAAGGGCGTTGGCAAAATCCACACTACCGATAGTGCAAGGAATAGTAAAAGCTCCGAGTTCTTCAATTTTTGGGGCCATAGAATGCACTATTTCACTAACTTGGTGAGTCATTTTTATTGTTTCATAATCCATGGAGCTTTTCTTTGTGACCAAATCCTTCATGAACTTTGTATAGCCCGACATTTGTTCAAGTGCCTCCACCAAAGGCACGTAGAATGTAAGGCTCTTCATCATATATATGAACTTTTTAATTGATTGTTACTCTTTTTCTTTCCTAACCATTGAGGATAAGGTGGAGGTGGTCTAGGAAAAGGTGCATTGTCTTTGGGCACCACCGGCTCGGTCATATCAATCACGTGTTTCCTAGATCACAACATCCTGTGTTTCCACCTCGGCCTCATCTAAATGTATCCTCACCTCGTTGTTCACATTTGTCTTAATCATATCTTTAACAATCAAAGGACTCAAATCTTCTTGGAACCCAATGTCATCATCCACAACTTGATTTTCTTTCGAGGCATGCACATCACTGCCTCTCCCACTTCTTGTTGTAGCCGCTATCATATGATTGTTACCTCCCTTCAAGTTCATTACCTTTGACTTGGTAGAGCACCTTTAGGTCAAGTATTCAACGATTGAGAGAATTGGCCTAATTGAACCTCGAAATTCCGAATAGAGGTATTGTGCGAAGCTAATTGATCATCGGAGTCTTGGTTCTTCTTCATCATTTGTTCAAACATCATTTCTATTCTCCTCGTATCATTACCCAAAGAAATAGACCCTTGAGTTTGAAACGGAGGCGGATTTTTTGGTTGTTTATACATCGGGGGACTTTGAAAATGTGCCCCTGGTTGCCTTGGTTTACATTGTTATTCCGCCCTCCTTGACCATTGTTGTTATTCCAATTGTTGTTATTTGCATTCCAATACCCTTGATTTCCTTGATTTTTGTTCCCCCAATTTATGCATTGTTTATTGTTGCTCCAATTACCATCACCTTGTTGATTCCCCAATTTCCTTGGGGTCGCCATTGTTGATTTGAAGAATTTCCTCAATTGCCTTGGTAGTTGTTGACGTATTAAACCTCTTCATTTTGCTCGTCATTACACTCATTTCAAAAACAACCACCATCATCATATTGATCACAATTTCCATGAGATTGTTTCCCTCTTTGCCTTCTCTTAAGCATTTTCACTCCTTCCATGGAATTGACTTGGTGGGGATCTTGGACTTGTTGTAAGTGCGTGTTAGCCAATTGATTCCTAGTAGTAGTAAGCTCGGTAATAGCTTGACCATAGTCATGCAACTTCTTGTGTAAATGAATAACCGTAGGGTATCCTTAAGGAACATTGGCCCTACTTTACCAAGCCGAAGAAGTGTCGACCATTTAATAAAAATATTACAAGATTCATTGTAAGGAAGCTTCATAAAGTTGCCACTGGCCAATTGGTTCACAATGCATTGATTAGTGGTGTTGATGCCCCGATAAAATGTTTGTTGAATCATTGCCTCGGTCACATCGTTGTTTGGGTACTCTTTCATCATTGTTCTAAATATCTCCCATATTTCATGCAAGGGTTCCGTTGGATCTTTCTTGAAAGCCAAAATTTCATCTTGAACCGCCACCATATGACTCGGCAAAAAGAACTTGGAATAAACTTGTCCGCCAATTCATCCCACATTGTGATGGAATGATTGGGAAGCCTTTCAAACCAATCCAATGCTTTACCCTTAAGAGAAAACGGGAAAAGCCTCATTCTCAATGCATCCTCGGACGCATTTGTTTGCTTTCTCCCCCAGCATATATCTACAAACCCCTTCAAGTGCTTGTAGGTATTTTGATCAGAGGTGCCCGTAGAATATCCTCATTCGTCGATCAAGTTCAACATGACATTTGTGATTTGAATGTTCCCCGCCTGGATTCGGAGAGGAATGATGATGCTCGCATATCCTTGATATAGAAGCGCTATTTGAGCCACTCTTGTTAGTGGCGGAGGAGGGTCTGGAATATTGTTGTTGTTATTTGCATTGGCCTGACTGCCTCTACGATGAACTTGAGGTAATATATGAACCTCTTGTTGCTCAAAGTCTTCTACCTCCCCCCCTGCATTCACATTACCAAGAGGGTCATTTGCATTGAGAGACATTTGTACCTGATCAATCGACACAAATAAAATTTGTAAATAAGAAGTGAAAAAGAACAACACACAAAACTACTAATTAAATAGCAACACCCTAAGCATCCCCATCAACGGTGCAAAAAAGTGATCGCTTCTAACTACCCACTACTAAAGAGTAGGAGACGGGGGTCACAATAGCTTTTACCCGATATGAGAGTTGGGATCGAATCCTCAAGGAGCTAGAAGAGAATTCGATTATCTACTAAGGATAGAGATATGTGTGTGCTCTTAGATGAACTTCTTTTCATTTTTTGGGGTTTTTTATTATAACTACTATTATCAAACTACTAATTTAAAACTAAATTAAGCTACAAGATGATTGCTAAAGCTATATCTAATGTGGAGAAAGGCACTAGGGTCATGACATCACATAGGTGGCTAATTGACGTGTAGATGCTACAAAGGTTCAGTGGACATATTTGGGGCTTACGCTATAATCGTTGCACAATTTTACTCACTCTCACACCTCTTGGTAGAGAGAGTGATTTTTCCCAATTGACTCTCCAGAGACCAAATAGGTAGGAAAATTAAGACATGCAACTAGGGTTCAAGTAGGGTGATTACTCTCTCGAGATTTAACCCGTTAATTGGGACTATCATTTCTCATGAGTCCACTAGTTCCTTGTTGGATCAATTTTAGGGTCATAGACTCTCTTTCTTAAGGAGTTAAAATCAGTGCTTGCAACCACAAATTCTAAATTAAAACATAAAATAAACCCAAATAGCAAACACTCATAGTCAATCTAACCCTAGATGGAAACACACATCGATTACCCACACAAGGGTTGAGCCAAAACCCTATCAAATGGGCTTAGCTACTCATGCTTGGACAGGAAAATGAAAAACTTGATGAAGAACAAGACAAAATAACTAAATACTAAATCAAATTGCAAGAATTTATTGTTAATTTAAAGTTAAGATGGAAAAAATGGCTACAAATGTGTTCTCATGAGCGCAACCCAAGTCTGGAAAATAATATATGACCTAAAAATGGTAAAATGTTCTATATATACTAAGTAAGAAAAACTGGACAAAACTACTCATGCGGAGCCAGTGCGGGCCGCACTAAATGGACGGCTGCCGCAATGGGCTTCTTGACTTCAACTTTGGCTTCTCTAAACTTGGACTCTACTAACCGCGTACAATGGACTGCGGCTACAGAGGGATTTGGTGTGGTCCACACAATAATGACCACATACCGTATTTGCATTACCTTCGAAAAATTATAGCTCTCTGACTCTCTTGACCGCGGATAACACAGTGTGGTAGTACAGCCACCAAGCTCTGATTGCGGACCGCAAGATATGTACCGTGGCCGTAGTGCCCTTGACACGAGTTTGTCAACTCTCTGAATCTCCTAGTGCGGCCGCATAACACTTTGCGCAGTCCGCACTAGGCCTTCTTCCTTTAGATTTATAGGTCTCTGATACTTGAGCAAGTTGCACTTTTTTTTGAGCCGATCTTTGACATTTTGTCAATTTCTTGATCAAACCTACAAACAAGCACAACCCATGAGTCTTTTGGGACTATTTTGTACCAATATATGATAAAAGCATAGGCAAGTAGGGGTATAAAATATGTTAAAATCCTAACTTAATACTCAATTGACGACCGCTTTAAAATTTAAGGGGTTCTCTCACTCGCTGAATGACTATTCCCTTTTTTAATAAAAAGTCTAGAGATTCAGTTTCTTTGGTTGCAGTATACGTTGATGATATTCTCCTAGCAGGTAATAACCTACAAGAGTTGACTAAAGTTAAACAATTTCTCAATGCTGAATTTTAAAATTAATGATTTGGGGAACTTATCTTTTTGTTTTGGGTATGGAAGTTCTGAGGGAGCCTCAAGGTTTGATTTTGACACAACGCAAGTTTGACCTTGAAAGTCTTGCTGGATTTGAGTGTGTTGGTCTTCCTCCTATTTCACCATCCCTTGACAGTTCTACCAAGTTGACCTATGGTGTTGGTGGGCCTATTTCTGATCCTACTGTCTATCGTCGTCTACTTGGTAAACTCTAATTTTTAACCCACACTCGGTTGGATCTTTCTTTTTCTGCTCAGCACCTTTGCCAATTTATGTAAGATCCACGTATTCCTCACCTTTTCGCTACTAAACACTAGCTTCGTTATCTCCTCAATGATCCTAATTTGGGCATTTTCCTTACTGCTTCTCCTTCCTTGGATATGCTCTCCTTTTGTGACTCTGACTGGGCTCTTGTCCTGAGTCTCATCATTCTGTTAGTGGTTTCTATGTCACCTTAGGTGGTAGCCCATTGTCGTGGAAGTCCAAGAAACAACCTTCCATTTCATTATCATCTGCCGAAGATGAGTATCGTTATATGCGGCGTGTTTTCGCTGAACATACTTGGCTCGTCCATCTTTTGGATGACCTTTCTGCTTCCCCTTCTCCTTTTGTTCCTCTTCTTTCTGATATTCAAGCTGCCATCAACATCGCCAAAAACTCCATCTTTCATTAATGTACCAATCATTTGGAGCTTGATTGCCACTTTGTCCGGCAACAGTTCCAAGATAGGATCATTTCCCTTTCTTTTGTTCCCACTCACTCCCAATTGGCCGATCTGTTCAAAAAAATCCTTTTCTAGTTCTTAACATCATACTATTTTTGGCAAGTTGGGGGTTTGGTTTTCACCCTCCAACTTGAGAGGGGTTGTTGACATTCATTAGAGTGATTCAAGTTTCAATGGTGAGTTGAAGGTTGCGGCACACTTCAAAGGGAAAGGCAAAGATATAACCTAATTTGCTTTTCAATATTAGGGTACTATATCTAGAAGCTTCTAAGGATATTTGTGTCATTAGTGGAGGTTAGTGGAGTAGTTAGGTCGGTTACTAGCTTATTATCATACAATGTTTATATAAATACATGGTACAGTCACATTTACAAAAGAACTGAAAATTGGGATTTTTTCCTCCAAATCAATTTGTGCATTTCTCTCAATTCCGTCGTTTCTAACAAGGAGAGCAAAGAAAATATAGGGATTTGAAGGAAGGGAGTGATGAGAGTAACATAAACATTATTTTTCTAAAAATTTATTTTACTCTCTAACCAACCACTAAACAACAAAATATTGTATTCATTACGTACATTTTAGCTTCTTTATATATGTCACACCTCCTTTTACACCCCGTAAAGGGTATAATAAAGGGAGTTATATCCAACTTAAAGTGACAATCGAAACGGAATTATTTATTAAGGAATTCAGGTTTGCCACGTGGGACATTTATGGTGTCCCAAGTCACCGGTTTAAATCTCGAATCAAGGAAAAGAATGACTCTGTTTAACAATCTGCGAACCAAAAATTCGGGTAAGGAATTCTATTAATCTGGGATAAGGGGTTAGGCATTCCCAAATTTTGTTGTTCTAGCACGGCCGCTCAACTGTTATAATTGGCATAATTATCTGATTTTAAAATTTTTTTAACCTATGTGCAATTTTAACTCTTTAACCACTTTTATTTAATTAATTAAAAGAAGATTGCAACGTCATTTAAAATATATTTCGAACCGCGTCACATAAATGCACCCGCAGTCGTAACACATCTTATCTAATGCTGGAATTTGGATTTGCATCACATAAATGTGCACCCGAGTTTAGAAAGGTAAATTATTAAAATTACGCGCCTAAAATACCCATGCGTGTGTAACTTTGCGAGGGCCATGAAAATTCGCTAAATGGCACGCCTCGAATTCTAAAGGAAAAGTATTCATCTAAATGAACTACGGGTATTCATATTCAACTAATTAGGGATTAAATATCACAACTACGTCTTGGGAACCGTACCCCTAGCTATGACAATTATCTAATTAACGTGCGTAACAAACTAGAAGAGGAACATCGCGATTGGATACATCTCGTCGACTAATTTCAGCCAAAATAGCATCAGCCTTAGCAAACAAGAACAAGCAAAAACAAAAGGAAAATAATAACTTCCTAGAAATAAGCCAACCGTACAGATGGAATTAAATCTATTAACGATGGTATCTCATTTACGGAGACAAGTAATATATTAAATGCTATAACCATGTTTAGTCTTATAATATATAGTCAATAAGTTATTATTGTGGTTAAGCAAATCCTTAAATATACTTTTAAGCCACGTCCAGTATTTGCCCTCTCATCAGTGATATTAATAATTTTCTTTCTTTCTTCAACAAAGTGTCGAAATAGAGCATGTCTTCAAAATTTTGCCAATTCACACCTAAACGAGTTTCAACCAAACACGCCAAACAAATGGAAAATCAATAAAATTCACGAGAAAATTGCATCATGGGCTAATATATAATTCGCTCACAAACATCTTCCGTTAATGAAATGAGGAGGAGTAAAAAGATGAGCCTGTCAAAACTTTCAATTAAATCATCGGCGAATTACATTAGTTAAAATGAGACGACTGTTGATACTCAATTTTTTTCTATATTTCTGTATATGCAAAATACTTTCATAATAACATGTATATGCATACATAAGCATACCCAACTGTTCTAATAATTTTTCAATGTTTTAAGGAAGTTTTAAATTTAATTTACTGTCTATTTTAGCTGTACAAGTCCAATAATTATTTTCAAAATTAATATTTTTCTTAAATAATCTATTTTTTTCTCATATTTACACAAAAATATAATTAAGGTAATTTTTTTTCATATTTTTACGAATTTATTTGGTATTTTGAAAGCTACATTGCATATAATTACAATTATAGCCTATTTTACGATTGATAATATTTTATAATGATAAGATTAGTGTCAGTATTTTTTAATTAATATTTGTGAATTATTAAGGGGTCCAGTGCTCTTGATTTATCCAAAGTCATTTTCACTATTTTTATAAAATTAAACAAAAAAGTTGGGTAAATACTAGCCCCATTCACTTAAATTTTTAGCCACAGATTGGACCCCCAATCTTAACCCCAAAACCCCACAACACAATTTTATTATAACCCGACCCATACCCTTTCTTATCATACCCAAACCTGGTGCCAATTTAACCCATTTAATCCCAGCCGTTGATCTAAAAGATCAACGGCTCCCCTCATCCCTTTCCCTTTTTAATTCAAACGACCCCTTTACCCTAACTCATTTCTCACCAACCGCCGCCTTTGAAACCCTCCACTCTCCCAAACCCTAGTCTCTTCTTGCCATCTCAGGCCGGAGGTTCAAGAATATATGACCACCAAAGCTATGGGGATATTACACCCACCCCTGGTGCTCTTGTACACCGATTTTCTGAAAGTTCAAGTCCTGACCTTGAAGATCTCTACCCAGGTTTCCTTCGACTCAGGGTTCCATGGTCGTCTCCAGCTTTACTTCGGCGTATCATGGTCGTTCGAGCCTGAGTCTAACTTCTCCGACTTAGATCCGGAGATCCACGAGTTTTCCAGGCCTTTCTCACTACTAGGTTTCTTTTGAAACCCTAACCTTTCTAGATTCTTCTAATTTCTCTAGATTTTTCATAGATGTATGTTTATATTAAGGTCTCAAACATTTTCTCAAAAGGTTCTTTCAAAACTTTGCTTTTAAAACTTTCACCTTCTCTGATTTAGGGTTTCATTGATTTTTAACATGCTCTACTGTGATTCTTATGAATTTCTTCTACCTTACACTTACGAGTTCTTCTACTGTACTTGCATGATTGTTCTTTTATTATGTTTTTCATGAGTTTCTTATACTGGGAAGTACGTGTTCCGTTATGATTTCTTCACTTATTTCATTATTTTTTTTGCCTGACTTACTTATTTTCATCTCTAGACTTGATTAATGGTAAAAACCCTGGAATTTGGGGTTCATTCAATTTTTTGAGGCTACTTGTTACGTGATTTGTTTGTTTCTTATTTTTGAATGTGTTTGATATCAAAACCCTAGTTTGTTTAGACCTATTGGAGTTCCTGAAGTTGTTTTCTCTACTGCTCGACTGAGTTTCAAAATCTTTATGTCAACTATGTTTCTTCATACGATTCTGACCTCTTGCTAAACTCTATAAGACCTTTTACTTGACCTTTTGCATGCTATATGATATTCCATCTTCTCTAAGATGAATACCCTGTTCCTATAGTCCTCTACTCACTGATTTTTGGTTGCATGACACTCTTCTTTACCTTAAATCCAGCCTCCCATGCTTAATGTTTATGCACTCTTTATAGGTTAAATTTTCTCTCAAAATAACCTTTGATTGTGGACCGATTTCAAATCTTTTTGATTGCACTCTTGTAATTGATTCTTTTCTTATTGCATTGATTTCCCTTGATTCTTGGACTTGTTGAAATACATTCCTTTGAACTTTTGACGCTACCTTTTTAGTTAAGTTGATTTGATCATATTACCTTAATTACATTAGTATGGAATTCTTACAGACCTTTACTAAAGTAAGGTCTAATGAACCTAAACTCTATTATCTATTGTGTACTCGTACTGTGCTGAAAATATTTCCTTATTGGTCATGTCCAGCCCTATGTGATCTCTCACCTTATTTAACACTTGTATGCTACCATTTGGGTTAATTGCTTTATTAAATGAAGTCTTTGATACTGATTTGATTTTAATAAAAATATATTCCTCCAACTATGTCTGAATTACAGTTCTTACCTTATTTATGCATGTTTCTCACACTATAAATACCTACTTTTGTATTAAAAAAATGGGGAACACTCGACTATTTTTCTGAACTCACACTCACACACAAAAGTATTCTTTCTTGCTGTTATACTGTGGCCTATTTGAGACTTCTGCTTTCATTTGCTTGTCTCTTTCTGAAATTGGTATGCCTTTTATTTAAATTTTTCGCCTCATCCCTATGTGTTTATTCTATAGTTTCATTATTTTCCTCGGTTTGTTGTTCATATTCTGTAACTTATGTTAAGAATTTTTATTTCTTTGCTTCTATTCCCATATGAATCCCTACCTTTAATCCCTTCTATGTGCTGAGTTAAGGCCTTGGCATAATAATATTCTAATTACTGCCCAGGCGATGGCTTGACCTTCAATAGGTCCTGACTCTCTAATGTTTTGCTAGTAGCCTAGTTAGGGGTGTGCCAGCACTCCATGTTGTTGAGCATGACCACCAGTATGCTTTGGCGTCCCCCTAATTCCCTATATTGCACTTACACTTGTTCCTAAACTCTAAGTTCTGTCCTCCTCCAATGAGCCTTGCCTTGGGACCTTGAGTTCCCTCTGAACTTGGACGTTGGAGGGCTGGCCCTTTCACACTACACATTAATCTAGTTCCGTAATGATATCTATGTGTAAGCATTGCCTGGAGTTCTTGAAATGCCTTAGAAATTTGACACACTCCAGACAAAAGAGAGGCTTTGGAACCTGATCTCAGAAGTTGGTTCATCTCGTATTGGTAGACCTTGAGTTTGAATTAGGCTCCTTGGATGTAGCTTAAAATTCTGGTGTAATTTTATTTTTCTATTTGATTAATTTGGTCTGTAATTAATTAGTAATAACTTATGGGGATTTAGTAAAGAAGGGGGAGGGTTATTTATGTATGCATCAATATAGATATCCTGCCTATATGAGTTTTTCTTTGAATTTCCTCATTTTCATACGTAGAAAAACCACGTTTATAGGAACTCTACATATCATATAGAAATCATGCTCATAGAAATCCTGGACTTCCATATATATAAATCAATCTCATAGGAATTCTGCACTTTCATGTATAGAAATTATGTTCATAAGAACTCTGCATATCATATAGATATCCTGCTCATATGAACTCTGCGTGTAGAGACCATGTCTTTATGATTCTGCATTTTTGCATCAATTATTAGGCAAACAGTTATATGTCTAATAATAATCAATTGCATTCTAGATACTATGCTAGTAAGAGTTCTATACTCCTACTACGCCTGTAAAGTGTTTTGAATTACAACACTAGAAAGCATGCCTATAGGAACTATCAACCAAATCAAAATCACTCGTTTTAAGCTTAATCTATCAGTAGTAATGTCTTATCAGCTGCATAACTTGTATTACTCCGTTAAACACTGGAAACTTTCTATAATAATTTTATTTCATTATTTCTTAAACCTGTAGATATCATGCCTATAGGTCTCACCTAGGCAAGCCTTAGAGTAAAAACTATAACTGTATCAGTCTTCGATAAATTACAGCCAGGCAAGCCTAATGCGGACTTCTTATCTAAAAATAAGTGATGAACCATCCCGCCTAATGTTAAGTATAATTTGGACCTAATCAGTATATGTAAGACATGCTAAATTACATAATTTCTATGATTACAGGAGGTTTATCTGAGTCTTAATTGTTTTTGTGCTCCCATAACTATTTTATATGTTTTGCCTGACACCTCAGTATTTTAACCGTTTTAAACCTATGAAAAGCCAAGCTTCCTACCTCTAGGATTAGTAGTCCTAAAAGCCTCCAGGACTGATAAGTGGGATGGGTAATAGCATGTTGTAGGTGATGACACCATTTCAAGCTTAATACCTTAACGGGGTGGGAAATGTAGACATGGAGATGACAATCACACAATAACACTACGCATACGATTGATTACCGGTGTTGTGTGGATGATCCATGTGATTTATAAACCTAGGACCCCTCTTCCTTCATGTAACTTAGTTTACTACTAATAAATTTTGTCTTTTAACTACTTAAAACATCTTTTCATTGCATTACCCTTCTTAAATTCCCCTTTACTTCCTCAATACCTTGACTAATTTTTTGCCTTTCGACCCTCCTCCCAACAAATTACAGACTTCAACGTGCTTATTTGTAACCCTTATGTGTAAATTTATTTGTATACTTGTTTACATTAAAGTCACAACATAGTATGGCCGGGAACCACACTAGTAGATCTTCAGGGATGGCTAACACCACCCCCTCGAGATAATTTCTAGCCCTTACCCGAACTCTGGTTTTCAAAATTCAAAACCCTTAGTGTCCTAATGCACTTAGTCATTAGGTGGCAACTCTTCAATTCCAAAAACCCAATTCCCAAACGGGAATAAAGTTGTTTTCCCAAATGTCGTAAACCTGATTTCGCGAGAAAAAGGGGGCGTAGACAGCATGGTACCTCAACGGGGATTCTTTAGGCTTTTACCACTTCATGTTATATGTGACTTTACCACTTTCTTTACTGCATTATTTAATGACTTTATTTGAAACTGACTTGTCTTTTCTTTTTCTTTTTTCTTTAATTCTTTCATTTAATATTTTTTCCAACGCCGTTGTAATTTTCGAGCGATTATTGTAATCATTATGAACATGAAAATACGTGACAATTTGTTTCATTTTGTAATTGCATTTTTCAACATCATACTCCACTCATGCCAAATAAATACATAGCAACACTTAATGAGTGGTTGAGCTCTTCTGATATTATTACCCCCTAAATTTGGCAAAGGCATTTTTGCGGTAAAACCAGTCGATCAGCAGTGTCATCGATAGTTCCGTGCCTTTCCCTCTTGAGTTGTCCGCTCAAGGGTACTGGTCTAGCATCCCATAGAAGCCTTATTCTATTTAAAGTGTTCATGCATCACTGTCAAATCTAGTCAAGTCAGTTATGATGTCCTTATAATTACTCTTTAAGATAGCGTTATCTAAAGTCCACTAGGTTCCCTTAGAACCCTAAAGGACAACACCATGTTCTGTGCATTTACTTGGAGAACTAAATGACATTATGCTAATTATTGGTTTAAATAGTCAAGTCCGACAGGGTAAGGGTAACACTTTGTTTTGCAGAAAAGAAGGCACAAAATCTCTAGATTCAGCATGGTAACACACATTCATCCAAGGTTGCCAAGTTGGTGGGTGGACCTTAATTCCAGTGATCGGACTCTCATCCGCAAGTATTTGGGAAACTTACCCTCTCTTTTGGAAATTCATCCAGATGATCGAGAATTGCCAAATGCCAAGGGAAATGAAGGAGGACATTTGGCTAGGCATATGTGCTGCAGGGATTGCGTAAGCTGGTGACGCTGGTCGATGGAACCAAAGATGCTGAGATTGGGGAAGGTCCTTCTGGGACCAAATATTTAGGGGTCTCTTTTCTTTTTCACTTTGAAATGTAATAAGGCCAATGGCCACTAGTTACATTTTACTTTATGCAATTTTAGTGCCATTTTGGGATTTCCTTATTTTGTCAATAAAATGTGGCATTTAGCATTATAAGTTCTCCAAATCAACTTGTCGCTAGGCCTACCTCGGGCACAACTAGGCACTCAAATTAGGACACGGTTCATATTCTTGCACTATGTGTTTAAATATTGCAATATTTTTCTTAGAATCCGTACTAACTTGTTACCTTTTGTTGTTTTTCCTTTTATTTATTCCCCTCCCTAAAAGGTTACTTCGTGCATTCTGGCGTGATCATCTCAAGCAGAAGGGCACGCCTCAACAATTGGTCCATCAGAACCACCAAGGCCCAAAGAACTTTGGGATAGTAAGGCTAAACAAAGCATTATGCATTATCTTTTACTTTTCGCCAGTTGATTTCCTTTCAGTATTATCTTTAAACTTTGAAAAGAGCTCCGATTTTCAAAACAATTTTGGCATTTATCAAAGAATTTCATTCTCTTATACAAATATCGCTCTTATTATTTTTCTCTGCCATTTAGTTTACTATTACTTTTCTTGATGAACCGATGAATGTGACATGTTATGAGGTAACACAACAAACAGATATTGAATCAGAAGAGGTTGAGATACCAGAAGAGGTAGTTAAAAAGGTTGATGACTTTGAGAATAGACCTAAGTCTAACCTAGACGAGACTGAGGTCGTCAACCTGTGAGAATACAGAGAATGTTAAGGAAACATGCATCAGCATTCACGTCACTGTCAGAAAAGGTGAAGTACGCGAAGTTCTGAAAAGAATATGAGGACATATTTGCGTGGTCATATGATGATATAACCGATCTCAATACATCTATTGTAGCTCACAAATTGCCAACAGATCCGACATGTCTGCCGGTAAAACAGAAACTCAGAAAGTTCAAGCCAGACATGAGTTTGTAAATCAAGGAAGAAGTTACCAAACAAGTCAAATCCAAGGTCCTCAGGGTAGTGGAATACCCGACATAGTTAGCCAACATTGTGTCTATACCAAAGAAGGACGGGAATGCTAGAATGTATGTCGATTACCGGGACCTCAATCGGGCCAGTCCTAAAGATGACTTCCCACAGCCAAACATACACATCCTGATTGACAAATGCGCCAAGCACGAGTTGCAGTCATTTGTCGATTGTTTTGCCGGTACCACCAGATACGGATGGACGAAGAAGATGTGGAGAAGACGACTTTCATTTCACTATAGGGGATGTATTGTTACAAGATGATGACGTTTGGAATAAAGAATGTTGGGGCCACCTATATGACAGTTATGACTACTATTTTTCATGACATGATACACAAGGAAATCAAAGTGTATGTAGATGATTTCATCATCAAATCCAAGGAAGCCACCGACCACATGGAAGATTTAAGAAAGTTCTTCAACAGATTAAGAAGGTATAACCTGAAACTGAATCTCGCCAAGTGTGCATTCAGGGTTCCAGTCGGAAAACATCTTGGATTCATCGTAAGTCACGGGGAATAGAACTCGATATATCCAAGGTCAAAGCCATTTAGTAATTACCACCTCCAAAGAACAAGAAAGAGGCTATGATTTTCTTGGGGAGACTCAACTACATTAGCCGGTTCACAGCCCAGTCCACCGTCATTTGCGAACCAATCTTCAAGATGTTGAAGAAAGACACCGCTACTAGATGGACTGATGATTGTCAGAAAACCTTCGATAGAATCAAGGAATACCTATTAATGCCGCAGTGCTGGATGGAGCATCCAGTTATGTTTTAGTATAACATGATGAAACGATGAAAAAGGAGCAAGCTATCTACTATCTCAACAAGAAGTTCACCTTGTACGAGGCCCGGTATTCCCTGTTAGAATGCACGTGTTGTGCTCTGACTTGCGTTGCTCAGAAGTTGAGACATTATTTCTATGCATACACCACTTATCTCAAATTGAGGATGGATATGCTAAAGTACATCTTTCAGAAGACCATGCCCATGGGCAAGCCGATCAAATGGTAAATATTGCTAAGTGAGTTCGATGTTGTCTACGTGACTTAGAAAGAAATCAAAGGATATGGACTGGCCGACCATCTTGCCGAAAACCCCCTGGGTGGAGAATACGAGCCTCTAAAGACATATTTTCCCGATTAGGAGGTTTCATTCATAGGAGAAGACTTTTCAGAATCCTATGATGGCTGGAGAATGTTTTTCAACGGAGCAGCAAACTTCAAGGGAGTTGGCATAGGAGCAGTCCTAGTATCATAAACAGGTCAAAATTATCCGATGTCCGCCAAACTCAGGTTCCCGTGCACCAATAATATGGCTTAATAAGAAGCCTGCATCTTAGGGCTCAAAATAGCCATTGATATGAACGTTAAGAAGTTACTAATGATCGGGGATTCCGACTTCCTCATACATCAAGTTAGAGAAGAGTGGGCAACCAAGAACTCTAATATACTCCCATACTTGTGCCATGTACAAGAGTTGAGGAAGAGGTTTAAAAAGATATAATTCCGTCATGTCCTTAGAGTTTAGAATGAGTTCAATGATGCATTGGCCACTCTATCATCCATGATTCAGCATCCAGATAAGAACTTGATTGATCCTATCCTGGTAAATATCCAGGATCAGCCTACCTACTGTGCTCATGCCGAGGAAGAAACAGATGGAAAACCATGGTTCCATGACATTAAGAAATATCTGTCAATGGGAGATTATCTAGAACTTTCAAAGACTACTCAAAAGTGCACACTGCGGAGATTATCTAATCACTTCTTTCATAGCGGAGGAATCTTGTAAAGAAGGTCTCCCGATTTAGGATTATTGAGGTGTGTTGAGGCAAATGAAGCATCCAGGTTGTTGGAAGAGGTTCATGCAGGGACTCATGGCCGCACATAAATGGTTTTGTCTTAGCGAAGAAAATACTCTGAGCTCGTTACTTTTGGATGAACATGGATACAAACTGCATCCAGTAAGTTCGAAAATGCCATCATTTCCAAAGTCATGCAGACATGACATAGCTGACTCCTAATGAGCTTAATGCAACAAGCTCACCATGGTCATTCACTGCTTGGTGGATGGATTATATTAGACCTATCGAGTCTGTCACGATAAACGTTCACATGTTCATTCTGGTGGCAATTGATTATTTCACCAAATGGATTGAAGCAACATCATAAAAGGCAGTAACCAAGAAGGTTGTGGAAGACTTTGTTTGCGACCGAATCATTTTTCGATTCGATGTCCTAGAGTCAATCATCACTGACAATGGTTCAAATCTCAATAGTTATTTGATGAAGGCAATGTGTGAAACCATCAAGATCAAGCACAAGAATTCTACATCCTACAGACCTCAGATTAATGGAGCTGTAGAAGCAGCCAACAAGAACATCAAAAAGATACTAAGGAAGATGATAGAAAAATACAAGCGGTGGCACGGGAAGCTATCATTTTCTCTATTAGGATACCGTACTACCATCGCACATCAACTTGGGAAACTCCTTATATGTTGGTTTATGGTACCGAGGTAGTCATCCAAGCCGAAGTGGAGATTCTCTCCCTGAGAGTTATGCAAGATGCAAAACTTGAAGATGCAAAATGGGTGAAGAGTCGCTACACACAATTAGCCTTTATAGACAGAAAAAGGCTAAATGCAGTTTGCCATAGTCATCTTTATCGGAATAGAATGACCAGAGCCTTTAACAACAGGGTTAGGCCAAGACATTTCGCACCAGGGCAATTAGTACTGAAGAAGATTTTTTCGCACCAAGACGAAGCCAAAGGAAAGTTCTCTCCTAATTGGCAAGGTCCATACATGGTTCAGGGGGTTCCAACTGGTGGAGCCCTCACACTTGTAGAAAGAAATGGAGAAGTTTTGCCAAAGCCAATCAATTCACATTCAATGAAAGGATACTATATTTAACCGTTATGATCCGTTTATAATGTAATTTGAACTATGCCTGATATTGGAAATTGGGGAAGAATTTTTAGGAGGACCTTTAAAATTCTGAAGTGGACTATCGCCATTCATCGCGCGCAGCCGTCAGAGGTAGCAGCCCACTAAACCAGGGCAAAATTTTGATGAGGTCCCTCAAAATTTTGGCGCAAAAGAGGTTGCAATATCTCGAACCACATCGCAGTCGTCGGTTCATCTAAAAGAAAATTATTTTTATTTTATTCTATTTATTTGTTATGTATTAACATCACATTATTTAAATTATATTACTAAACTATGCATAAATACTATTAGAACAGCTTTGTTAGCAATGCTACCCCAATGAAAGCAATAACCTAGAAGGACGAGCAGTCCATGGGAAAAACGAACTAACCTTCACCTTTGACAAAACTCACAACCGTTTTTTGAATGCAGACACCTCAAAACATAGGGCCATCAGATAGGATTACAAACTCATACTTTTCAAGAGTACAATTCTTAGGATCATCACCCATTTCCAAGCGCTATTCACACGCAACAGCCCCAACAACCACAAGGACAACCAATTGTCAGCTACTGCCTCTCAACTAAGATATTTGGTTACTCTTCGTCTTTATTTCTTCCATTACATAAGGCTACTTTTCTTCCTTCCAAGACTAAGCATTGTCTCCATCCTGCATTTTACTTTGCATAAGGCTACTTTTCTGCCTTTCGAGACTAAGTATTGTCTCCATCCTCCATTTTATTGCATTGCATAAGACTACTTTTCTACCTTCCAAGACTAAGCATTGTCTCCGTCCTGCATTTTGTTGCAATGCATAAGGCTACTTTTTTGCCTTCCGAGACTAAGCACTGTCTCCATCCTGCATTTCTTGCATCGCAAGCTTACTTTTCTACCTTCCGGCATTAAGCGTTGTCTCCATCCCGCATGTCTGAAATATCGCCAGCTTTATTTAAGTCTTGCATGGCTTAAACATCGCTGACTTTTTTTTAAATCCCTTGTACTGGGTGAAATACCACCATTTATATTTATCCTTCTTGAACGGATGAAATATTGCAAACTTTATTTAATTCTCGGTATCGACTGAAAGATCGCCAGTTATATCTGGATCCCTATAATCATCTATACTTATGCTTTTTGTCGGCTTAAATATCACCATTTACATTTTTTTCATCAGCTAAATATCGCCATTTAAATCTTTTTTACATCGACTGAAATAATGCCATTTACATTTTTCTGAATCGACTGAAACATCACCAACTTTATTTAAATTTCTGTTTGCTAAAATATCGCCATTTATATTTTCTTGCGTCGGCTAAAATACCGCCAAATCTTGCATTTCATGAACTGAAATACCACCATAACTGTCCAAGGGCATCATTGTTCGAAGGCACTATTTTCATAGCCCAAGAACGCCATGCCATGGCCTAAGGACCCCGTTTTATATTCTGCACATCATTATTCAAATGCATCATGGTATGGAGGCACCATTATCATAGCCCGAGAACATCATTTCATAGCCTGCGAATCCTTTATTATACGCTTCATGGCCTAGGACGTCATGTTCGGAGGATGTCATCCAAACCGTCCGAAGACAAAATTCACGATCCAACGGGAGCTTGCATCACGCTTAAATTCCACACGATATGCTTGTATTATTCAATTGCAGGTACATCAGCTGCCAACGACGATTACAGAAGGAGCGATCTCGCTTTGGTTCTCGCAGCCCATCAGTCCCTGACCACCCTTTCCAACCTAAATATTGTGCCCGTCTCTTCAAAAACCTCCATCGTCATACTCCATCGATGTATCTCGAACTACATATAGCTTGATTCTTACAAGACCAGAGATATGTAGGCAGCTCGATATCCAGAGACCGATTAAAATTCTTTTTAAATCGCCTCTTCCGGTCAAAATTGGTCATCCTATCTTTACCCGATAACTCTTTCATCCTTTCCGGGTAAAGAGGGCCATCAGTTGATATCCAAATTTTCCCTATATTTCTATATATGCAAAATAATTTCAAAATAACATGTATATGCATATATAAGCATACCCAAGTGTTCTTATATTTTTTTCATTTTTTAAAGATTTTTTAAAATTAATTTACTGTCTATTTTAGCAGTACAAGTCAAATAATTATTTCTAAAATTATCATAAATAATCTATTTTATTCTCATATTTACACCAAAATATAATTAAGGTGATTTATTTTTTGCGTATTTCTACGAATTTATTTAGTATTTTGAAAGCTACATTGCTTATAATTGCAATTATAGCCTATTTTACGGTTAATAGTATTGTATAATTATAAGATTAGTTCAAATATTTTTCAATTAATATTCATGAATTATTAAGGGATTCAGTTCTCTTGATTTTCTCTCAAAGTCATTTTTCACTATTTCTATAAAATTAAACAAAGAAAATAGGCTATTTAAATACTAGCCCCATTCATTTCAATTTTTAGCCCCATATTGGACCCCTAATCTCAAACCCAAAATCCCCCACCCAATTTTATTGTAGCCCAACCCACACCATTTTCCTATCATACGCAAACCCGGTGCAAATTTAACCCATTTAGATCAACGACTCCCCTAATCCCTTTCCCTTTTTAATTCAAACGACCCCTTTAACCTACCTCATTTCTTACCAACCGCCGCCTCTGAAACCCTCCACTCTCCCAACCCCTAGTCGCCTCTTGCGATCTCAGGCTAGATGTTTAACAAAATCTATGGTTGTCAAATCTATGGGGATCTAACACCCACCCTGATGTTTTAAATGTCAATGCCACACAAGAGGGGGTGATTTGTATGGTACCTAAGTTTCGTACTAGAAGAACATGGTTCTTCTAGATGTTCTAACATCTACGTTTTGCAGAATTAAAATACAAAAATAAAGAACATAGTGTTTTTTACGTGGAAAACACCTGGCTCAAAAGGTGAAAAAACCACGACCTACTACTCAGTAGGATTTTCCCAAACTTCCACTAAACTTCAATGAGCCAATAACAACATTTACAAAACACTTTGTATACCTAAGGATTAACTCAAATCCTAGTGTAGCACACAACCTCAACTGTTGCAACACTTTCAAGTTAAGTCTAACTTGAATACTCAATGCACCTAATACAATTGCTTCTAAAAAATCTGAAGGTACACTATTTAAACACCCACTACAATTGAACTAGAAATAAAGAAAGACACAATGGAATAGGTTCTTCACACTTAGTTCTTGTACCGTCAGATTTGCATACTTGTATCACTCACAAATTGCTTGCAAAAATCTCCTAGATCTTTTGCTCTCTATTTGGTTTAACTTCAGCTTATGTGCAATCACCTGTAAAAGAGAACAATCATTATATTTATAGAGTTAGTAACCAAAGTTTGATAAGAACTAGAATTGTGGATCCTTTGTCAAGTCTAGTCGAAGAACAACTCTAACTCCTAATCCATATTCTTGATCTGGATTTAATTCTCTTTTCATAAGGAGACTTTAACTCCTTATCCTATATGCAATCTTTTCAACCAGTTTCAAAGATATTCATCAATATATTGCTGCTTGATCCCAATGACTTATCTTCTTCACGTGCATCTCATGTGTATGGGCCATAACAACTATGTCTCCTAAGATGAACCTGGTCCTTCACTGTGTTTGTTTGTCATTCTTCAAAACTTCAACTGATCTTGGGCCAAAAAATTCCTCCTTTTTGATGATGACAAACTCTGTGATGTTACTGATTATAGAACTTGTGAAACTGAGCTAAAATATCATCACTCAAAATTTTTTACTTATCATTAACGTCCAGGTTTAATTAGGTCATAAATGTCACTGTTCAGAAAATAGACACAAAGCACACAACATCGTCCCCCTTTTGGTATCATTGAAAAGTTGCATTAATATGTGAATACTAGAATATTAATCATTACTCATGGCCACTAGGGCAACTGCAAGTGAAGGCATGCTTTAGTTAATCAAAAATCAACTTGAAAAAAATAACTATTAAGAGTAGAATCATCACAAAACAAGAGAAATTCAAATTGTCATTGATAAGTCAGTACTTTTATAGTAGAGTCGACAAAAAGAAAGAACAGAAGCTACCAACCATGAGCAAAAACAAGAAAAATTCCTAATCTGGGTCACTGAGGGTAACTAAAATGGTTCGGAACTAGGACAAAGATGGTTAAGGCTTTGAAGAACATGAGGGTTGGGATTGGAGTAGGTTGAGAATTGTTTGTAGCATCTCTTCACTCTTTCCCTTTTGTTTTGCAATTTCTGCCTTCAGCCCATTCCTTACTTCCCACAATTCAGCTAGTCGAGCCTGAAGCCTAGCAATCTCAGCATCTTTGGTCCCACATTCTTGCATTAAGGCTCTAATTTTTCTATTCACTGGATTTTTCACTGATGAACCAGGTTCAACAGGGGAAACACTTAGAAGATAATCACAGGCCTAGAGAGTCTTGATTCCAAAGTGCTCCTTACTGGAAGAATTTTCCCACTTCTTCAAAGGGACATTGATTCTGTCTAGTACAGTTATCAGAATGAATCCATAAGGAGTAGCATGAGCCTCTGAACAATTTATGACTCTATCCAGCAATTTTACTATGAAAGCAGGTCCATGTAATTTTAAGTGTTCTTCCTCTCATGTTTAGGCAACAGACATTTGCTCACAAACTCAAAGAGCACGTTATGCTGTAACTTCATTTCACTTTTTTGAACAAATCATGCTTCAGGCACCTCGTCAGCATCCTTTGTGTCATAGAAATTCCAGGTAATTTGAAGTGCTGTGAGCAGATCATCTAGACAAGGCCACATTCGCCTAGTGTAATCATAATTGCCCTCACTTGGGATGTCTAGAATCCTGCCCAACTCTGGTGAATCAAGATCCACCTTCACACCTTTCACTATACTAGTTACTCGCCCATTTTCCATAGAGCCATTACCCATAAATTCAATAAGCTCTCTTCTAGCTAGTCTCTCATCCATCTGAAGGACTATGTACTTCCAGCCTTGTGCAACTAAAGCTCCTACCAGCCAACCCATACCTGGCTTCTCTAGGTCATTCAGCAGCCTTCCTTTTAATATCTTCCTCCTGCTAAAAATAACAAAGCGATCTTGTTTTTGTTCAGAACTCTCCTATTCTTCTTCTCCACTCCACTCTTCATTTTCTTCTTCAGTAATATTCACTTGTTTTCCCTTTGATCCTGACCTAGTTCTTTTTGCCAAAGAAGGTTCACTAGTTATAGATTTAGAAGACTTCTATGCATGAGTCTTTGTTCTTTTTGGTTTGACAATAGGAGCCTTCTCAGTTGTAGCTTTCTCTTGATGTACCAGGTCCATCTCATCCTCCTCTTCTACAACAACTTCAGAACTTTCTACTACCTTTTCATTTCCTTTTTCCTTCTTCTTTTTCTTACTCTTCTCTAGTGCTTCCAGTAGTTCTGCTTCACATTGCCTTACCTTACTTCTTCTAGTTCTTGACTCTTGTCATTACTCATTTACCTCTCTTGGGAGATAAATGAGTAATGCTACTTTTTAGGAAAAAATCTCGTTTTATTTAGACTCATACGATAATGAAACTGATTCAATGCTTAACGGATATAATTTATTAAAGTTTGGTATAATTAGAACTTCTGCTCATGGTTAATTATTTTATCTTTATAATTGTGCAAAGTATAGAAACATACCTGAACTTTCTTATGTGCATGAACCGGGCTCTTCAAGTAAAACTTCCCTTGATCATGCCTCAAATGTCATAATAGAATAACTTTGTAAGAGAATAAGGATTCATATAAACACATGTCACAGGAGTATACTAATCAAAGTATGAGACTAAATTAGTCTAGATATTTACATTGAATTAAGAACTCCTAACAATATTTTTTTTTTCATCTTTTTCAAATAATTTTTTTTACTGTGCATTCTGAACTGGAGCTTTTAGGTGAAATTAATCATCCCTAATTCCAACATGTTCCTTTCAAAGTTTTCTCTACTCAGTGCTTTAGTGAATATGTCAGCTATTTGTTTATCAGTAGCACAAAATTCTATGGATATTAACATTTTTTCATAGTTATCTCTTAAAAAGTGATGTCTAACATTGATGTGTGTGACGACCCGGCCCGCGTCACATGAGTTACTGCCCTATTTTCCCTATATTATGTCGTTCTATGTTTCAATATCAGTATTTGAGTTGATCGGGTAGAGTTGGATGGGTTTTAGTTAGAAATATGGCACTTAGCCTTTTTTAAGGAAGCTTGTTTCGAAAAAGTCAACCGGAAGTTGACTGTGTAGTTAGAGGGCTCAGATGTGAGTTTTGATGGTTTGGGTAGCTTCGGGGGATGATTTGTGACTTAGGAGTGAAGTCAAAATTCAATTTGGAGGTCTGGTATAGAGTTAGGCTTGAATTGGCGAAGTTTGAATTTTGGCAGATTCTAGTTGATAGGTGAGATTTTAATCCGAGAGTCAGAATGGAATTCCGAGAGTTGCAGTAGCCCCGTTAGATGATTTTGAATATGTGTGCAAAGTTTAAGGTCATTCGGAGGTATTTTGGTCGGGTTTTTTATCAAATGCAAGTTTCCGAAGTTTTAGTTTAACTTAGGCTTGAATCCGTGGTAATTTGATGATTCTTGTGTTGTTGGATGTGTTTTTGTGATTGGAACATGTTTGTGTAATGTTTTAGGATGGGTTGTCACGCCCCAAATTGAGGGACATGACCGGCGTCTGATCGAGTAGCCCCAGTCAAGTGGACCTAGTTGCCTTTCCTAACCCACGTGTTACCCATGTATTTTTCCTTACTTAATAACCAAAAGATCATCCAATTTATAATTGAAATCACACTTTTTCAAACATACACAACAGGCTTAATTACTTAACAAGTTTACAATTTACAAAGCTCGACATATATTTACATAAGACCATAATACCACATTTTTCTGTCTACGGAGCCTCTAAGATATGACAAGATAATACAGTACTTGCCGGTAACAAGGCTCTGACTATACATTGCACAAAACCTAAATACGACACCAAAATAGATGTGGCATGAGCCACACAGGGCCCAAGAGGAAAGGGGATTACCAAAATGGCCAGTGGAAGATAAAGGAGTGCTACTGCCGACGAACTGAAGTACCTGCTACAGATCCACCTACAATCATAACACAAATGTAGCGCCCCCGGCAAAAGGGACGTCAGTTGACTGGAATTGTACTGGTATGTATGAACAAGCTTTGTCCCAAGTAAACTCAAGCCATAGACAAGTCACGATAATAGAAACAACCAACAAATATGTAAAGAAATAGCAAGACAAGCCAAACAAGTTTTCAACACTTAACTCTGTTTAACGAAGTCCTCAACCCATATACAAGTTGATGTTCTAAATGTCAATACCGCAGAAGAGGGGGTGATTCGTGTGGTAACTAATTTTTGCACTAGAAGAACCTGGTTCTTCTAAGTGTTCCAACTACAACAGTTTGCGAAATAATAAGTGCTGAAAGTAAAGTACACGGATATTTTATGTGGAAAACACCTGCCTCAAAAGGTGAAAAAACTTCGACCTACTACTCAGTAGGATTTTCCCGAACTCCACTAAAATCACTTAGCCAAAAACTGCATGTACAAAGACTCTTTGTAAACCTAAGGATTTACTCTAATCCTAGTGTGGCACACAACCTCAACTGTTGTAACACTTTCAAGTTAACTCTAACTTGAATACTCAATGCACCTAATAAAATTGCTTCCATAAAAGCTGAAAGGTACAATATGTAAACCTACTACAATTGAACTAAACATTGAATAAACACAATGATGAAACTGGTCTTCTATCTTAGTTCATGTAGTCTCAGATGTGCACACTTGTATCTCGCATATATTCCTTGCAAAATAGACTTGATTCCTTTTTGCTCTCAAATATTCTTTACTTCTGCTTATGTGCATCACCTGTAAAAGAGAACAACTTAGTTATTTAATAGATTAGCAGTTAGAGTTTGATGAAGACTCTATCGCTTATCCCTTTGTCGATTTCAGTCCTTAACTACTACAAACTCTCATCCTTATCCTGGCTTAGGATTATGTTCTCTTATCTTAATAAGATTGTTCCCCTTAGAACTCAATGCAACATTTTTTATCATGTTCAGAAGATATTTGTTGCATACTCCTCAGTACGTATCTTCATCACATGCCTTCCATATGCGGTGGTTATGACTAACTATGTTTCTCATGATGGACCAAGTCCTTCTCCTGATGTTCATTTGTCAATCTTTAAAACTTGGCAAACAAATTCCCCTTTTTTGATGATGACGAACTCTGTGCTTTTAGTGATCATAGAACCTGTGAACCTTAGCTGAAATAACAACACTTTGAATTTTTTGGAAAATTCAATTATCGTAAAGAACCAGATTTTAAGTTAGGTCATAACATCACTTGTTCAGATAAAACATTTTAAGCACAATATCTTCCCCATTTTGGCATCATCAAAAAGTTGCATAATTAAGGTAAACTCAGTAATCTAATCGGTACTCATGGCCACTGGGGCAATTGCAAGTGAACACATGCTTTAGTTAACTTAACTCAGAAAAATAACTATAAATATCAGAATTAACAAAACAACATAAGCTGCATTCATTAATTAGCAAGTAGTTCCCACAATGCAGTCCATAGAAAGAAAAATAGAATTATCCAACAATGAGAAAAACAAAGAAAGAAACATCTAAAACTCCAAAACTGGGGCACTGAGGAGTCTTGACTGGTGCACATTAGGATATAATAGCTAAGGCTTAGAAGAGCTAGAGGGTTGGGTTTCTAGCAGGTTCAATATTTGTTTGAGCATTACTTCATTTTTCTCATTTTCTCTTGCAAGTTCAGCTCTTAACCTATTTCTTTCTCCCTAAAATTCAGCAACTCTTGCCTGAAGCCTTGCTATTTCAGCATCCTTTTCTCCAACCTCCTGAACTAAGGCTCTCACCTTGCTATTCACAGGTGTTTTTGCGGATGAACCAGGTTCAACTGGAGCTGTGCTGAGCAGATAGTAACAAGCTTGAAGTGTCTTGCTACCAAAATGTTCTTTGCTCGATGCCATTTCCCACATTTTCAGGGGAATATTTAATCTTTCAAGCACAGTTGTCAAGATAAATCCATAGGGAATGGCATGAGCTTTTGATCCATTTAGCAAGTTGATTTGCTTTCCATCATTCAGACGTTGTATAAGCACCAGATCCATGTAATTTGTTGTATGTCTCCTTTCCTATCTGGGTTGGAGACATTTCTTGACCAATTCGGAGAGCACTTTGTGATCTGGCCTCATTTCACTTTTATGAACAGCCCTGGCCTCAAGCACCTCTTCCTGTGATGTGGTGTAACCAAAATTTCTAGTAATCTGAAGATCAGTAGGCAATCCATCTAGGCAAGGACACCTCTACCTTGTATAGTAATCATATACTTCACTAGGGATGCCTAAGATCTTGTCGAGCTTCATGCACTAAACTTCACCTTGACACCCTTGCTAGTCACTACCCCATTTTTCACTGTTCCATTGGCCATAAACTCAACAAGTTCAGTCCTAGCCAACTTTCCATCCATCTGAAGAGCCATGTTCTTCCAACCTTGAGCTTCTAAAGTAGGCAGAAGCTTTATCATCCCTGGCTCCTCCAAGGCACTGAGCAATAGTCCATTGAAAATTTTTCTTTTGCCAAACATGGCATGTCTGTCCAGTTTTTTTTCATATTCTTCTTCTTCTTCCTCACTTCTCCACTCATCATCTTCGTAGTCTTGACTTTATTTCCTTTTCCATCCGATCGTGCTCTTTTGGCAAGAGTAGATTCAGCAGGAACTGATTTGGTAGACTTTTTGACAGAATTACTGATTCCCTTGGACTTTGCTACTAGAATTTTCACAATGGGACTATCATCTCTTGTTCTTCTTCCTCAACAACAGTCTCTGAACTTTGACCAATATTTTCTTTCCCCTTTTCTTTCTTCTTTTTCTTGCTTTCCTCCAAGGCCCTTTTTAATTCCTCTTCACTCTCTCTAACTCTGCTTCTTGTAGCTCTAATCCTAACAATAGACTTGGTTGGTGATTTCTTGCTTTTCTCGTTTGGTTTTGCTGCAGCAGGGGTTTTATGTGATGAGGCTTTTTGTTTCTTTGGGTCATAACTTGCCCCCACTTTCTTTAGTAAGTCAGCCAGACTTTATTCATCAGATGAACCAGGTTCATCTTGCACTTTGCTCAAATTTATTAGCCCCTCAGCTGCCTCCCCTGACCCACTCCCCCCTGACTTTGATACTCCTTCTCCCTCATTCCCACAAATGGCTAAGATCTCCTTCTTTTTTTTTTCAATTTTTCAGACTCACCCCCGCCTATATCTATAGCATCCCCTATCAGAACAAATCTATTTTCTTCTCTCTAAAACACATCTAAAAATACATAATATGTATCAACTTCCCTTTGAGTTTCCTAAGTTTTGGTCTGTTCAAAAGACCTTAGTTCATCACTTTCACTTGTGGTGATGGAATCATCAGATTCTGAGCTCGATTTGGACTCAGTTACAAGGATTGCTTTCTTTTGACTTGATTGAAGTTTTTCATTCAAGGTTTTCCTCAAAGAATCGGTTGCTGTAGTTTTTCTTACCAGCATTTTCTGGCGACGCAATCTAGGTTTAATATTTTCAATAGGTGGTGTGGAAGATGAGGTGTTGGGTGAAACGGGTGGTGGAGTGCCTGGGTTATTTTGTGGATTTGTCATTGTGAGAGAATTTTAAAGCCATAAATGAATATTTCATGGTGTGGAAGCTATAGAGAGTTACATACACGAAAGAGAGAGAGAGTTCAGGTATTTGTGAGGAATTGATAATTGAAGAGTGTTTTGGGGGTTATAAAGAAGGTAATAATTGCTCAGATTTTGTAGACTTTTCAATAGTCACATAGAGGTCTAATTAAATTAGAGTTTCGATCTCCTTAGGTACTAAATTTAATTGCTAGGATTCAAGTGAGTTTGCCAGTATGTTTAGACTTCTAGTTTCAATGAAATTGATTCAATAGGCACAACGGATAGTATTTTGGACTTTTGGTATATTTAGGAATCTTGCTCATAATTGATAATTAAATTTTTCTAATTGTGAAAAGAGTAGAAACATACCTGAACTTTTCATGAGCATACTTTGAGGAAGTAGGTTCTTCAAGTGACATTTCTCTTGATTATGCCTCATATGACAAAATAGAAATTTTGTAAGAGTTTAATGAATTTCATAAACACATGTCAGAAGAGTATACTATTTACAGTATGAGATTAAGTAGAGATTAGTCTAATATTCACATAGATTAAGAACTCCTAACAAAAAAAAATCAACGTTTTTTGTGCTTTCTGAACTGGTTCTTTTAGGTGATCTTATTCATCCCAAACTCCAACCTATTCCTTTCAAAAATTTCTCTAGTTAAAGCCTTGGTGAATATGTCAGCTATTTGTTTATCAGTTACACATAATTCTATGGAAATTAGCTCTTTCTCATAATTGTCTCTCAAGAAATGATGTCTGACATCTATGTGCATAGTTCTTTTGTGATGAACCGGGTACTTTGTCATGCTTATAGCACTATTGTTGTCACAGAATATTGGTATGCATCCTACTTTTATACCAAAGTCTACTAATTGTTGCTTGATCCACAGAAGTTGAGTACAACAAGAAGCAACAACTACATACTCAGCCTCAGCAGTAGATAATGCTACTAAATTCTATTTCTTGGTGGCCCATGATACAAAACATGAACCAAGAAAGTGAGCCACACCTGAAGTGTTTTTTCTATCCACTAGAAAACCTGCATAGTCAGCATCAACATATCCTACTAGATCAAAGTTATTACCTTTAGGATACCATAGACATAATTCAGTGGTCCCTTTCAAGTATCTCAATATTCTTTTAACAGCAGTCAAATGGGACCCTTTAGGATTAGCCTGAAAACGTGCACAAAGTCCTACACTGAAAACAATGTCGGCTCTACTTGCAGTACGATACAAGAGTGAGCCAATCATACCCCTATACAACTTTTGATCAACAGATGAACCCAGTTAATTAGCATCTGATTTAGTGGCAATTGCAATAGGTGTATCTATTTCTTTAGAGTTCTCCATTTTAAACATCTTGATTAGTTCCTTTATATATTTCCGTTGATGAATCATGGTTCCATTTGAGCTTTGTTTTATCTGTAGGCCTAAGAAAATATTTAGTTCACCCATCATACTCATTTCAAATTCACTACCCATTAGTTTTGCAAATTCCTTGCTCAACTTATCTGTGGTGGTCCCAAATATGGTATCGTCAACATATATTTGTACACCAAGAATATCTTTACCTTTTTCTTTTAGAAAGGGGTGCTGTAAATTTTAGCTCTTTTGTACCACATGCTCCAAGAGGAATTTTGAAAACCTTTCATACCAAGCTCTTGGTGTCTGCTTTAGACCATAGAGAGCTTTGTCTAGCTTGTAAACATGTTCAGGACATTCTATGCTTTCGAATCCTGGAGGTTGTCTTAAAAACACTTCTTCCTTGAGATAGCCATTTAACAAGGCACTTTTGACATCCATTTGATGAAGAGTGAATTCCATATGTGCTGCAAAAGCTATGAAGAGTCTAATTGCTTCAAGTTTAGCAACTAGAGCAACAGTCTCATCATAGTCATTGCCTTCATCTTGACTATAGACTTGAACCACCAACCTTTCCTTATTTCTTGTAATAGTTCCATCTTCATCCAATTTGTTCCTGAAAACCCATTTTGTTCCACTGACTAACCTGTCCTTCGGTTTTGGAACCAAGTGCTAAACTTGACTTCTTTCACACATATTGAGTTCATCCTGCTTAGCATTGACCTAGTTTGCATCTTGTAGAGCTTAACTCACATTTTTAGGTTCAATAAGAGACAGAAAGGTATCAAACGCGCATAGGTTCTTCAGTTGTGATGTTGTCTTGATTCCTGATGTTGGATTATTTATGATGTTCTCAATGGGGGTGACAACTCAGATACTTGTCAGATTTTCCAACCATCAGGTTTCTGCTGGTTTCTCCTTCATTGTTATGCTGTAGAGGAACAAGATCAGAAGCAGGATCCTTTGAATTAGTTTCCCCTGTCAAATCTCCCGGGGTGAATGGACCTGTTCCATCACCTGCTCCTTCCTTTGGTGCAGCCTTGACTTGTGTTGTGACTGTAGTTAATTTTCTTACTAGTCCAATGGCTTCATATTCATGTTCCTGTCTGATACACTCAAATTACACGTTAATATTTTGTGTAAGGCGGTCGGTGTCAAATATAATAACCCAACAATGTTGGGGTCGAATCCCACAAGGAATGGGTGTGAAAGTGTTACTTAATTTAGTGTGGTACCTAATTGAGTTTGTAATTCTACCCAGTTAACAATAACACGTGTGGAAAATAATAATATAAAGAGTATGGAAAACAATTTATTTGGAAGTGACTTTTAGAATTGTTGATATGGTAATAAATGAGATTGAATAAACCAAGGTTGTGTCCCCTTCAATGAAGTGTAAAGCTAATGGAGTCAATATGATATATTTCTAATGGTTGATTATTGATACGGAACTTGTGTTTAAGCAACTACCCAATATTTCCCAATAATTGAGTAGTATTTCCTCTTCTAAATTTTCCCAAATGTACAAGAGTTGTAATTCGTAACCATCAATATATGCCAAATAAAACCCACTTATCCCTAAGTGATTTTATTAAACAAGGCGTAAGGCCTTGAGCTTTTGCTATTTACTTCTACCAAATTCTAACCCACTTTCCCAAGTAAAGTATGAATTTAATGGCTTGTGTTAATGTTTGCAACCATTAACAATAAATGAAGAATAAGAGGTAAATAGATATCAACCAACCATTATTCATATATTAAATATCAAACACCCATTAACATAACACCCATCTAGGGTTCACAACCTTAGTACTTAGAATTAGCTACACTTACTGAGATACAGAAGACAAAGAGTAATGAAGGTCATAAGTGCTTACAAAGGAGAAAATCTTTCACCCTAAAAGCTTACAAAAGAGATCCAATATTAGTGTCTAGGAATGTAGTGTAAAAATAGATGAGATGAGGCTCACAAAAATGTCTTACAACTATTTAGAGGGAGACCAATTTCGGGAAAGATTAGGAAAAAATTGCCCCTTCCAGATCACGTTTGCAATGGTTGATCTGTTGCAGAACAGTTATGTGGTCTGCATTCTCAGCAATTCCATTGCAGATCCAAAACCGTAGTGCCCAGTTCTTCATCATAGTTCCATTTTGCAGTTCGCATTTGTGTTATGCGATCGCATATTTGCGTCGCATTCTGACACTGAGTTTTCTTCTTGTTCAATCTGAGGTACATCTGCGTTCCGCATCTGTTCTGCAATCGCAGATTGTACCGCATTCTTGACATCGATTTTAGCTCGAGACTCTATAATGCTCTATGATTTGAGATCTATTCTGCGATCCCCATGTATGATATGCGACCGCAGATACGCCGCAGAATTGCATTTGAGTACTATTTTGCTCTTTTCCTCTCTTTTTGCTCACATTTTCATATCCTTGGTCTTCCCTTTACACTGTAAAAGTACACAAATCTATATATGTATTAGTTATAATTGCATTAAAACAAGCTAGAATCTAAGCAATTAGTGTTGAAATATGCCAAAATTCTCCGGTACATCAACACCCCCAACTTAAGCTCTTGCTTGTCCTCAAGCAAGCCAAACGTATTTAGCCTAATCTAAACTCTATTCACGAATAACAATAGTGACTCAGCATGGTGTTTACTTCTAGTTCATCAAACATGTATTTACAATTTCTTTATCCTTCCTAGATTAAGAATATGTACGGAGAAAACTAATCAATCATGTGAACTCTGAGCCTCAACACTGTGACAAGATGTTACTCTCAACTGAGTGCAATTTCATTTGACTCAGAAAAAACTCAATTTCAGTTCAACTCCACAGTTCATATACCCTCACTAGAAAGAAAATCCCAGAACCAAAACATTTACAATGACGAAAAAGAGGGAACATTGACAAACATGCCCACTCTCAGAATCAACTTCAAGTGCTACAACATGTCATACCATAGGCTTGCCCTTATTTTAATTCACAGCTTATTCACGAACATTCGGTTTGAAAGCCTCATAAGGGCTTTTTGGCTTGTAATGTAGGTTCAGGGATGGGTTAGATGAACATTTGGGTAAAAGTAACTTCACCCTCTTTGAACACTAATCACATTTTTACCACTCTTTTTCACTCCTTTTTAAATCCCCATAATGTTGTTTTCATCTAGCCTCCGGTGCAGAGTTACCTTACATACGTTTTCACCGTTGTTCAAGACTCCCAATTATTGTATACATGAGAATTTTATATATATATATATATATATATATATATATATATATATATATATATATATATATATATATATATATATATATATATATATATATATATATATATATATATATATATATATATATATATATATATATAGAAAAATTTCACAAACTTTTTATTTTTGAAGCATGTTGCCCTCAATTCACCTATTACCTTAACGATCTTCCACTTTGACCTTACCTCCAACTTAGGATTTTAACCTTATTCTCAATGTTCAAAGAGGCACGGGTTCAAAAGAGGGAATTATTTTTCAAATGGGGAAAGGTTTGTAATGAGTTGGCCAAGGAAAGGTTTAAAGGCTCAAATTAGGCGCTAGTGGTATTAATTGCGCAAAGGTAGGCTTTAAAGGCTAAAGGAGGTTTTACAACTCAAAGCAAAGAATGCCTAAGATCATTCCTCCAACCAAACATAATTTCATTAGCATGAAAAACCAACTGGGCAAGTTCTAGAAGACAGAAGTAACACAAGAATTATATATGAACAGGAAGCTCACACTCACATTGTATATGAACTTCGTCATTCACCTTATTTGGCACTTTCAAGCAACCATTTTGCAACTCAAGGCTTTAATCACAATCACAATTGTAACTATGAGTTGCCATAGAATCACATAGCGATCCTCAGATTAACAGAATTGATCATAGAGACAAGTACACTTTCTTCAACACATAGGGTTCTTTTATTAAATACTTTAAACGCATTGCTATGTGAAGAATATCCCAAGAATACTCCCTCATCAATTCTGGGATCAAACTTACCTAGGGAGTCTTTGCCAATGTTGTGCACATAACACTTGCAACCAAAAGCCCTAAGGTGGGATATGTTTGGTTTTCTCCCTTTAAGTAACTCATAGGGAGTTTTCTCTAAGAGAGGCCTAGTCATGCATCTATTTAATATATAACAAGAAGTGTTTATGGCCTCTGCCTAGAAGCTATGAGGTATTTTACTGGAAAGTAACATATTCCTTGCCATATCCTCAAGGGTTCTATTCTTCCTTTCAACTACCCCATTTTTTTGATGAGTCCTAGGGGCAAATAATTTGTGGTCTATTCCATTTTCATCACAAAATTCAGCAAATTTTGCATTTTCAAATTCAGTTGCATGATCAGACCTAATGGAATCCAGTTGATTTCCAAATTGCTTTTAGGTTTTCCTAATAAAGGTAGTGAACATTTCAAGTTCTTCATATTTAGAAGTTAGAAAAAATACCCAGGTAAACCTAAAATAATCATCAACTAGCACCATTACATATCCCCTTACACATGCCTTACCATTTTCTTATGTTTAAAGGATGATCTTACCTGCTTCCTCCTTGCACATGCCTCACAAACCTTGTCTTCCTTGAACTTGATATTAGATAGCCCTATTACCAAGTCCTTGGAGACTAATTTGTTTAACTTGATTTAGACTGGCATGACCAAGTCTTTAGTGCCAAAGGAGGGGATCGTTAATTACCACACTCAAGCAGGTGAGTTCATTTTCAGAGAGAGTTGACAAATCTACAATGTAAATAATGTTAACTCTCCTTCCCTGCAAAACAATCTTGTCAGTAGTAAGGCTAATCACAAAACATTTTGTGGAAGTGAGAGCCACAAGGTTACCTCTGTCACACAGTTGTGACACACTTATCAGGCTATACTTTAAGCCATCTAGCAAATAGACTTTCTCAATAGAATAAGAGTCTGTTTATCCTACCTTTCCAAAACCAATGATCTCACCCTTATTTCCATTTCCAAAGGAGACATTACCTCCTTCTAGGTTCTCAAGTGAAAGGAACTGGTTCTTGTTACCAGTTATATGTTTTGAGCAACCACCATCCATGTACCATATTTGGATACTTCCTTTCACTTGATCCTGCAAAAGAAATCATGGGTTAGTCTTAGGAACCTAA
Organism: Nicotiana noctiflora; assembly: GCA_032618575.1. NCBI lineage: Eukaryota > Viridiplantae > Streptophyta > Magnoliopsida > Solanales > Solanaceae > Nicotiana > Nicotiana noctiflora. The sequence goes on along the minus strand of JASVEL010012060.1, from coordinate 173,911 downwards.
ACTAGTTTGGGTCCCTTTCTATGGGCAAAAGGATAAATCAAATTTTGCTTTGCCCTACTAGGCAATTTGTGTTTTTCTTTAACAAAGGCTTTATTCTTTTGACATCCTTTTCTCTAACATTAAATTCATTTTTGTAATGGCCAGTCTTACCATAGTGTGTGCAAATCTTATTCTCAAGAAGTGTGAGATATTTGTTTTGGGGATCCAATTTTGAAGCTTGAGTCCCAAATCCATGTCCTCTCTTATTGCTACTATGATGTTCTTATAGCCAAGAGAGTTCATCAAAAGCCTTGTTCCATTTGCATGTTCTGTCTAATTCATGCTTTACCTTTCCTAAATCTTCTTTTAATACATTAATCAACTCATCTTTCTAGTACATTTCATCTTTCATTTTTTCTTATATTTTCTTCTAAGATGAGAGATGATTGATCAACCTTTTTCTTACCTGTCCCTAATTTCAGTTTAATGTTTTCAGATCTGAGTTCTAGATTCTTATTTTCAAGTTGATGAGCCCGGTTCTTCAACTCAGTACTTATGTTGTCACTCTTATCAGCCCTAGACTCAAGTCTTTTATATTCTTCTTCTAGGATAACACATTCTTTAGACAGAACATCTTTCTCACTGTTTAATATTTCTGACTCATCTATGAAGTCCATAAGCAAATCAGCTAGTTTTTCTTTGGATAAAACATTTATCTTTTCTTTAAGGTGTAGGATACTTACCCCATGTTCATATTCTGATTCTTCGATGGCCATAAGAGATTTCTTATCTTCAGCTTCATTTTCTGAGTCCTCATCTGATGTTTCTCCCCATCCAACAACCATGGCTTTAGTTAATCCCTTATTCCTTTTTGGTTGAACCTGTTCCTTCTTTCTGTTTCTTCTTTCAGCTCTTTCTTTCTTCCATTCAATCTCACATTGTGGACAATTTCTGATGTGGTGATCAGTCTTCTCACACTTGTAACAACCTTCATTGGTTTGTTTCTCTGGAGCTCTGGATTTGCTAAATGTTATTCCTTTTGAAGAACCCTTTCCTCTCATAAGGAATTTCTTGAAATCTCTTGTTGTAATAGCCATCATATCATCTTCAAGATCTGATCCTTCTGAAATTCTGAGAGCCAGACTTCTTTCATTCTTTGGAGCATCCATTTTCATTGTTTGCCTTCTTAGTTCATAGGCAGTGAGATTTCTAATTAGTTCATCTAACTTTAGAGTAGCAATGTTCTTTGATTCCTGAATAGCAGTAATTTTTCTTTCCGAGGAGATTGGCAAAACCCTAGTTAGGATTTTCTCCACCTTGTCTTCTTCCAAGATAATCCTTCCAAGAGACCTAAGTTCATTTGTCAATATAGTGAACCCAGTATATATTTCTTGGATAGTTTCTCCTTCTTTCATGGTAAAGTTTTCATATTGATAATACAGTAGAGTTCCTCTTGACCTCTTTACCTAAGATGTTCCTTCATGAGCCACTTGTAGATTGTCCCATATCTCATTGGCAGGAGCAGAGCCTTGAATCCTGTTGTACTCATCGGGACCCAGTCCACAAACCAACCATTTCTTGTCTTTTGCATTTTACTCCCATTACCTTAGATCCTCAGCAGTACAATCTACTCTTGTCTTTGGAACATCCACTCCTTCAACATTCTTCGTGGTTGTAGCTAAAGGACCATCAGTGATGATATCCCAAAGCTCATAATCTTCTCCCATGATATGGTCCCTCATTCTGTTTTTCCACTAGGAGTAGTAGAGGCCATTGAAGGGAGGAGGCCTAGTAGTGGTTTGCCTCTTCACAGTTTCTAGGTGGAGCACTCATGTTGATCTTTCCTAAGGTGTTAACCTCTTCAAGGTTAACCTGCTCTGATACCAATTTATGTTCTAAACGTCAATACCACACAATAGGGGGGGGGGGTGATTTGTGTGGTACCTAATTTTCATATTAGAAGAACCTGGTTCTTCTAAGAGTTCTAACTACAACAGTTTGCGGAATAATAAATGCTGAAAGTAAATTACATAGATATTTTACGTGGAAAACACATGGCTCAAAAGGTAAAAAAACTACGACCTACTACTCAGTAGGATTTTCCCAAACTCCATTAAAATCACTGAGCCAAAAACTACATTAACAAAGACTCTTTGTAAACCTAAGGATTAACTCTAATCCTAGTGTGGCACACAGCCTCAACAATTGCGACACTTTCAAGTTAACTCTAACATGAATACTCAATGTACCTAATACAATTGCTTCTATAAAAGCGGAAAGGTACAATATGAAAACCTACTACAATTGAACTAAAATTTGAATAAACACAATGATGAAACCGGTTCTTCTATCTTAGTTCATGTAGTTTCAGATATGCACACTTGTATCTCGCATATAGTGCTTGCAAAATAGACTTGATTCCTTTGTGCTCTCAAATATACTTTACTTCTGCTTATGTGCATCACTTGTAAAAGAGAACAACTTAGTTATTTAATAGATTAGTAGTTAGGGTTTGATCAAGACTCTGACTTATGCCTTTGTGGATTTTGGTCCTTAACTACTACAAACTCTCATCATTATCCTGGCTTAGGATTGTGTACTCTTATCTTAAGAATAATGTTCCCCTTAGAACTCAATGCAACATTTTTGATCATGTTCATAAGATATTTGTTGCATACGCCTCAGTACATATCTTTCTCACATGTCTTCCATGTGCGGTGGTTATGACTAACTGTGTTTCTCATGATGTACCAGGTCCTTCTCCTGATGTTCATGTGTCAATCTTCAAAACTTGGCCAACACAAGTAGAAAACTACAATAGAATCAACAACCAAACACATATGGAAGCACAATCAAGCAAAACAAAGGGACAATCAGTGCCTCACAGGTTAAAAACTCTCCTGATGTTTCCTGTCACACCTCTTTTTTACGCTGACCCGCGTGGGCGCAAGATATAAAAGAGAGTTTTTCCAATTAAAGGACAACCAAAACGGGGTTCATTTATTGAGATTCGGAGTCGCCACTTGGGAGATTTATGGTGTCCCAAGTCACCGGTTTGAAACCCGAATTGAGGAAAGGTTTGACTCTAGTTAATGGTCGGCGAACCAGAAATTCGGATAAGGAACTCTGTTAACCCGGGAGAAGGTGTTAGGCATTCCCGAATTCCGTGGTTCTAGCACGGTCGCTCAACTGTCATATTCGGCTTATTTATCTGATTTTTACAGTTATATACTTAATGCAAATTAATATCCCATTACCGCTTTTATTATTATTATGATTTTTGCGAAAAGAATGTTGCCTAAAAAATATGTTTCGAGTCACGTCACATGAAATGCACCCGGATTTTCGACACATTCTTATTCAACATTTTGGGATTTGGATTTGGGTCGCATGAAATGCACACCCGTACTTAAGAAGGTAAAATTATTAAAATACGCGCCTAGAGCGATTACTTATTTACACTTTTGAGAAGGCCATGATATTCGCTAAGAAACAGCACATCTCGAAATCTAAGAACTTTATATATACACTTATGAGGGCCACTGCGATTTGTGTAACTGTTAGGCGAGGCGCACCTCTAATTCAAATTTAAAGCGAACCACATCCCGCTATATTTATTTAGGAGTTGATTCCAAATTATTTAAAACATGTTACGAGCCACACTACATGAAATGCGCCTGTGGTTCCTGACACACTTTATTTAATCTTGTTCAAAATTGGAGTCGGGTCACATGAAATGCACCCCCGATTCCTTTAATCTAATTACGTCGTTCAGTTGAGTAATAACGCACCAATTCCTACAGTATGAAAAAATTCTACTCAACTATAACCAATTCGAGCAAACATACGATTAGTTAACTAAGTGAGTAGATTCGAGTCTATGGTGGACAATTATATGGAAAGAACTTACTTTGAATTCAAATAATCCTCAAAGAGCCACTATCATATATTTTTTGCAAGTTCAAGATATCATTCCTCACGGGTGTTCAAATTACCTTAAACCCTCTACTTAAACAAATAGCTAATCTCAATTTTAACATAAGATCTAATATTAACAGATTTGGAAATTACACACCATGAATAGAGAAGATTTAAGCATAGATGCAGCAGGAATGACTCAAGTTCCTATGCATGTCCAATGACAGTGTGTTTGGACCTAAATGCATTTCTTACAACCCAAACCAGTATGATAGATCCAATTATATGTACTCATACAAACACAAGAACTTTGGACACTACATGTATTCGACAGATTCAACAGGGAGCTTCAGGCTTCATTTCCTTTTCGAACCAAGAAAACTACAATAACAGGGATGTGCACCTGGAATATGGAAAAAAAGAAGGAAGAATGAGCAGTGACAAAGTGTGGCAGTCAGCAGTATAGCAACAGTAGCAGTGGACCAGCAACAACACAGAACAGCAACAATCAACAGATACCACACTCAGCAGTAGCCAAAGTATGATCACAGCAACAAAAAAACCACACCAGTGGTAGCCAAACACTCTACACACCAGTGATAGCCGAACACAACCACAGCAGCAATAGATACAACACCAAACAGCAAACCAGGGGGCAATGACAATAAACCAATACAAAAATCGATCCAAGCTCAATGAAACAGTGAACCAGTGAAGAAGCACAATGTTTTCTTTCTTCTTTTCCCTTAAACTATCTCCCTCAAAGCTCTGTACGTATTGTTTTTATATGAAATCTGTGTCTGTTTTTTTCTTTTCTGTTTTTTCCTCCCTAATGTATGCTGTTTTTCGAAAGAGAAAGAATACCCCTCCCTATTCTCTTCAACCTTCTATTTATACTTGAAAAACCAATGACACCCTAAGGTATAATAATCAGAAAACCCACCCTGCCCATACTCTTCTCTGCCAGCCCATTATATTCTTTGTGTTAGCCACTAAGGCTTGTTTAAATGTGGGCTTAAATCAATTTAAATGGTAAAGGGGAAACCTGGTGGAGTGCCCTGCTGTAACAGCAGGTTCCACTAGGCTGTGCAGGGCATCTTAATCTTAAAATATGCCACCTCTAATTAATCACTGATGCTAACAGCCACCTCAGATTCAAGACTTAATTTAAAGTCACAAACAATTCAAGAACTTCACTTGGCAATGAATTCGGATCAAATCAACAACATTAATCACTATCCAGTGTTTTAACAGGAGAACTCGTATAACTATGCGACGATATTTACTTAATTGATCCCAACATATACAATCAAGAACAAGCAAACGCCAAACAAATCCGTGATTCATGGTTTTTGACATAACAGGAGACCAACAAATATGAACTAATTAGCTTGACCACCTTAATCACACTAAGCATATCATTCATTTTCAATCAAAGAAACAACAAGAATCGACCAAATAAAAAGGTCCCAAAGAGGTGAAGAAAACAGAGAATTGGCGGAATAATAAAACAACAAAAAAAAAAACGAAAACTAGAAACAATTACACCTAAACGACAAATACAATTAAACAAGAACAGAAATACCTTGAAACAAAGAATTGGAAGACTCGGGTTCTAAAGGAGTCGAGGTTGCACATTTGAAGTCAAATAGACTTTAATTGAAATGTTTTCAAACGAAAACATTCCAATTAAAGTTTATTAACTTCAATTTCTTTCAGTTCGAATGAAATCCCTAGTTTCTTAATTCTAGGGTTCTTCAGGGCTCGATTTGGGGGTTAAGGGGTTAGGGCTTGATTCGAACAAAACTAAAGCCGGTGGGGGTATGAGGGAGGTGAGGGGAAGCTATGGTGTGATTTTGGTGAGGTTTGGCATGGTTTTCAAATTCCGGCGACCTTTGATTCAATATTCAACACGCTCGAAATGGATTCGAGACTAACGGAGGCCGGATTCGAAGATAGGGAGGTGAGGAGAAGGGTTGGTGTTAATTTGGTGGCCGTTGGCCTACCGGAACCGCCGTGAGGCGATTTCCAGCAGGCGGCGCACGGCGGCGGGCGGCTAGGGCGTTTGAGAGGCTGAACGGGTGAACGAGAAGTGAATAGATACAAGGGGTTTTGGGGGTGTTTGGTGTATTGAAATGGATTGCTTGATCCGGGCCGTTGGATGGTGGGAACCAACGGTCCAGATCATCCCATTAAACCTGAACGCTGTCGTTTGGCCGAATGGAAACGGGTAAATGGGTTTTGGGTATAATTAAATGCCCGACTTAATTTGGGTCGTTGGATAATTAAATCCAACGGTCCAGATCAACGGGGCCACTTGGGGTTGGGCGGATCGGGTAAGGGATTGGGTAATTACATTGGGCCTGGTCTTCAATTGGCCCAATCCGGATTTTTAACTCTTTATTTGATTTTGTTTTTCTTCATTTTTTTTTCTAAATTAATAAAAATGTAAACCGAAATCCTAATGCAAAAAATTATAAAAATAATCCTAATTAATTCACCAATAACAAATTGAATGCTTAATAAAATTATCACACGTTATAAAAATAACAAATTAAGATAAAATTACACAATTGGGCCTTAAATGGTAAAAAACATGCAAAAGGTATATATTTTTTGTCATTTTTCATTTTCATAAAACAAATTTAATTACTCTTAATTGCACACTTGAATTTCATGTACAAACGCAGTATATTTTTGTATTTTTTTTTTATTTAAACACGGACACGCAAACGCAAACAATAAGAGAAAATTAACATAAAATCCATAAAAACATTGCATACAACACATAAGTATTTTATTTTGAATTTTTTAGGAGTAATTCGTGCGAGGCAAAAATCACGTGCTCACAGCTGCCCCTCTTTGCGTGGAAACCCGAAGAGTTTTCGTGCAAAGATAAGTGAGCGGATACGAGCGATTTTTGCCCGTTTGAGCACTCCGTATGAAGCATTTTTTGGAAAAGTTTGACCGAACCTTTGCTTCAGAAGGTCTCCTACATATCCCTGGCTAAAAGGGAATCAGGTCAATGTAGTTCGGGAAGTTTTGGTAGCTGGGACTACCATGATTGCTGTGATCTTGCTGTTACTGTTGTTGCTGCTGTTGCCACTGCTCAACTGATCTCCTTATTACACCGTGCTAAAAAAAAATAAGAAGCTAGACCAAGTTACAGTACTACAAATTATTATCTATCCTTTTTAACTTGATCTTGTCATGCTCCTTGCCATCCTGCTGGCTCTGATGTTTCTTCACATGCTCCTTCTCCTCTGACAATTGTTGTCTCGGCCTATCTTGATTGCCGAACTCTGACCGTTGGTTCCTTCTTTGTGATCTTCGAACTATTCTCCTTTGAATTCTGAATCTATCTTTTCTGATCCTTGTTGCCTTCCTTCTGCTTACGAACTCGGATTCATGCCGGGGATTTTCTGTTACATTCAACCGCTTTCCTCAACCAAATAAAAAAATGACTCGCCACTCCATTCTTCAGGCGGGCTCCCTGACTTCAACTACTGCTTTCAAAATAAAATCGCCACTCCATTCTTCAGGCGGGCTCCCCGACTTCAACTACTACTTCAAAATAAAATCGCCACTCCATTCTCCAGAGCGGGCTCCCCGACTTCAACTACTACTTCAAAATAAAATCGCCACTCCATTCTCCAGAGGCGGGCTCCCTGACTTCAACTATGACTTCAAAATAAAATCGCCACTCCATTCTCCAGAGGCGGGCTCCCCGACTTCAACCACAACTTCAAAACTAAATCGCCACTCCATTCTTCAAGCGGGCTCCCGACTTCAACTACTACTTCAAAATAAAATCGCCACTCCATTCTCCGGGCGGGCTCCCTGACTTCAACTATGACTTCAAAATAAAATCGCCACTCCATTCTCCAGGCGGGCTCCCCGACTTCAACTACAACTTTAAAACTAAATCGCCACTCCATTCTCCAGGCGGGCTCCCTGACTTCAACTATGACTTCAAAATAAAATCGCCACTCTATTCTCCAGGCGGGCTCCCTGACTTCAACCACAACTTCAAAACTAAATCGCCACTCCATTCTTCAAGCGGGCTTCCTGACTTCAACTACTACTTCAAAATAAAATCGCCACTCCATTCTCCAGGCAGGCTCCCTGACTTCATCCATGACTTCAAAATAAAATCGCCACTCCATTCTCCAGGCGGGCTCCCTGACTTCAACTACAACTTTAAAACTAAATCGCCACTCCATTCTCCAGGCGGGCTCCCTGACTTCAACTACAACTTCAAAACTAAATCGCCACTCCGTTCTCCAGGCGGGCTCCCTGACTTCAACTACAACTTCAAAACTAAATCGCCACTCCATTCTTCAGGCGGGCTTCCTGACCTGACTTCAACCATTACTTCAAAATAAAATCGCCATTCCTTTGCTTTTTGTACCATTTTTCTTCTTCCTGCATTGCCCCTTGGGCCACATTTTCTTCTGAATTACCTTGTCTTGGAATTGCTTTCCCCCTGGGTATTTGCTTTCAAGAAAATTTTCGCAATGGGAGAAACGTTTCTGCCCCAGTTTGATGACCTTCTACGTGGCATGCTTTTCCGCCGACGAACCCTCCTTTCCTGCTTTAAATCAAAGAAAAATTGTTAGTTTCAAAACGTAGCGAGTGGTCATTCTACTCTTGTTGGGGTAATTTTCCTTTTCTCTTTCAGCTGCTTGGCCTCCCTCGAACTTTTGAGGACGACGTTGCTGGGGATGATGCTTTTTCCACAGATAGTCTCTCATCTCTCCCCTTTATTCCAACCTTCAGTTTGATCCGACCTTTTTAGTCGATGATCTGTTGTTGGAAATCATCTTTCGGATGTGTAATATATGTCCATTGTACTCCATAATTCCTGTGAACCTTTCAATCAACCTGTCGTTCCAAACTTCATATCGGAACGCCTTTTGCCTTATCGCCTCGTTCCTCGCCTATTCATTTTCATTGTACCCTTTGGGAGACTTGGTAGTAAGCTTTGAAAAATCGATTTTCGAAAACTAAAGAAAAGAAAAAGAATGTTGACCGCAAATGACAAAAGAAAGGGAAAACTTTCTGAACTCAAAAATAGGAAAAACTTATCTGAATGTGTGGCTGATCCAACGGTTATGCCGCGCCTTTGAGATTAAACTACCCAGTCTATTCATGTCAGTCACTTTCTGATGGCCGCGCTCTGCTAGAGGTAAACGGATGTCCAAACCTTGTCTCATGCAGACATCTTGTAACCATCTCGTCCTGTCACCTCACAGTGCCCTTCAAAGGGTTTTCACTAATGAGATTCTCTCCTTTCTCTCTATCTCCCGTCGCCTTAAGGTGCCCGTAAAGGTTTTCACCGTAAGACTCTCCCATCTTACTCCTCTCAGCTTCCTTCGCCTTAAGGTGCCCGCGAGGGTTTTCACCGTTAAGACTCTCTCATTTTCGCTTTCTTTCCCTGCGGTGGGCTGGGGTATTATCCATAGAACTTCCTCTAAAGGGGCCATCCCTTTTCAGCTTGTAAGTCCTAAATTCAGTCGAGGATTGAAGTGTCACTCGTAGTTTCACTCGCATGACTTGGCATTTCTCAAATACTGATCGAGAGGTCTTTTTTGGTTCTTAATGTGGTTTCTGCGCGTCAGGCTAAAGAAAAGGGATTTAACTTCAACGGTTAGCTCATTACAACTTTCGGAATCCACACTATCTTTCAAACGAAACAATGACTTCTGCCCCAGTTTTGTTGCTTGGGGGATCTTTGATTTTTATTTTATTATGACCGAGCCGTGTGGCGCCTACGTATCCTTCTTGAGGAATCAGGTCGAACGTAGTTCACTTTTTCTTGTGTCTTTTCTTTGTTTCTTTTTCTATTTTGTTACACATCTTCCTCGATGATTCCGAAAGAGGGTATATGAGAGAATAATTAAGGCTCAAAGGGGAAAACAAGGGTTAAAGTGTTTGGGTAGTAGAAAAATTGCCTCTGTCATTTCATTCTCCGAAAAATGCCAAATACACACAAACGAAACCAAACGTTGACAAATGCATTAAAGAATTACACATAATATCTCTTGACCGCATCAGAATTGATAGCCATATCGGTGCATCTTCCCTCAACATCAGTCAGACACAGAGCGCCGTTGGATAATACTCTAGTCACCACAAATGGTCCCTGCCAGTTTGGAGCGAACTTGCCTTTCGCTTCGGCCTGATGTGGTAGAACTCTCCTCAGCACATGCTGTCCCACTTCAAATTTCCCGGGACGTACCTTCTTGTTATATGCTCTCGCCATTCTCTTTTGATACAATTGGCCGTGACATACTGCTGTCAATCTCTTTTCATCGATCAAGCTCAATTGCTCTAATCGGGTTTTGACCCACTCGTCATCATCAATCTCGGCTTCAGCGACAATTCGGAGGGATGGGATTTCAACTTCTGCTGGTATTACTGCTTCAGTTCCGTACACCAATAGGTAAGGGGTTGCACCTACCGAAGTTCGGACGGTAGTGCGATAACCCAACAGTGCGAATGGTTATTTTTCATGCCATTGCCTAGACCCTTCTACCATCTTCCTCAATATCTTCTTAATATTCTTGTTTGCTGCCTCAACCGCGCCATTTGCTTTGGGACGATATGGTGTGGAATTTCGATGTGTAATCTTGAACTGTTGACAGACCTCTTTCATCAATCCGCTGTTAAGATTTGCACCGTTATCTGTGATGATTATCTTTGGAATTCCAAACCCGCAGATGATGTGGGAATGTACGAAGTCCACCACCGCCTTCTTGGTCACTGATTTGAAGGTTTTGGCCTCCACCCACTTGGTAAAATAATCGATCGTTACCAGAATGAACCTATGACCATTGGAAGCCGCAAGTTCTATAGGTCCAATAACATCCATACCCCATGCGACAAACGGCCATGGTGCTGACATTGTATGCAACTCGGTTGGCGGAGAATGAATCAAATCTCCGTGTATCTGACACCGATGGCATCTTCGCACGAAACTTATACAATCACGCTCCATCGTGAGCCAGTAATATCCTGCTCGAAGAATCTTCTTTGCCAATACATACCCGCTCATGTGTGGTCCACAAACTCCCGAGTGTATATCTGTCATTACTGTTGTGGCTTGACTCGCGTCTATACATCTTAACAATCCCAAATCTGGGGTTCTTTTGTACAGTACCCCTCCACTAAGGAAAACTCCATTCGCCAACCGCCGAATAGCCCTCTTTTGATCTCCAGTTGCTTGCTCCGGGTATATTCCTAACCTGAGATACTCTTTGACATCATGAAACCATGGCTCACCATCCATCTCTTCTTCTACCACATTACAATAAGCATGTTGATTCCGAACCTGGATATGTAACGGATCGACACGAACCTTGTCCGGGTGATGTAGCATTGACGCTAAAGTGGCTAAAGCGTCGGCAACCTCATTATGCATCCTTGGGATGTGCCTGAATTCTACTGATCGAAAGCGCTTGGTCAGATCGTGCAAACACTGACGATATGGGATAAGTTTCAAATCCCTGGTTTCCCATTCTCCCTGAATCTGATGTACCAAGAGGTCCGAGTCCCCCAAGACCAAGACGTCCCGTACATCCATGTCCACCGCTAATCGCAATCCCAAGATACATGCCTCGTACTCAGCCATATTATTGGTACAATGAAAACGCAGTTGAGCAGTAACAGGATAATGATGTCCTGTTTCAGAGATAAGCACGCCCCTACTCCGACTCCTTTTGCGTTCGCCGCTCCGTCGAAGAAAAGCTTCCACCCTGGCTCCTCGGCTAGTTCCAACCCATCAATTTGCAATACTTCTTCGTCCGGAAAATACGTCCTCAAAGGTTCGTATTCGTCATCGACAGGATTCTCAGCCTAAGTGATCGGCTAGGGCTTGAGCTTTCATAGCCGTCCTTGTCACATATATGATGTCGAACTCGGTAAGTAATATTTGCCATTTTGCCAACCTCCCTGTAGGCATAGGTTTCTAGAAAATATACTTCAACGGATCTAAACGCGAAATGAGATAAGTGGTGTAAGAAGACAAATAATGTTTCAGCTTTTGGGCTACCCAAGTCAAAGCGCAACATGTCTTTTCCGGATGAGTGTACTTGACCTCGTGGACCGTGAATTTCTTACTGAGGTAGTAAATGGCCCGTTCCTTCCTGCCAGTAAGATCATGCTGCCCCAGTACGCAGCCGAACGAATTCTCCAAAACCGTCAGATAAAGAATCAGGGGTCTGCCCGGTTCAGGCGGAACTAGTACGGGTGGGTTTGACAGATACCCTTTGATTTGGTCGAACGCTTCCTGACATTCTGTCGTCCATTCTATCGCCGCGTCTTTCTTCAACAGACGGAATATGGGCTCACAGGTTGCTGTAAGCTGAGCAATAAATCTGCTGATGTAATTCAGCCTTCCCAACAGACTCATTACCTCTGTTTTATTCTTCGGCGGGGGTAGCTCCTGAATGGACTTGATTTTGGATGGATCCAACTCAATGCCCCTTCGGCTGACGATGAATCCTAGCAACTTTCCTGATGGAACTCCGAATGCACACTTGGCCGGATTGAGTTTGATGTCATATCTTCGAAGTCTTTGAAAGAACTTCCTGAGGTCGGCAACGTGGTCTTCTCGACGTCTAGATTTTATGATCACATCATCCACGTACACTTCAATCTCCTTGTGTATCATGTCATGGAATACCGTAGTCATCGCCCTCATGTATGTTGCCCCTGCGTTCTTCAAACCGAATGGCATCACCCGGTAGCAATAAGTCCCCCACGGTGTGATAAAAGCCGTCTTTTCTGCGTCCTCTTCATCCATCAAGATCTGATGATATCCCGCATAACAGTCCACAAAGGACCCGATTTCACGTCCAGCGCAATTATCAATCAGGATATGGATATTGGGAAGCGGGAAATTGTCCTTAGGACTTGCCTTGTTGAGATTGCGGTAGTCTACGCATACTCTGATCTTTCCGTCCTTCTTTGGCACCGGTACTACGTTAGCCAACCATTCAGGGTATCGAGTGACGCGAATGACTTTCGCCTGCAATTGCTTGGTTACTTCCTCTTTGATCTTGACACTCATCTCCGTCTTGAATTTCCGCAGTTTTTGCTTGACGGGAGGATACGCCGGATCAGTGGGTAATTTATGAACCACTAGATCAGTGCTGAGTCCTGGCATGTCGTCGTATGACCATGCGAAAATGTCTTTAAATTCCATGAGTGTTTTGATCAACTCTTCTCTCAGGTTGGTTTCAATATGGACACTTATTCTGGTTTCTTTGACGTCATCCGCGTTCCCCAGATTAACGGCCTCAGTATCGTTTAAATTTGGTTTGGGTTTTTCCTCGAAGTGACTTAATTCTTCACCAATTTCTTCTACGGCTTCATCATCGCCGTATTCCGATTCACTCTCGTCACTTCTTATTTCATGCATTATTATTTCCAAACCCGATTGACTTTCTAGACTGGGTTGATTAATCTTTAAGCACGCCATATCATTAAGATCAGTTGAAAGAAGGCTGTTCAGAAAAGTAAAAAGAAGGAAAATAAACAAAATTAGACGCGAAGGGAACAAAATTTCATTAATGGAAACAGTACAAGGAAAAATAAACTTGCAAACTCAAATCGAAATGAACTAAAGCAAACGGATTTTACTCCGGGGACAACCCCCAACACAAAATTTCGAAAGAACACAATCCAAAACAAACTACCAAGACTCCTTCCGGACAGGGAGAGGAGTAGCCTTCCAATTATTCAATTTTGCTTTCGATCCCACAAACTGTATCTCGGCATGGCTGGATCCTTCACCATCCTTGAGCACGCATACATCTGCGAATAGGTCCTCGAACTTTCTTAAGAACTCTTCGTCTGGCTTAACCATATGAATAGGAACCTTTGTCGCCGGATGTCCTTTTACTCCAGACCTGACAAAAGATTGGGAAAGGCGTGGAACAGGCTTCGGGAGCACCCATATCTTCTTCTTATTCCTCTTGGCTTGCTGGATGTCCTCTGATGTTGGTTTGAATCCCAAACCGAAGGTTCCCACGTTTTCGACCACAGATACCGGTTGTATGATTCCTTGCAGAGATGCACCTAGACCTTTGCCGGGAATGAAACCATGTCTCAATATTTCATGAGCCACCATGACGTCGGCAGTAATGATTCTGTCATCGGGAATGCATTCCCCTTCTGGAACTCGGTTGGCGGATACCACATCGCAGATCTGGTATACCCATGGCCCAACATCCTCTTCTGTCTCAACAAAGGGGACGATGGTGCCCGGTTGTAGATCATTCTCTCCATGGACGACGATCTCCTGTTGGTCCCACTCAAACTTGACGAGTTGGTGTAGGCTGGATGGAACTGCTCTTGCGGCATGGATCCACGCCCTATCAGAAGGTTATATGATACTACCATGTCCAGCACCTGGAATTCCATGGTGAACTCCACCGGCCCAATTGTCAAGATTAACACTATGTCCCCGACCGACGCCTTGCCTCCTCCATCAAACCCTCGAACACATATGCTGTTCTTGCGTATCCTGCCGATGTCCACTTTCAACTTGTCCAGTGTAGAGAGAGGACAGATGTTAGCACTGGATCCATTATCGACAAGGACTTTGGTAACCACCGAATCCTCACACTTTACCGTAAGATATAAAGCCTTGTTGTGCTCGGTGCCTTCCTCGGGCAACTCATCATCGGTGAAGGTGATCCGATTCGCTTCGAAGATCCTATTGGTGATCTTCTCCAAATGACTCACTGAGATTTTATCAGGTACGTGGGCCTCATTCAAAACTTTCATCAAAGCTTGCCGATGTTCTTCAGAATGTATTGGCAAGGATAGCAATGATATTTGCGCAGGCGTTTTCTTCAGCTGCTCTAAGACAGAATAGTCATGCAGCTTCATCTTTTTCAGGAATTCTTCTGCCTCTTCGTCAGTTACCGGCTTTTTCAACGTTGCCGGAGTGATCTTCCTCAATTCCGGAGGGGCAAAGCATCTCCCCGAGCGGGTCAAACCTTGCGCTTCGCAAACTTCCTCTTTCACTTCCTTTCCTTTGTAGGTTGTTGTGATCTAAGCATAATTCCATGGAATAGCTCTGCTATCAGTTATAGGCAATTGTATTGCTGGCTTGATGATGAAAGGATCCATTCGAACGCCTGCTACCGTCAAGACGGGCTTGGTTGCGGCCCCTGGTACAACTATTTTTGCTTCCCCCGGCCTCACCGGTACTCCGCTCACACTTCCCTTTCCTGCTTCTGACCCTCCAGGTATGTCCTTCTTGAAAATAGATGACTCATCAAGGCTCGACCCCTTTCTCATTCCTACCCCGCTAGACTTGATCACTATTACAGTCTGAGAGGCTTTCTCCTTTCCTTCTTCTACCCGTACCAACTCGATCATGTTGGATTCATGGTGAGTTGGAAGTGGGTTTTGGTTGATGTTGGGCTCTGTTGGAGTCTGGACCTCAATCCTGCGAGTGTCGATGAGCTCCTGGATGGCCGTCTTCAACCTCCAACACTTTTCCGTATCGTGTCCCGAACATCCTGAGCAGTAGGCACAATTTACTGAATGGTCTAGGTTCTTCGGAAGAGGGTTTGGTAGCTTAGCTTCAACCGGATTTAGCAACCCTACTTGCTTCAACCGGTGGAACAGACTGGTGTAAGACTCCCCCAAGGGAGTGAAAGTCTTTGGCCTTGGCGCCCTGTCGCCCTTGAATGCCTGGTTCGGACGAAAACTCGCGCCCGAGGGGTTTCTGTAAGCTCTTGGGGGTGGATAATTGTTCTGCGGGTTTGGTGCACGCCACGGTGCATGGACGGGAGGTGCGGAATAGGACTGTGCGTGATGGACAGTAAAATGGGGATCAGGTGCTGGATAGTAATGTTGCGGGCGGTTATATGGATTGTGGAAGTAATTTTGGTGGTGAGGCTGGGGCGGGCTATATTGGGGTGCGGGGCCTCTGTTTCTGAACCATGTCCCGGACTCGACCGCCGCGACTTCCTCTTTCCTCTTTTTCCCGAGTACTCCTCCAGTACCACTTTGGATAGCCTGAGTGGTGGCTTTCAATGCTGAGTAGCTCATGATCTTGTTGGCTTTCAAACCTTCCTCGATCATAGCCCCCATTTTTATCACCCCAGTGAATGATTTGCCCACGAACGTCACCAGATGTCCGAAATAGGTTGGCTCTAGTGTCTGCAAGAAGTAATCCACCATCTCGCTCTCTCTCATAGGCGGATCTACCCTTGCTGCCTGTTCCCTCCAGCGGAATCCGAATTCTCTGAAACTTTTAGCGGGTTTCTTCTCTAATTTTAGCAATGATAAGCGGTCGGGGATTATTTCAAGATTGTACTGGAACTGACCGATAAAAGCTTGAGCCAAATCATCCCACGTAAACCATCTGCTGGGGTCCTGTCTAGTGTACCACTCCAGCGCAGATCCTCCCAGACTCTGACCGAAGTAAGCTATCAGAATCTCGTCCCGTCCTCCGGCTCCTCGTATTTTACTACAAAACCCTCGGAGGTGGGCTACAGGATCACCGTGCCCCTCGTATAGGTCAAACTTGGGCATTTTGAACCCGGCTGGCAACTGGACATCTGGGAATGGACACAGATCCTTGTAAGCGACACTGACCTGGTTGCCCAAACCGTGCATATTCCTGAAGGACTGCTCCATGCTTTTAACTTTTCTAATAACTTCCTCATGTTCCGAACTTTGGAAGTGCTTTTCCGGTTCTGCCGGGTTATCCCAGTGAGGGGTGTGTGGATGCGGTTCAGGAGGCCCTAAAAGTAGGCTCTGGAGGATAGTAAGAGTTGTCCTGGATCTGAACATGCGGCTCGCCGGACGGCCTTTATAGAGTAGCAGGTGGAGGTGCCACAAAAACAGGGGTGACTGGAGGAGGATTTGGTTTGGCTGGTGGAGTGTGAGTGGCATAAGGGTTTTCCCCCTGAAAGTATGGATAGATCGGGGTGCTTGTCGAAGGATCGATGGGTGGATGTTCTGAAGCTGAGGCGAGAGTAGAGAGGTTTGGTGAGGACTGTCCCCTAGCCCAGGCTAGATGCATCTCTGTTATCTGATGTCTCAACCGTTCTACCTCCTCTTTCATGATTTGCATCTCCGATTTCTCTTCCTCGAGACTTTTACCGGAACTAGACATGCTTGCTGTAATTGGCCCTTTAGATCTAGTACGGTAATGGTGGCTGGCCAGTATATTCTGTCAAACCAACTGCTAAACTTTTCCGGAAATGCAACAAACTTGTTAGTTTACCGAGTTTAACAGATATGTTATAGCACGTTGGATGTAATGTACCTAACCAAATAACCCTTTCTACATGTACTCGTAACATGCGTCATTCCAGCTTTTCTCTTTTTCTCTTTTTCCTTTTCTTCTTTTTCTTTTTTTTTCTTTTCTTTTTCAACTATCCTTGAAAGCCTTATTGTTATTAACCTTCGTATCCTTTTCCTTTCTTTTTAGTGGTGGTCGAATCTTATGTGGATTGCCTACGTATCACGTCCCCGCGTGAATCAGGCCGAGCGTAGTTCTGGTAACAAGATTGTGGCAAAATTCAGTAACTTTTATATCAAATAAAACCTTACAGTTACAAAACACATCTTACAACAATCAGCAAAATAAAAGAAATGCTTGACTCGGGAAAGTAAAGATAAAAATGCCAACTAGCTTGACCCAATATTTCAAAAATACATTTTTAATCAAAAATCTAATGCTCTAAAATTCCTGGGGGCCCGCGAGGCATCATTCGGCCTTGCCGCGGGCCTTGGTGTGAGGTCCTTGTGCAGTCCCCTTAACTCTCTCATGATCCGATGAACATAACCCATAACCGAAGCAAAAAGGTCGGTGCGAGGCATTTGTTCACAAGCTAAGCACTTCATGGTGACATAATGCCCGATTTCCCCAATTCTGTCTTTGATCATGTCCCTTTCTCTGAGTAGCCGTGCTATCTGCTGGTTTTTCGCCCCCAATCTTTGAGCGTTGTTGGTGACTTGGTCTAGGAGCCTGTCTATTTGTTCTTGCAGTCGGGACATCAAATTGTGGCAACGGTCGAGGTCTGTTCTAGCATCTCGGGCTTGCTTGAAAACCCGCTCCCCGAGGATAACATTTGCCTCCCTTAGACTAGTGATGGTCTCAGTGTAGTCTTCTTCCACCCGCTGTAGGTGAAGTGCATGTTGATGTGCCTCCTTTCTCCAGCTAGCACGGATCCTCATTGTTTGGGCCTTCGACTCTTCCAATTCTCTTTGGACATCGGTAACTTGGCTTCTCAAACCCTTTATCAATTTTTCGTCCGCCCGACTCCTCAACTGTCTGTCAGCATCCCTTTTCATTTGCTGGATTTGAGCTCTCAAGAAGTCATTTTCTTGTGCCAACTTCTTTTTGTCTCCTTCGTCGACGGCAGCTTGCATGTTCTTCTCGAATTGAAGGTCCCGGACCTGCTGTTCTATCCTACCAATCTTCGTCCTGTACCCCTCCTCCTTTGCTAGCCAATTCCATTGTTCCTGTGAATCTTCCGTGAACTGTTGGACATGGGCTCTTTTAGAACATTTCCGACGAATCTGAAATCTTTTCCCGAACCACACATTGTACTTTGGGTCCACCTCACCCTTAGCTAGTTCCCGGACCATGGTTTTAGGCTCAAGGAATCTACATTCATGCCAAAGCTTTCTAATCTTCTCTTCGGGGAATACGACTCCCGGGCTCAACTCAATGGCGTACTTCCTCAGGTCTTGATCGGTAGGAATAACCTGAAACCTTCCTAGTTGACGTAATACACGATGAGGAACATATGGTTGGACACCGCGGATCCCCATCAGAAGAATATAACACTCCTCGGCTGCCATATATATTACTTCAGTATCGGGTAACCACCCGAACGCCCATTCAATCTGATCGGCTTCTATTGAGCTTAGTCGTGCAAGCCATGCCTCGACGCCTTCAGGGAATACAGCACCCATCATCCGTTCTTCAAAACCCCTGATACAGTTTTTCCCGATCAACCCATGGTTCATGTATCGTGTCCGGTGATGGAGGTGTTCTTGCATCCACAATTGGAGTAACAGATTGCATCCTTGGAAGAAATTGCCCCCTTCTCGGCATATGATCAAGGCTCGATAGATTTCGGACAAAACCAAAGGGACCACCGTGCTGGTAGCATTTTTGATTGCAACATCGGCTATTCCTACCAGACTTATCTCTATTTTCTTATCTTCGCGTGGACAAATCACAATCCCCAAGAATGTCATTATGAATGCTAGAATTCGTCTGGCCTCCTACTTGGTTCTATTCCCCTGCGTGAGTTAATCCAAGGTTTGACTCTTCAAAACCCCGAGGAGTGCCGTACCGTTGGTATAAGAATTGGAGATCGCAACATCCTTCCAACAACTCATCATGTTTCACCTTCCGACTAATGCTCAGCAAATCCAGAAACCCGTGTGAAGATACCGGTCTTGGTGAGAGCAGGTATTGCCCTCTTAATTTCCCATTTAGTCCTGCATAGCCCGCAATCTCCTCTAACGTGGGCGTCAGTTCAAAGTCAACAAAACGGAACACATTGCGGGTCGGATCCCAAAAAGATACCAGTGCATTGATGATGTCTTTCCTTGGCTCGATATTCAACAGATTAACCAAACCTCCCAAAATTCTCCCTACTACCTTTTTGCTACTGTCTTCCAAATCGTTCCACCATATATGGAGCTGTTGAGGGACCTCGCTAAAGATTGAAAATGACTTATTCTGATTCGTGCTCATCCTGCACATTTATTAAGGTGATTTAATTAGGAAAAACAACTTTGTTTTGCTAAAATATAATAAAAAATCAGTTTTCAATCACGGCCTTTCAACGTCTCGGGGACGAAGGTTTTTAAGGCTGTGGGGTAAATTGATCGAAATCAAAATTGACCCAAAGGTGGCCGTTTATATGAAATCAGCCTTCCGGCGTCCCTTTCGGAAACATTCGGCTATTTTTGAAAACAGCGTCACCGACTTATTTAGTACAAAGTTAGTTTTGATATTTTGGCTTTTTTTCAAAAGGTGAAGTTGGACCCGATAAAGGCTGCCTACGTATCTCACAACCAATGAGAATCAAACCCACGTAGTTCGGTTTTAATGAAACAAACTACATTATTTATTTATTCAAAAAAAAAGATAATGGGGCTATATATATATATATATATATATATATTTTCAAATTTTGACAGAGTTTCGTTAACATTTCAATACTTTTCTTATTCTAGAATTTCTCTTTCTTTTTCTTTTTCAGGAATTTAGCCGGTCCGCATAATGATCCAGGACAAATAAATGCAATATAATATGCTTGGTCTTTGATATTCCAGTCACCTGTCCTAGACGGACCCAACCCCCGTGTTGAGTCCCCTAAGTCAGATATCATGCAAATAATCGTCCTAAATCTAGGCTCAATATTTGTTATTCTAGGTTCAAAACCCGGGGTTTATTGTTCTAGGCCTGGCTTACCCGAGCGGACAGCTCAAGCCGAGGAGGAGGCAGCAACCCGGGAATATAGAAGCTTCACCGGTTTTGTAACTTGTCCAAACCTCGTTCTAAAGTGGGAATTAGACACTATACAGAAAAGAAGTCACACGAAGTGCACCCTTCTTCATGATTTAGAAGACTCAGAGAGGAGATTGGTTTTCAGCATAATTTATCTGTACAGCTCACAAAATATCAAAGCAGTAAAAATAATATTTAGCACATTAATACAAACATGTAATAAAATCAGATAATAAATAAGCCAAATACAACAATTATTCCGAGCTCGAATTCTAGAAAAAGAAAATCCCCAGCAGAGTCGCCAGAGCTATCACACCTCTTTTTTACGCTGACCCGCGTGGGCGCAAGATATAAAAGAGAGTTTTTCCAATTAAAGGACAACCAAAATGGGGTTCATTTATTGAGATTCGGAGTCGCCACTTGGGAGATTTATGGTGTCCCAAGTCACCGGTTTGAAACCCGAATTGAGGAAAGGTTTGACTCTATTTAATGGTCGGCGAACCAGAAATCCGGATAAGGAACTCTGTTAACCCGGGAGAAGGTGTTAGGCATTCCTGAAATCCGTGGTTCTAGCACGGTCGCTCAACTGTCATATTCGGCTTATTTATCTGATTTTTTACAGTTATATACTCAATGCAAATTAATATCCCATTACCGCTTTTATTATTATTATGATTTTTGCGAAAAGAATGTTGCCTAAAAATATGTTTCGAATCACGTCACATGAAATGCACCCGGATTCTCGACACATTCTTATTCAACATTTTGGGATTTGGATTTGGGTCGCATGAAATGCACACCCGTACTTAAGAAGGTAAAATTATTAAAATACGCGCCTAGAGCGATTACTTATTTACACTTTTGAGAAGGCCATGATATTCGCTAAGAAACAGCACATCTCGAAATCTAAGCACTTTATATATACACTTATGAGGGCCACTGCGATTTGTGTAACTGTTAGGCGAGGCGCACCTCTAATTCAAATTTAAAGCGAACCACATCCCGCTATATTTATTTAGGAGTTGATTCCAAATTATTTAAAACATGTTACGAGCCACACTTCATGAAATGCGCATGTGGTTCCTGACACACTTTATTTAATCTTGTTCAAAATTGGAGTCGGGTCACATGAAATGCACCCCCGATTCCTTTAATCTAATTACGTCGTTCAGTTGAGTAATAACGCACCAATTCCTACAGTATGACAAAATTCTACTCAACTATAATCAATTCGAGCAAACATACGATTAGTTAACTAAGTGAGTAGATTCGAGTCTATGGTGGACAATTATATGGAAAGAACTTACTTTGAATTCAAATAATCCTCAAAAGAGCCACTATCATATATTTTTTGCAAGTTCAAGATATCATTCCTCACAGGTGTTCAAATTACCTTAAACCTTCTACTTAAACAAATAGCTAATCTCAATTTTAACATAAGATCTAATATTAACAGATTTGGAAATTACACACCATGAATAGAGAAGATTTAAGCATAGATGCAACAGGAATGACTCAAGTTCCTATGCATGTCCAATGACAGTGTGTTTGGACCTAAATGCATTTCTTACAACCCAAACCAGTATGATAGATCCAATTATATGTACTCATACAAACACAAGAACTTTGGACACTACATGTATTCGACAGATTCAACAGGGAGCTTCAGGCTTCATTTCCTTTTCGAACCAAGAAAACTACAATAATAGGGATGTGTACCTGGAATATGGAAAAAAAGAAGGAAGAATGAGCAGTGACAAAGTGTGGCAGTCAGCAGTATAGCAACAGTAGCAGTGGACCAGCAACAACACAGAACAGCAACAATCAACAGATACCACACTCAGCAGTAGCCAAAGTATGATCACAGCAACAAAAAAACCACACCAGTGGTAGCCAAACACTCTACACACCAGTGATAGCCAAACACAACCACAACAGCAATAGATACAACACCAAACAGCAAACCAGGGGGCAATGACAATAAACCAATACAAAAATCGATCCAAGCTCAATGAAACAGTGAACCAGTGAAGAAGCACAATGTTTTCTTTCTTCTTTTCCCTTAAACTATCTCCCTCAAAGCTGTGTACGTATTGTTTTTATATGAAATCTGTGTCTGTTTTTTTTCTTTTCTGTTTTTTCCTCCCTAATGTATGCTGTTTTTCGAAAGAGAAAGAAGACCCCTCCCTATTCTCTTCAACCTTCTATTTATACTTGAAAAACCAATGACACCCTAAGGTATAATAATCAGAAAACCCACCCTGCCCATACTCTTCTCTGCCAGCCCATTATATTCTCTGTGTTAGCCACTAAGGCTTGTTTAAATGTGGGCTTAAATCAATTTAAATGCTAAAGGGGAAACCTGGTGGAGTGCCCTGCTGTAACAGCAGGTTCCACTAGGTTGTGCAGGGCATCTTAATCTTAAAATATGCCACCTCTGATTAATCACTGATGCTAACAGCCACCTCAGATTCAAGACTTAATTTAAAGTCACAAACAATTCAAGAACTTCACTTGGTAATGAATTCGGATCAAATCAACAACATTAATCACTATCCAGTGTTTTAACAGGAGAACTCGTATAACTAAGCGACAACATTTACTTAATTGATCCCAACATATACAATCAAGAACAAGCAAACGCCAAACAAATCCGTGATTCATGGTTTTTGACATAACAGGAGACCAACAAATATGAACTAATTAGCTTGACGACCTTAATCACACTAAGCATATCATTCATTTTCAATCAAAGAAACAACAAGAATCGACCAAATAAAAAGGTCCCAAAGAGATGAAGAAAACATAGAATTGGCGGAATAATAAAACAACAAAAAAAACGAAAACTAGAAACAATTACACTGAAACGACAAATACAATTAAACAAGAACAGAAATACCTTGAAACAAAGAATTGGAACTCGGCCGACTCGGGTTCGAAAGGAGTCGAGGTTGCGCATTTGAAGTCAAATAGACTTTAATTGAAATGTTTTCAAACGAAAACATTCCAATTAAAGTTTATTAACTTCAATTTCTTTCAATTCGAATGAAATCCCTAGTTTCTTAATTCTAGGGTTCTTGAGGGCTCCATTTGGGGGTTAAGGGGTTAGGGCTTGATTCGAACAAAACTAAAGCCGGTGGGGGTATGAGGGAGGTGAGGGGAAGCTATGGTGTGATTTTGGTGAGGTTTGGCATGGTTTTCAAATTCCGGCGACCTTTGATTCAATATTCGACACGCTCGAAACGGATTCGAGACTAACGGAGGCCGGATTCGAAGAGAGGGAGGTCAGGAGAAGGGTTGGTGTTAATTTGGTGGCCGTTGGCCTACCGGAACCGCCGTGAGGCGATTTCCGGCAGGCGGCGCACGGCGGCGGGCGGCTAGGGCGTTTGAGAGGCTGAACGGGTGAACGAGAAGTGAATAGATACAAGGGGTTTTGGGGGTGTTTGGTGTATTGAAATGGATTGCTTGATCTGGGCCGTTGGATGGTGGGAACCAACGGTCCAGATCATCCCATTAAACCTGAACGCTGTCGTTTGGCCAAATGGAAACGGGTAAATGGGTTTTGGGTATAATTAAACGCCCGACTTAATTTGGGCCGTTGGATAATAAAATCCAACGGTCCAGATCAACGGGGCCACTTGGGGTTGGGCGGATCGGGTAAGGGATTGGGTAATTACATTGGGCCTGGTCTTCAATTGGCCCAATCCGGATTTTTAACTCTTTATTTGATTTTGTTTTTCTTCATTTTTTTTTTCTAAATTAATAAAAATGTAAACCGAAATCCTAATGCAAAAAATTATAAAAATAATCCTAATTAATTCACCAATAACAAATTGATGCTTAATAAAATTATCACACGTTATAAAAATAACAAATTAAGATAAAATTACACAATTGGGCCTTAAATGGTAAAAAACATGCAAAAGGTATATATTTTTTGTCATTTTTCATTTTCATAAAACAAATTTAATTACTCTTAATTGCACACTTGAATTTCATGTACAAACGTAGTATATTTTTGTATTTTTTTTGTTTATTTAAACACGGACACGCAAACGCAAACAATAAGAGAAAATTAACATAAAATCCATAAAAATATTGCATACAACACAGAAGTATTTTATTTTGAATTTTTAGGAGTAATTCGTGCGAGGCAAAAATCACGTGCTCACATTTCCTTTAACAATACCTCATCAATGATATCACAATTGGTACACATATCAATTTCAGTAGCGATTTCAATCGCTTTCCACCCTTATTACCTCGTCCATCCTTATTACCATGACCACCCTTATCACCCCAACCCATATATATGAATTTGTGTTGCGGCACACAACCCGATCCCAGCGTACAGTTTCGAATCACAACATTCACAACAACAACCAAGAACACTTCACAAAGATCAAAACAATGACAATATGCAATTTATAATTGTTTCATGTTTACACAATACTTTTCAAGCCACTACCACAACAATATTACAAATGTTTCCATATCCAACAGTACCAATCCCATTATGTTCAACAGTTTATAAGCAATTCAAGTCATTCATTAATTTCCCACAAGGGGCCAAATATGCCATTACTACCATTGTTCCCAATTTCATCATTTATAATTTCCTTTTTATCATTCATTTCGCAACTCATAACACATAACACATATTCAACCAATCAATCACCCAACAACTCAATCACAAGAAAATTTACAATAATTCACATATCTATCACATACCAAATAAGTTGTACACCAAACATGGCGATTTTACAAAGGTCAAAGTTAGCCATACATACCTAGAGTCGAATTCCCTTTCCTTTTTTATACCATACTTTCAATTCACCCAATTTATCTATGTTTCCAACTCCACTTTTGCAAACCCTTACTTCTATCCAACTCCTTTTTACTAAATTTCAAGTATAAAGAACATACATGAGCACAACATGTTATCCTTAGACGAACGGGCAGTCTTAGCATACTATTAAGATATTAGAGGTCATGTTGCATGCCTGTGTTATTGACTTTGGATGTTCTTGGGCTTATTAATTACCTCTTGCAGAGTTTTCTTACAACAACAACTATCAATCCAGCATTGAGATGATGCCATATGAGGCCTTATATAGGAGATGGTGTAGATCACCGGTCAGTTGGTTTGAGCCCAGCGAGACTAGGTTATCGGGGATAGATTTAGTCCAAGATGCCTTAGATAAGGTGAAGGTCATTCAGGAGAGACTTTGTATAGCTCAGACACATCAGAAAAGTTATACAGACCGGAAGGTCCAAGATGTATCGTATTCGGTGGGTGAGAAGGTCTTGCTGAATATTTTGCCTATGAAGGGCGTCATGAGATTTGGAAAAAAATGGAAGCTGAGTCAGAGGTTTATTGGCCCTTTCGAGATACTCAAGAGGATTAAATAGGTGGCTTATATGGATGCTTTACCACCCAGCCTGTCTAGTGTGCACCCGCTGTTTCATGTGTCTATGCTCCGGAAGTATGTTGCAGACTCGTCTCATGAGTTGGACTTTAGTACAGTTCAGCTGGATGATGATTTGACTTATGATGTGGAACCGGTGGCTATTTTGGGTCGATAGGTTCGAAAGTTAAGGTCTAAGGACATAGCTTCAGTGAAGGTGCAGTGGAGAGGTCGGCCCATGGAAGAGGCTAGTTGGGAGACCGAGCAGGAGATGCGGAGTAAATGTCCCCACTTATTTGAGACTCTATGTATGTTTCTTGACCCACTCGAGGATGAGCGTTTGTTTGAGTTGGGGAGGGTGTGATGACCCGGCCCGTTGTCACATGAGTTACTACTATGTTTTCCCCATATTATGTCATCCTATGTTTCAATATCAGTATTTGCATTTGTCGGGTAGAATTGGATTGGTTTTAGTTGGAAATATGTCACTTAGCTTTTTTAGAGGAAGCTTGGTTTGGAAAAGTCAACCAGAAGTTGACTATATAGTCAGAGGGCTTGGATGTTAGTTTCGGAGGTTCGGGTAGCTTCGGGGGATGATTTGTGACTTAGGAGTGAAGTCGAAATTCAATTTGGACGCCCGGTGTAGAATTAGGTTTGAATTTGAAAAGTTTGAATTTTGGCGGATTCCGGTTGATAGGTGTAATTTTGATCCGAGGATCAGAATTGAATTCCGAGAGTTGCAGTAGCTCTGTTAGGTGATTTAGGATTTGCGTGCAAATATTCAAGTCATTAGGAGGTGTTTTTGGTCGGGTTTTTTTATCAAATGCAAGTTTCGGAAGTTTTAGTTTAACTTTGGCTTGAATTTCGTGGTAATTTGATTATTCTTGTATTGTTGGACGTCTTTTTATGATTGGAACTTGTTTGTGTGATATTTTAGGAAGGGTTGGCACTTTTGGTTGATGTCCCAGGGGCCTCGGGGTGTTTTCCGGTGGTCAATCGGAAGGTGCTTGTGGGAGTTGCAGAAATGTTGCAAAAGAATTTCTCGATGCGATTGCATAGACATCTGCGAGAGGATCCCTATTTTGTGCTATGCGGTTGCATTAGGGTCCATGCGATCGCATAGGTCTAGGAACTTGAGCAGTGCATTCGCACAAGGTCGAGTACGATCACATAGGGTATTTGGGCCTGGGGTCCTTGGCAAGGGTTTGGTCTATGCGAATGCGGGGGTGTAATGCAAATGCATAGGGTTATTTAGGGAAGATGAAATTTGTTCTATGCCATTGCAGTGGTTGTGATGCTATCGCATAGGGTTAATAATGCTTGGATAAAATAGTTTTAAGGGTTATTTAAGTCGTGAACCCATCACTTTTCCCACTATTTTTACACCACCTTGAGAGTTTTTTCATAGATTGTGATGGGGATTTCGATGGGAAGTGATTGGAGCTAAGTCTCGTGGTCTTGAAACACCATTTAACTGAAGATTTATCCCTCAATTCTCTGGAATTGGGTAAAATTTTTAAGAAGATAGGGCTTTGTTTTTGGATATTAATTTTAGAATTTGAAAGGGCATTTGAACTGCGATTTTGATGAATTTTATATGTACGGACTCGTGGCAAGACAAGGAATCCGGTGATATGACTTATGTAATTTTTCGAGAAATGGCCCCGGGGCTCGAGTTTTACCAACTTCATGATTTTTAGTGTTTTTCGAGTAGATTTCTGTTGGGTTATGTTTCTTTAGCATATAGTAATGTATTCATTGTGGTTTTGACTAGATTCGACGTGCGAAGATGTCGATACAAGAGGAAAGGGCATCGCAGCTAGTTTTCGGGCGGCTTGAGGTGAGTAATAGATGTGGATGATGACCTGAGGGTTTGAAACCCCGATATATAACACTGTGACGCTATTTTGAGGCGAGACACATACTCTATAGCGAGTGCAGGGTTGTTTGTTATCGGGGACTATGACTTAGTCCGCCCCGGTGATGTTGTACTGTGTTATTGGTTTAGAAATTGGTTGATGAACATCCTACTTGGATTGTTATGAGCATATTTGGGCTAAATGCCAATTATTCGAATCCCTTAGGGATTATTATCTCTGTTTCCATGATATTAGTATGTTTTCATGATATCAGTCCTGAGATGAACACTGTTTAGTAATTAATAGTAAAATTCTTTGATTTTAAATACTAAATCTGTAATTCTTGATAAGTAGAAGTTTAATGATATATATATATATATATATATATATAGACTGATGGTGGATCAGGTTGCACGTCACAGCAAATGTTATGATTATATTGCGCTTGAGCTGTAGGAGTCCTTCCGGAGTCTGTACACACCCTCAGTGAGCGTTGTCTACGTTAAATGGATCGAGCTATGCATCGTAGCAGTCATGTGCATTGCATTGCATTCATGGTTTGTTATTTACTTGTTCTACCTGCTATTACCTGTTGCTGTTTATTGATGAATGTGTAGACTAGTTAGTTATAGCTTTGCATTGTGCTATATTTGGGATTTCTTACTGTCAAACATTATACATGCCTATTACCAGTGAGTTGGAAGTACTCACTCTACTTCATGCATCTTGTGTGCAGATTCAGGTATTTCGGGAGTTTAGTTGAGCTAGTTGCTATTTTCTAGAGTTTCCAGGAGTTGTCGAGGTAGCTGCTTGACGTCTGCAGGACTTGACACCTCCCTTATCCCTTTATTATTTCCGTATGTTAGAACATATTTATTTTTGAGAATTCTTGACTCTGTATTATTTAGTGGCTCTAGACTCATGACCCCAGGTCTTTGGGAGTTACAGTTTATGTTAGAGTTTCGTATTGTTTTCATTTAAGTATTTAAACTATGAGTATTGATATTTTATTTAAGTATTTAATTAATTGGTTTTGAGCTTCATGCTAGGTTTGAGATAGAGAATGGTTGGGCTTGCCTAGTATTAGTATGGGCGCCATCACGACCGGGTTGGGGTCATGACAATGTGATTGGTCCTTTAATGATGAACATGGTTCTTTGTCATATTTAGAACACTAATGTTATCATGGAATATTGGTATGCATCCAACTTCTATACCAAAGTCTACTAATTGTTGTTTGATCCATAGTAGTTGAGCAAAACAAGAAGTTGCAGCCATATACTCAACTTCATCAATAGATAGGGCTACTGAATTTTATTTCTTGGTAGCCCATGATACAAGACATGAACCAAGAATGTGAGCCATACCTGAGGTGCTTTTTCTATCCACTAGCAAACATGCATAGTCAGCATCAGCATAACCTACTAGATCAAATTTTTTACTCGTAGGATACCACAGTGACAATTCAGTAAGCCCCTTCAGATATCTCAATTTCCTCTTGAAAACAGTCAAGTGAGACTCTTTAGGATTAGCTTGAAAACGAGCACAAATTCCTACACTGAAAATAATGTCATATCTGTTGGCAGTAAGATACAAGAGTGAACCAATCATACCCCTATACAACTTTTGATCAACTGATGAACCAGGTTCATCAACATCTAACTTTGTGAGAGTTGCAATAGGTGTATCTATTTATTTAGAGTCTTCCATTTTAAATTTCTTGTTAGTTCTTTTGTATACTTCTGCTAATGAATCATGGTTCCATTTAGACTTAGATTGATCTGCAAGCCTAGGAAGAAATTTAGTTCACTCATCATACACGTTTCAAACTCACTTCCCATTAATTTTGCAAAGTCCTTACTCAACCTTTCAGTAGTGGCCCTAAAAATTATGTCATCCACATATATCTGTACAACAAAAAGTTCTTTAACTTTTTCCTTTAGGAACAAAGTTCTGTCAATTATACCTTTTTTGTACCCATGCTCCAGTAGGAATTTTGATAGTCATTCATACCAAGCTCTTAGGACCTGTTTGAGCCCATATAGAGCTTTGTCCAGCTTGTACACATGCTCAAGACATTCCTTGCTTTCAAATCTTGGAGGTTCTTTCACAAAAATTTCCTCCTTGAGATAGCCATTTAAGAAGGCACTTTTGACATCCCTCTGATGGAGAGTGAATTCCATATGTGCTACAAAGGTAATAAGGAGTCTGATTGCCTCTAGTCGTGAAACTAGGACAAAAGTCTCATCATAGTCTATCCCTTTCTCTTGGCTATAGCCTTGGACTACCAATCGTGCCTTGTTCCTTGTGACAGTTCCATCTTCATAAAGTTTGTTCCTAAAGACCCATTTAGTACAAATGACTGATTTGTCCTTGAGTCTACGAACTAGGTGCCAAACTTGACTTCTTTCAAATTGGTTTAGTTTATCCTGCATTGCATTTATCCAATCTGCATCCTACAATGCCTCAAAAATATTTTTAGGTTCAATAATAGATAAGAAAGTATCAAAAGCACACAGATTCTTTAAATGTGATATGGTTTTGACTCAAAAAGTTGGATCAGTGATAATGTTCTCAATGGGATGAATAGTTTGATACTTGTGAGGTTTACAACCATCTGGCTTCTGCTGGATGTTTCAGCAATTTGATGAGGAACAGGTTCATGGACAAGTTCCTTTAAGGGGTTTATTTCAATTCCCTTTTTGATTTCTTCCCCCCGTCAGGCTGCCCTGTAAGGATGAACATGTTCCATCACATGTTCCTTCTACATGGACCATTTTAACTTTAGCTCATGATTCAACCAGATCTTTGACTAGTCCAATGGCTTCATCTTCTTATTCCTATCTCTCAGAAAGAATATTAGTTTCATCAATACTATATTCACACTCTCTTCTACACATAGTGTTCTTTTATTATAAACTTTATAAGCTTTACTATGTGAAGAATATCCCAATAATACTTCTTTATCACTTCTGGGATCAAACTTTCCTAGAGAGGCTTTTCCATTATTGTGCATATAACACTTGCAACCAAAATCCCTAAGATGGGATATGATTGGTTTTCTCCCTTTAAGTAACTCATAGGGAGTCTTCTCTACTAGTGCTCTGGTCACACATCTATTTATGATGTAGCATGCAGTGTTTACAGCCTCTGTCCAAAAACAGTAATGTAATTTGCTAGATACTAACATTGTTCTGGTCATATCCTCAAGAGTTCTATTTTTCTTTTCAACTACACCATTTTGTTGTGGAGTCCTAGGAACAGAGAAATTATGACCTATGCCATTTTCATCGCAAAATTCAGCAAACAAAGAGTTTTCAAACTCAGTTCCATGATCAGAACTAATCGATGCAAGTTGATTTCCTAATTATTTCTGAATTTTTCTAACAAATGTAGAGAATATGTCAAATAATTCATCTTTAGATGTTAGAATTAAAACCCAGGTAAATCTAGATTAATCATGAACTAGCACCATTACATATTTCTTTCCACCTCTGCTCATGGTTCTCATTGTACCACATAGATCCATATGAACCAGTTCCAACGTCTTGGATGTAATCACCATTTTCTTGGTTTTAAAGGATGACCTTACTTGCTTCCCCCTTCCATATGACTCACAAACTTTGTCTTCCTTGAACTTGATGTTAGCTAAATATTCTTGGATTCCTAATGTCATACCCCCAATCGAGGGTCATGACCGGCACCCGACCGGGTAGCCCCAGTCAAGCAAACCTGGGTGCCTTTCCTGACGCACATGTTACCCCTGTATTTTTCACTACTTAATAACCAAAAGATCATCCAGTTTATAATTGAAATCATACTTTTTCAAACATACCTGACATGCTTAGTTACATCACAAGTTTACAATTTACAAAGCCCGACATATATTTACATAAGACCATAATCCCACATTTTCTGTCTACGGAGCCTCTAAGATATGATAGGATAATACAGTACTTGCTGGTAATAAGGTTCCGGCTATACCCTACAGAAAACCAAAATAAGAATCCAAAATAGAAGTGGCATGAGCCACGCAGGGCACCGAATGGAAAGGGGCTCACCCAAAACGGCCAGTGGAAGATGAAGAGTGCTACTGCTGATGAACTGAAGTACCCGCGATAGATCCACCTACAATCATAGAACGAATGTAGTGCGCCCGGAAAAAAGGGACGTCAGTACACTGGAATTGTACTGGAATGCATGAAGAGACTCTATCCCAAGTAAACTCAAGCCATAGACAAGTAAGTCACGATAATAGAAACAACCAACAAATATGTAAAGAAATAACAAGACAAGCCAAACATGTTTTCAACACTTAGCTCCGTTTCAAGAAGTCCTCAACCCATATTCAAATAGAAAACAACAGTAGAAGCAATAACCAAACATACGTGAAAAGCACAATCAAGCCAAACAAAGAGACAATCAGTACCCCACATGTCACAAATTATCCTTTCACAATGCCTCATCAATTATTTCACAGTTGTACTCATATCAATTTCAATGGCGATCTCGATTGCTTTCCACCCTTATTACCTCGGCCACCCTTGTCACCCCAACCCATAATATATCAAATTGTGTTACGGCACGCAACCCGATCCTACCATACAATTTCAAATCACAATAATCACAACAACAACCAAGAATACTTCACAAGGATCCTAACAAAGAAAATAAGAAACTTACAATTTGTTTCACATTTCCACAACCAACAGTACCAATCCCATTATGTTCAACAGTTCATAATCTATTCAAGCTATTTTATCAATTTCCCACAAGAAGCCAAATATGTCATTACTGCCATTGTTCCCAATTTCATCATTTACGATTTCTTTTTTATCATTCGTTTCAATACTCATACCACACAACACATAATCAAACCAATCGAACACCCAACAACTCAATCACAAGAATTTCACAACAATCCACATAGCTATCACATACCAAATAATTTGTACACCAAACAAGGCAATTTCACAAGGATCAAAGTTTGCCATACATACCTGGAGTTAAATTTCATTTCTTTTCTTTTATCTCCTATTTTCAATTCACCCAATTTATCTATGTTGCCAACTCTGCTTTTGCCAACCCTTACTTCTATCCAATTCATTTTTACTAGATTTCAAGTATAAAGAACATGCGTTAGTGATTAACTTCCATTTTCAAGAGTTAATGTATGAATATCTTTCTTTCCATTAAAATCTAAAAAATCAAGGAAAAATGGTTAGGGTTTTTACCTTTATAATTTGGGGAAGAAGACACTTGCTTTAGAATTTTCCGGACCAAGCCATTAGAGAATAATCTTTGAAGATGGTAGGTTTTTATCACAAGAATATCTCCTCCCTCTCTCTTATATTGCTCAGAAAATATGTAAAAATAAAGTGTTGGGTGTTTTATTGAAGAAGAGACTGAGTTCAAATAATTAGAAAAATATGGGCCGAGTCGAGTTTACGGTCGCATCTGTGATCGCAAAGTTAACATGCGGTCCGCATAATGGACCGCACAATTGCTCCAAAAAAAGAAATGTTCTGACATGATCTGCGGTAAGAATGCATCTGCGGTCGCATAATGCGTCGTAGAATTGACCCCTAAAATCCCTGAGGAATTTATGTAATGGTTTTGCGGTCTGTATTTTGACTATGTGATCGTATATTGGACCACATTTTTAATTCAATTTGACAAACCTTTTGATACATTCTGTGGTAGGAATGCGGTCCGCATAGCCGATATGCGACCGCAATATTGACCACAAAAATGACAAATTCTGGAAAAATTTATTCTTTTGACTTTTAAGGCTTAGATCACCAACGGACCTTAACACCATGAGCTACTAGGTTTTAAGAACAAAATTTTATGGGGCCTTACATCCTCCCCCCTTAAAATCATTCGTCCTCAAATGAGGATTTTGAAAATCAGTTAGTTTTGAAAAACATGATATGCAAACTGTCAAAATTTTCACTAACTCATATATTTTAGAAAACGTTCACCAGAGTTTCCTTTGTATTATGGACGTATCCACCTCTCAGAAAGCCCCCGAAACATGTTCTCAAGCACCAATACACATTTACAACATTCTCTACAGCTTGTACGCAATTCATTACCTCAATAATTGCACATATTCTATTACTTTGTTACATTTTGCACATAAACTAGCCACTTCAATGAGTCCCTACGTTATTTAACCATTTCAACATGCCACATACACATAAACAAACAATTATCAATCTAAACTTACCATTAGATGTTTATTTAACACATAAGTCTGCATAAATCTTTCATTTATAAATGAAATTTCATGTGAACTAGAGTAATCACAACACATACAACTCTTGCATAATTTAGAGAAACTTCACTAGCATTAGGAGGAAAACAATTCGGACACAATGATAATTGTTCAATGATAGAAAGGCCACCTAATTTCTTCTAAACTTGATCAAACAAATGCGGATATTTTTCTTTCATTTCTTTTTCTGCTTCCCACGTGGCTTCCTCAACTAGTTCACTTCGCCACAACACTTTAACAGAGGCAACTTCCTTATTTCTCAACTTACGGACTTGCCTATCAAGGATGGCAACTGGAACTTCTTCATACGATAAGTCTTCATTAACCTCGATAGTCTCGACTGGCACTATGGTGTATGGATTTCCAATCACTTTCTTCAACATGGACATATGGAACACCGAGTGCACTAGTGACATTTTAGGAGGCAACTCTAGCCTATAAGCAACTTGCTCGATCCTTTTAACGATCCGATACGGCCCGACATACCTAGGAATCAACTTCCCTTTCTTCCCGAATCGCATGACTCCCTTCATAGGAGATACCCTCAAGAACACCCAATCATCGACTTAAAACTCCAAATTTCTTCGGCGAACGTCCGCATAGTATTTCTGGCGACTCCAAGCAGTTTTCATCCTTTCTTGAATGACCTTAACTTTCTCCATAGCCTGGTACACAAGATCTAGCAATAGCAATTCTACTTCACCCACTTCAAACCACCCAATTGGTGACCTACACCTTCTTCCATACAATGCCTCAAACGGGGCCATCTGAATGCCAGGATGAAAGCTGTTATTGTAAGCACATTCTATAAGTGGTAAGTGGTCATCCCAACTACCTTTAAAATCCATGACACAAGCTCGCAACATATCTTCAAGCATCTGAATAGTCTGCTAGGCCTAATCGTCGGTCTGCGGGTGGAAAGTTGTGCTGAGATTCACCTCAATACCCAAACCTTACTGAAATTTCTTCCAAAAATTAGTTGTGAACTAGGCCCCTTGATCTGAGAGAATAGAAAGTGGAGTGCCATGAAGCCTTACTATCTCCTTGATATGTAATTTAGCATAGTGTTGTACAGTACTAGTGGACTTGACTCGCAAAAAGTGAGCTGATTTGGTGAGTCGATCCACTATCACCCAAAATGAGTCGAACTTACGCCGAGTGCGAGGTAACCCTACCATGAAATCCATATTGATCATCTTCCATTTCCAGACTGGTATTTCTATAAGGTGAGTTAATCCACTAGGTCGTTGATGCTCAACCTTCATTTGCTGGCAATTCGGACATTTAGATACAAAGTTCGCCACATCCTTTTTAATACCGTTCCACCAATAAATCTCCTTGAGGTCATGATACATTTTCATAGAACCTGGGTGCATGGAATACTTGGAAATATGAGCCTCTGCCATCACTCTCTCCCGAAGCTCATACAAATCCGGGACACATAGCCTACATTGACACTGCAATACACCATCCTCGCCGCTAAGCGAAAATGCCAAATTCTTGTTATTCATAACTGCTTCCTTTATCTGAGCCAATGCTGGATCCATAAACTGCTTTTCCTTGATTTGTGCTACCATTGACGATTCTGCTCCATTATACACTATAACATTTCCCTCGTCTGATGCGAAAATGCGAATCCGTAAACTAGCCAACTGGTAAAGTTCCTGAGCCAGAGGTCTCTGATCCACCCCAACTGAGCCAAACTACACATGGATTATTTAATAAGAGCATCACCCACCATGTTTTCCTTCCTTGGGTGGTATAAAATGTCCATATCATAAACCCTGAGCAATTATAGCCACAGTCACTGCCACAAAATCAGTTCCTTCTATTTGAACAAATACTAGAGACTCTTGTGGTCAGAAAACACATCAACATTAACCCCATAAAGGATGCCACTATATTTTCAAAGCAAATTCAATTGACGCAACCTCCAAATCAGGTGTCGTGTAATTCTTTTCGTGATTCTTGAGTTGCCTAGAAACAAAAGCTATGACCTTTCCGTGCTTCATCAATACACACTTCAAACCATCCCCGGAGGCATCACAATAAACCGCGAACCGCTATGCGCCTTCTGGCAAGGAAAATAATGGTGCCGAGGTCAACCTTGACTTCAATTCTTGAAAACTTTTCTCACAAGCATCGGACCACTGGAACTTAACTATATTCCGCGTCAATTTAGTCAATAGGGAGGCGAGGGTCGAGAATCCCTCCACAAACCTCTGATAGTACCCTGCTAATCCCAAGATGCTACGAATCTCCGACGGGTCGTCGGTCTAGGCCAATCCTTCACTGCTGCAATCTTCTAGGGATCCACCTGAATCCCTTCACTGGAAACAACATGACCTAGAAAGGCTACAAACTCCAACCAAAATTCACATTTTGAAAACTTCGCATACAATTGGTGTTGATGGAGAGTCTGCAATACTGCTCTAAGGTGAATGGCATGATCCTCCCTGCTTTGCGAATAAATGAGGATGTCGTCAATGAAAACAATCACAAAAGAATCTAGAAATGGCTTGAAAACCCGATTCATAAGGTCCATGAAAGCTACCGGGGTGTTGGTTATCCCAAAAGACATGACCAAGGATTCAAAGTGACAATAGCAAGTTCTAAAGGTGGTCATAAGAATATCATGTTCTCTAATCTTCAACTGGTGGTACCCGGACCGTAGATCAATTTTGGAGAAGAACTTTGTACCTTGTAATTGGTCGAAGAAATCATCTACCCGAGGCAAAGGATATTTATTCTTGATGGTGACTTTATTAAGCTGCCGATAATAAATGCACATCCGAAGTGACCTATCCTTCTTTCTGACAAAAAGAACCGGAGCACCCCACGGTGACACACTTGGTCATATGAACCACTTCTCTAATAAATCATTTAACTGCTCCATTAACTCCCTTAACTCTGCTGACGCCATTATGTATGGTGGAATGGATATTGGCAGAGTATCTGGCAATACATCATTCCCGAAATCATTCTCCCTATCTGGCGGAATCCCTGGAAGTTCATCTGGAAACACTTCAGGAAACTCATTCAAAACTAGCACAGACTCGAGGGCAGACACATCTGAGGTGGTGTCTGTTACCCAGATCAAATGATAGATACACCCCTTCTTAATCATCTTTGAAGCCTTAAGGTTAGAAATAAACCTACCCTTTGGCACCATACCATTTACTTTCCACTCAATAACAGGCTCGTTAGGGAACTCGAGCCTCATGACTCTTGTCTGACAGTCAAGCTTGGCAAAGCACGAATAAAGCCAGTCCATCCCCATTATTACATCAAAATCTACTATTCCAAGCTCAATAAGATCGGTCGTGGTAACACGACCACTCACCGTAACAACACAATTCCTATAAACTCGCGAGGTTGTAATTGAATCACCAACCGGAGTCGATACAGAGAATGGCTCGTGGAGCTTTCTATCCCAAAACATGAACCAATGACTGGGGTGACATAAGACAAAGAGAACCCCGGATCAATAAAAGCATAACAATTAACAGCCTGAACAGACAGGATACATATAACAACATCTTGAGAAGCCTCAGCACTCTGGCAGCCACTCAAAGCAAAGAACCGCTAGGTCCACCCCTACCACGAGCTCCACCCCTAGCTGTACTGCGCCTGCTGGAGTTGTAGGACGCACATATGATGTAGAAACTAAAGAACCAGACGACTGGGCAGATCCCCTACCCATATCCTGACTTAGCGCATGATTGTCCCACTGGATTTGACCACTCACCCTACACCTATAACATACTGGGATATCTAGATAGCAAGTCTATGTATGAAATCACCCAAATTTGGAGCATCTAGTCCTCCCCTACTGCTGGGACCCCACTCATGGAGGACCGGACTAACGGGACCTCCTACTATCTGAATCTGGTCTCGAATGACTGCTCTATTGATAACTATGCACAGATGGCATTGCACTCATCAAAGACTGAGCATATGACTGGGATGGACCTGATGGCCCTCTCCTTGGAACTGGTCTCCCTGAATGACCCATTGATCGGCCCCTGCTGCTACTCTCCCTTTCTGTCAAAATCTTCAACTTCCTAGCCTCTGTGGCCTGAGCGAACCCCACAATCTTCTCATAATTCATATTTGAATGCAAAGCCGCTATAGCAGCCTCATTTACCACCAAAAGACTAAGGCACTGGACAAATCGTAGAACTCGAGCATCCATGGTCGACACTAAACTGAGGAGCATACTTGGACAATCTCACAAACTCCATGTGGTACTCCCAAACACTCATACTGCCCTAATTTAGAACCTTGAACTTAGTGGCACGAGCTACCATTATCTCAGCAGGAAAGAAGTGGTCCATGAAGGCATCTACAAACTCAGCCCATCTAGTTGGAGGTCTCCCTTCTTTACGGGAATCCTCCCACATCTCAAACCATGAACGCACTGCCCCCTTCAGCCTGTATGAAGCCACCTCTACCCCCTCTATTTCTGTAGCCTTCATCACACTAAGGGTCTTATATATCTCATCAAGGAAATCATGCAGATCGGCCTCTGGGTCTATGCCGGAGAATTCTGGAAGGGCCAATCACAGAAACTTGTGGACTCTGGAACTAGAGGAATCTCCCTGTCCACTAGAGGATGCAGGGGCATCCTGAGATCTCTGGGCCTGGGCGGTCACTAACTGGGTCAACATACGGATGGCTCCTCTAAGGCCCCGATCAGAAACCCCAGGACAGGGAGCTGGAACTGTATCTGAATCGGGAATATTGGCAGGAGGGATGGTGGCGCCCTTTGCCGCAGCCGAAACATGAATGCTTGGGTCTATAATAGATGGGTCGGGCAGATTCAAGACAGGTGAGTCACTCTCACCCACGATATCAGGTACATGATTCATAGCCACACTTGGGGTGGCATTGGCCCCAAGGCCATGTCTAGCTTTCTTCTTAGGTTCCATATTCTGAAAATTTTGGAACAAGGCACGAATTAGAGAAATATTATTCCACTTCTCACTTTACCGTACAATATAAAATAATAAAGAAATGGGTAAATTCCTAAATGTCCGTGCAGGCCCCTACTTATATATATGGTCGACAACGCACCGATAAGAAGGGCGCTACTAGACACAGCTCCAAGACATCCTAGGACACTTTAAAACCTTACGCTCTGATACTAAGTATGTCACACCTAAAATCGAGGGATAGGATCGGCGCCCAACCGGGTAGCCCCAGTCATGCGGACCTGGGGGCCTTTCCTGACCCATGTGTTACCCCTGTATTTTTCAATACTTAATAACCAAAAGATTATCCAGTTTATAATTGAAATCACACTTTTTTCAAATATAAACGACATACTTATTTACTTAACAAGTTCACAATTTACAAGGATCGACATAAATATACATAAGACCATAATCCCACATTTTCTGTCTAC
The DNA here is from genome assembly GCA_032618575.1 of Nicotiana noctiflora. Taxonomy (NCBI): domain Eukaryota; kingdom Viridiplantae; phylum Streptophyta; class Magnoliopsida; order Solanales; family Solanaceae; genus Nicotiana; species Nicotiana noctiflora. The sequence goes on along the minus strand of JASVEL010012060.1, from coordinate 134,553 downwards.
GGAGCCTCTAAGATATGACAGGATAATACGGTACTTGCCGATAACAACGCTCTGGCTATACCCTACAGAAAACCAAAATAAGACTCCAAAATAAAAGTGCCATGAGCCACTCAGGGCCCCGAAAGGAAAGGGGCTCACCCAAAACGGACAGTGGAAGATGAAGAGTGCTACTGCCGATGAATTGAAGTACCTGCTACGGATCCACCTACAATCATAACACGAATGTAGCGCCCCACTCAAAAAGGCACGTCAGTACACTATAATTGTACTGGTATGTATGAACAGACTTTGTCCCAAGTAAACTCAAGCTATACACAAGTAAGTCACGATAATAGAAACAACCAACAAATATGTAAAGAAATAACAAGACTAGCCAAACACATTTTCAACACTTAGATCTGTTTCAAGAAATCCTCAACCCATATTCAAATAGAAAACAACAATAGAAGCAACAACCTAACACATATGGAAAGCACAATGAAGCCAAACAAAGGGACAATCAGTGTCCCACAGGTAACAAACTCTCCTTTCACAATGCCTCATCAATGATTTTACAATTGTACTCATATCGATTTCAATGGCGATTTGGATCGCTTTCCACCCTTATTACCTCAGCTCCCCTTATCACCCTAACCTATAATATATCAATTTGTGTTGTGGCGTGCAACCTGATCCCACCATACAGTTTCAAATCACAACAATCACAACAACAACCAAGAACACTTCACAAGGATCACAACAAAGACAATAAGCAACTTACAATTTGTTTCATGTTTCCAAAACCAATAATACCAATCCCATATGGTTCAACAGTTCATAAGCAATTCAAGTTATTTCATCAATTTCCCACAAGAAGCCAAATATGTCATTACTACCATTGTTCCCAATTTCATCATTCACGATTTCCTTTTTATCATTCGTTTCACAACTCATACAACACAACACATAATCAAACCAATCGAACACCCAACAACTCAATCAAAATAATTTCACAACAATCCAGATAGTTGTGATCACGTGATTATTGCCCTAAGCAATTGAATTCTAAAATATATAAAATAATACAAAAATGATTTATTCTTTTGCAACTGTGTGATTTAGTTGAAATACCAGTATATGTTTGAAAATGAAATTGAAATGAAAATACAAAAGAAATTAATTAGGAAAATATCACAAAAATATTAAAAATTAGAAAATTAAGTAAAAATGCAAAAATACCGGAAAATACAGTGAAAATGCATAATATAATGGAAAATTAAGGGTAAAGCCCAAAAAATGGAAACACAAAGTAAATATAGCAGTTACAAAGAAATATAATCCATAATACAAAAATAAAATATAGAAAATTACCAAAAACAAGTTAAAAAACAATAAAAATGCAAAACAATACATTGTATAATCAAAATTGGGCCAAATACACTAGGAATGCATAGACCATATAGACCAGGCCTAGTCATTGTGGCCGGCCTTCCCAGTCTTGAAATCAAAACGACACCGTTGAGCAAATAGATCTGGGCCATTGATACAAATGATCAACGGACCAAAAAAGGCGGTGTTTGCTTGAATAAAATGATGTCGCTTAAAAGACTAATCTAGATTGTCCATCACATTTAATTAGACGGATGATACCAGTGTCTCATTTAACCAAACGACGTCTCCTAAGAAATTAGATCTCAACCGTTAAACAATTTAATCTGACGGACTTAGTGAAAGACTTCATTAAACCAAACGATGACGTTTTGGAGGCCAAGTGATCTTGGCCGTTCATCTCAGCCAATCCAACGACTGATAGACAATAACACAGGTTTAATATATATATATCATTACCCTCCTTTTATGTCGCTCATTACACACACACATTCATATACATTCAACCCTAGCCGCATTAGGTCGTCTTCATCCTCTCCTCTCTAGTCTCCTATGGAGACCAACAGAGACTGTTACAGTCTCCGTCTCCGGCCAACACCAGGCCACCAAATACCTTCCCCCCAACCTTAAACCACCGTCAACAACCTTAGAACCCCATTAAACACGATCAAAAACCAACAAACCACCTTTCTTGAAATCCAGGTCGTCGGAACCCTAGCCGGTGACCACCCAAAAATATGAGTCAGGCCACCAAATTCACACTCTAGGATCGTCTTTAAGCGATCTTTCACCTCACCCAAGTGTCTTTCTTCGAATCTACCCCGAACATCTTGAATAAGCAAAGAGTGCTCAACGAAACCCTACTCCGGCAAGTACCAAAAATAGATCCCACCCCAAAACACCACCCTAATAGTCTCATATCTCTTCCCCTACACCCAAAATCAAATCCTTACAACCTATTATGGAAATCTAACACTTCAGAGACCAACCGTCTCTGATGATCAAGAAAATGAAGAAATCGAAGAGATAAGAAGAAAAGAAGAAAAGAAAGAAGAAGGGAAAAAGAAAAAAAGAAAATGAAAGGAAAAAGCCTAAAGCTAAGTACCCTACCCCTCGGTTTTTAATTGTTCATCTTCTCTGAAACATGATTCTTCTTGTCTTTTTGTTTTTGAACCTTGTTCTGTTAACTACTTCACATGTCTATCATGTTCAGAACATGAAATTATCATACGCATGCTTTCTACCTCTATCTTTGTATCTTGATTCATACTTGCTCTGAATCTTATGCATACCTGAAGTCATCTAAGTATTCCTAGGTTTTGATAGTAACTGCTCATGAATCATATGTTAAATATTCTAGATTTATGTGATTGCTCATTATTCTGTCTCGATTGGGTTTTAATTAATTGGAATTCAACCATTATCAAATTTCTCGTTTGAGTTCTGATTAATTGGAAGTTAATTCTTGATTAGGATTATTCGTGCAAAATAACATGGAATTGTTTATATTTGCAACTTGACTCATGTGCTAGTTTCTTCTAAACTTCTGAGTGCTTATGTGTATTTAGGTTATATGTGTAAGTGCTTTTGTGGCTATGTTTGTTAATAAATTATGAGTTTTGATTAGTGGCTATCCTTGTAAAATGGGCTAACATTGAAATAGACTATAGTCTGAGATGGGTTAAGTGTTAAAAAAAGACTTAGGGTGCTATGTGTTAAATACATTCAAATTACCAGTCTTAACAGACCTAGTGTAGGTCGGGTAAATGCTCATAAATGAAAGGGGTAAAAGGGGAAAGGAAAATGGTATTTTTGTAGATTACATAGAGCATGTGGGAATATAAAGGACTTTGTTGCTTGGTTTTTCATAAAATAGTTTAATGATAAAGGGTAGACTAGGTAGAGTTAAAAGGCATTAATGAAATAAACCTTAGCAAGTGGGGGCAGTTGAGTAAAGCCCACCAAATATAATCTAATAAAACTGCCCAAAACGTTCTAGCAGGGGTCTGAAGGCAGTTCATTATATCTCTAGTATACCATTATGTAATTAATTGAAATAATGAGGGGGGGGGGGGGAATACAATTATTTTATTTGAAATTCCCCCCAAAATACCTCTATAAATAGGCTTTTAATAAGCCTGAAAAAGGGTTAGACATTGATTAGCAATGAAGGGTTCCACACATTATGAGGGTTGGATTTTGAAAATTCTGAAATCAGGTCCAGATTTTCGAGTTCGAAAATTAGAAAGCTGATTAACTCGAGTGTTATTTTGGGAATCTCTGTTGGGTCGTTTCTTCACTGGTTTATTTCGACTTTGCTGGGTTTTCCAATTTTGCTTGGGTGATTTGCTGGGTTCTATATTTTGAAGTTTTGGTAGTTGCCGCTGTGTTGATTCATTTTACTATTGTTGCTATATCGTTGTTGCTGTTGCTGATTATTCTTCTTCTCCAACTCTATACTCATTGGTTTATCATTGGAATCAAGTACACATTACTATGACTTGGAGCTGTATATGAAAGGCTGTTGAAGAAATAAAAATTATTATCATGCTTTAGTCAATAATTTTTGTACTTCTAATTTAGTTATGTAGTTGTAATTCTATATTGCTGTAATTCTATTATGATTGGGTTGTATTATATTAGATTCTATACCTCAAAATTAGAAATAATGACCGTGACACAAATAGTAGATTTAATAGGCGATCACTTAAAATTAAGGATAAAACTGGTAAGATCACAGTTAAACCACATGAATCTGAAACTGTTATGAATCGGACTTTAAGTACAAACGACGTTTTAGGGATCCAGTTTTGAATTCGAATTGGTTAATGCTAAAAGTATGAGAAGTTTTCAGAATTGTATACTGTTATCTCAAGTTGATATAGCTATAAAATTCATTTTGTAATTCGGCAATTTCATAATAAGTTTGAACTTCTTATTTCAACTAGAATCATTGTTTTCTTTGATTGAACGAAAATAATAGAAATGATTAATTCCATAATAGTGACTTAAGTATTGGATTTCGCTAATTAAGTAGCTGATTCACTATCCTGGCTCTATTAATAAACATTAAAATCAGTAATACAAATTGTGATTGTGGATTGCTGTATCTGATATTGTTAAAATGATAATTATATCATTTTTGGCCCTGAATGTGAAAGATCTGGGCCCAATCACAAACTGTCATGACCCGGATTTTCCCCCAACATCGGGATCGTGATGGTGCCTACTCGTGGTAGCTAGGCAAGCCTCTTTATTCACACTATCCTGTTTTTAACAATATTTCATGCTCAATTTAACATTCAAAATCATAATCTTAATTAAACAAGTGCGGAAGACTTTATACAAATAAAAATAAGTAGTTTCAAGGTAACTGATACTGAAATCCTCTACCAAAGACGTGGAGTCACCAACTCACGAACTACTATTGAATACTACACATAAAAGTCTGAAAGAAATATAACATAATCTGTTTGTCTCGGAACAAAGAGACTACAGCTAGTGAAATAAGTAAAGGAAGAGACGTCGGGCCTGCGGATGCCTGCAAGCTACCTCGGTCTCAACTATGGTCAACTCCCACGCAAAAGATCTACTGCTGCTGCTCCTGATTGAATCCTGGACCTGTGCAAAAACGCACAGAAGTGCGATATCAGCACAACCGACCCCATGTGCTGGTAAGTGCCTGGCCTATCCCTACGAAGTAGTGACAAGCCTAGGACTAGACACCCACATAAACCTGTGCAGTTTTATATATATGTATACCACAAGATAAAGAGAAATAACCAAGTAACAACGCAATATGGAATATCACAAAATAACTCAACAGTTAACCATAGTCATTAAATCAACAAGGAAAAACAAGTATAATGAGAACAAGTAATGTCAAGTCAATGAAACAACAAATAAAGTGCACGGCATCACCCTTCGTGCTTTTACTCTCATCCTCACCAAATAGCAAATAAAGTGCACGGCATCACCCTTCGTGCTTTTACTCTCATCCCTACATCCATGGTACGGCATGATCCTTCATACATGGTTCAAGTAACAAGGCACAACATGATCCTTCGTGCATAATAAATAACATGGCACGGAATTAACCTTCGTGCATAAACAATAAATCATGGCACGACATTAACCTTCGTGCATAAACAATAAATCAAGGCACGACATTAACCTTTGTGCATAAACAATAAATCAAGGCACGACATCACCCTTCGTGCATTATCACTATTCCTCACCCAAATAACAATCACAGTTAAGGGCAGAGAATGAAAATAGTAAATCATGAACCGTCCCGGCAAAGGACACAATAATCATCACAACAAAGTCCCGGCAAGGGCAATCAATATCTCACTTCAACACAAGTCCCGACAAGGGAGAACAATAACAATTCTACAACTCGGCAAGGATTCAACAATTTATCTTCAAATATGTCTCGCAATAAGTATTAACAACGACTCACGGTCATGCTAGACGCCCGTGTATGGATGCTCGTCACCACAGCCCATACACCGCACTCGATCACATAGCACATAGCACATAATCCTATTCCCTCAAGCTAGGAAAGAACAAACACTTACCTCGAATGTTTACGAATAATTCAATCTGTGGCAATGCCTTTTCCTTTCAACTTTGGCTCCAATCTAATCGTATTTATTCACAATTGATTTAATATAATCAATACTACTCAACAAACTAATTCATAAGGACAATTACAACTTTTACAACATTCTGCCCAGAATAGTGAATATCGACTCCGGGCCCACATGGTCGGAACTCGGGGTTCGGACCAAAATCCGGTTACCCATCCCCCCACGAGTTCAAGTATATGATTTGTTTCAAAATCGGACCTCAATTCGAGGTCCAATTACCCAATTCATGAAAACCCTATATTCTACCAAAAAACAAGAAATTCTACCATGAAAACCTTTGATTTCTATTGAAAAACATTTTTAATGTTGTTAGGAATTGAAAGAATTAAGTAAAATGTGACTTACAATTGCTTTGAAGAAGAGGTAGTTCGTGAAAAATCGCCAATGGATGTTTTTGGGTCGTGAAATGTGAAAAATGAAGCTTGAAATCGTGATTTATAGGTCTCTGTATTCGCATTTGCGAACAGGGGTTCGCAATTGCGAACCCCGACCAAAATCTGGAGTTTGAAAAATAAGCTAAGGATGGGAAGTTCGCATTTGCGAACTTTTGTTCGCATTTGCGAAGCCAAGGAAATTGCTGGGATGTTCGCATATGCGAACATTTGTTCGCATTTGCGAACATGGCTGGATCACTGGGGTTGTCGCAATTGCGACCATAAGTTCGCATTTGCGAACTTGGGTTGATCACTGTCAACTTCGCAATTGCGAAGTATTGTTCGCATTTGCGAACCTATGCCCAACCCTGCCCACTTTGCATTTGCGAAGTATGCTTTGCATTTGCGAACCAGGGCCAGCCTGGGACCTCTCGCAATTGCGAGAAAATCTTCGCAATTGCGAAGACAACAGCTCGGTGAAAAAACCAGCAGTGTAGTAATTCAGAAATTGATTCAACGACCTACCAAATCTTTACTCGAGACTCCCCTGGCTCCAAATCAAACATGAATACAACATCAAAAACACATTACAAAATTGTTCGTGCGATCATATCGCCAATATCACATCGTTTTCATCAAATCAAGCCTCAAGTTCATGATTTTCATACTTTTCGTTTTCAAAACGTTCAAACTTGGAACTCAAAGTCCAAAACATATCAAACGACATCCAAATGTCACCAATCTTTGTAGAAAGCACATATATAATATTTAAGACTTGTACCGGGCGTCAGAACCAAAATACAAGCCCGATACCAAGGTCAATTAATTCATTTTCCTTTAATAATTACATCAAAAACAATTTCACAGAAAAATTCATAACTTGGGCTCTATGCTTCAGAATTCCACTCTGGACGCATGTCCAAGTCCCATATTTTCCTACGAACCTTCCGGGACCATCCGTTTTCGGGTCCGGGTCCGTTTACCAAAAATGTTGACCGAAGTCAACTATATCAATCGAGGCAACATAGAATGAGGTTTTCAAGGCCTCGGAAGTACGGAACAAGTGAGGAAAATAAGTGATGACCCTTTGGGTCGTCACATTCTCCACCTCTAAAATAATCGTTCATCCTCGAACGGACAAAAGAAAGAAGTACCTGAGTTGGGGAACAAATGAGGGTAGCGGCTCCGCATATCGGACTCGGACTCCCGGGTCGATGCCTCAGGAGGCTGACCTCTCCACTGAACACGCACAGAAGGATAACTCTTCGACCTCAACTATCGAACCTGCCGATCTAGAATGGCCACCGGCTCCTCCTCGTAAGATAGATCATTGTCCAATTGGATAGTGCTGAAGTCCAACACATGTGTGGGATCGCCGTGGTATCTCCGAAGCATAAATACATGAAAAACTGGATGCACGACTGATAAGCTAGGTGGCAAAGCTAGTCTGTAAGCCACCCCTCCCACTCAGTCTAGAATCTCAAATGGACCAATATACCTACGGCTGAGCTTGCCCTTCTTCCCTAACCTCATCATGCCTATCATAGGCGACACTCGAAGCAATACTCTTTCACCAACCATGAAATCTACCTCTCGAACCTTACGATCCACATAAGTCTTCTGTCTGGACTGAGCTGAACAGAATCTCTCCTGGATAGTCTTGACCTTATCCAAGGCCTCCCGAGCTAAGTCTGTACCCAACAACCGAGCCTCTCCCGGCTCAAACCATCCGACTGGAGATCGACATCGCCTACCATACAATGCCTCATACGGGGCCATCTGGATGCTGGACTGGTAGCTGTTGTTGTAGGCGAACTCTGCTAATGGCAGAAACTAGTCCCGTGAGCCTCCGAAATCAATAACACAGGCCCAAAGCATGTCCTCTAGAATTTGAATAGTCCTCTCAGACTGGCCATCCGTTTGAGGGTGAAATGCTGTACTCAGCTGAACCTGGGTGCCTAACTCCTGCTAGACCGCTCTCCAGAATCGCGAGGTAAATTGGATACCCCGATTAGAGATAATAGATACTGGCACCCCATGAAGACGAACATTCTCCCTAATGAAAATCTCTACTAACCTCTCCGATGAGTAGGAGACAGATACTGGAATAAAGTGTGTTGACTTGGTCAGCCTATCAACAATGACCCAAATACCATCAAATTTCCTCCGAGTCAAAGGAAGTGTGATGTGATCCGCTCCCATTTCCACTCGGGAATCTCAATCCTCTGGAATACACCACCAGGCCTCTGGTGCTCATATTTCACCTGCTGACAATTTAGACACCGGGTGACATATGCAACGATATCTTTCTTCATTCTGCGCCATTAATAGTGCTACCATAAGTTCCGGTACATCTTCGTGGTGCCCGGGTAAATAGAATACCGCGAACTGTGGGCCTCCGCTAAGATCAACTCTCGAATCCCTTCGACATTGGGCACACAAACTCGACCCCGCAATCTTAATACCCCATCATCATCTAGATTTACCTTTGTGGCACCTCCCCGCTGTACTGTATCTCTCAAATCACGCAAATGAGGATCATCAAATTGCCTCTCACTGATACGCTCTAACAAAGAAGAACGAGCAACCGTGCAGGCTAACACCCTGTTAGGCTCAGAAATGTCTAATCTCACGAATCGGTTGGCTATGGCCTGGAAATCTTGAGCAAATGGTCTCTGACTGACCGGAATGAATGCAAGACAACCCATGCTGGCAGACTTTCTACTCAATGCATCGGCCACCATATTGGCCTTACCTGGGTTATATAAGATAGTAACATCATAGTCTTTTAGCAACTCTAACCATCTCCGCTGTCGTAGATTCAACTCCTTTTGCTTGAACAAGTATTGTAGGCTTTTGTGATCAGTGTATACCTCACACGTCACACCATATAGATAATGCCTCCAGATCTTCAAGGCATGCACCACTGCTGCTAACTCAAGATCATGTACTGGATAATTCTTTTCATGTATTTTTAACTGTCTTGAAGCATAAGCGATAACCTTACCATCCTGCATCAATATCGTTCCAAGCCCTATACGAGATGCATCACAATAAACTGTATAAGGCCCTGCACCCGTAGGTAGTATCAACACCGGCGCGGTGGTCAAGGCTGTCTTGAGCTTCTGAAAGCTCGCCTCACACTCCTCTGACCACTGGAACTGGACACCCTTCTGGGTCAACCTAGTCATCGGGGCTGCAATAGAAGAAAACCCCTCTACAAATCGACGTTAGTAACCTGCCAATCCCAAGAAACTCCGGATCTCAGTCACTGAAGCTGGTCGAGGCCAATTCTGGACTGCCTCAATCTTCTTTGGGTCAACCTAAATACCTTCCACTGATATAATATGACCCAGAAATGCTACTGAACTCAACCAGAACTCACATTTCGAAAATTTGGCATATAGTCGATTATCCTTCAGAATCTGAAGAACCACTCTAAGGTGCTGCTCGTGCTCATCCCGGCTGCGGGAGTATACCAGGATGTCATCTATAAAGACTATCACGAATAGATCTAAGTAAGGCCTGAATACCCGGTTAATCAATTCCATGAATGCTGCTGGGGCATTGGTCAACCCGAAGGACATGACCAAGAACTCATAATGCCCATATCTAGTGCGAAAGGCTTTCTTAGGAACGTCAACCGCCCTAATCTTCAGCTGATGGTAGCCTGACCTCAAGTCTATCTTTGAGAACACCCTCACTCCCTGGAGCTGGTCAAACAAATCATCAATCCTGGGCAGTGGATACTTATTTTTTATTGTCACTTTGTTCAATTGCCGGTAATCAATACACATCCGCATCGAGCCATCTTTCTTCTTTACAAATAATACAGGTGCTCCCCAGTGGGAAACACTGCGCCTGATGAAGCCCTTCTCAAAAAGGTCTTGCAACTGATCTTTTAACTCTTTTAACTCTGGTGGGGCGATACGATAAGGTGGAATAGAGACGGGCTGAGTGCCCGGTGCCAGATCAATGCAGAAATCAATATCCTTATCGGGTGGCATGCCCGGCAGGTCTGAAGGGAAAACCTCAGGAAACTCCCGTACAATGGGGACTGAATTAATAAAAGGAACTTCTGCGCTGAAATCACGAACATAAGCCAGATAAGCTAGACACCCCTTCTCGACCATGCGCCGAGCCTTAACATAGGAAATAACGGTGCAAACGGAGTGGCTTGAGGTACCTTTCCACTCTAGTCGGGGTGATTCTGGCAAGGCCAAGGTCACAGTCTTAGCATGACAATCAAGAATAGCATGGTATAGGGACAACCAGTCCATCCCCAATATGACATCAAAATCCACCATGTCCAAAAGCAACAGATCAACACGGGTCTTAAGACCCCCAAAGATAACTATGCATGAACGATGCACCCGGTCGACTACAATGGAGTCACCCACCGGTGTAGACACATAAACTAGAATATCCTAAGCATAGCTGGCCACAGCCAAATACGGCACAAAGTAGGAATACACAGATGAATATGTAGTCCCATGGTCAAATAATACTGAAGCACCCCTGCCACACACAAGAATGGTACCTGTAATCACGGCATCTGATGCCTCTGCCTCTAGCCTGGCTGGTAAAGCATAGAATCGGGGATCTGCACCTCCCCTCTGAGCTACGTCTCTAGGACGGCCATCAACTGGCTGACCTCTACCTCTGGATGGATGGTCTCCACCTCTACGATCTCGACCTCCACCTCTATAATCTCTACCCCCGCCTCTGGCTGGCTGGGCAGGCTGAGGGTCAGCTGGGGCCTGAGTCATGGGACGAGGGCCCCGCTGCTGAGTGTTGCCCGTCGCTCGAGGGCAGAACCTGACAAAATGACCCGGGTCACCACAACCATAGCAACTCCTAGGCTGATGGGGTTGCTGACCCTAACGACCTAAATGGCCTCCACGAACACTCCGAAGAGGATGAGCACTAATAGGGGGCTGATCTGAATACTGCCCACGAAACCCACGATCACCTGGTCCACCCTGTGAAGCCTGAAGGGTGGAATGGAAAGGCCTGGAAGACTGGCCTCTATCAAAAGATTCTCTGCCACCAAAAGAAGAACCACAAAACCTGCTTGAATGACGAGGCCTCTTGTCTGAAGAATAACCACCTCCCCAAGCAAGAGCCATCTCAACCCTACGTGCTGCATTAGCTACCTCCTGAAATGATATGTCACTCCCCACGACCATAGCCATCTGAAGTCTAATTGGCTGATTAAGCCCATCTATGAACCTGCAGACCCTCTTCTACTCTGTGGGGAGTATCACTACCGCATGACGTGCCAAATCAACAAATCTCGTCTCAAACTGCCTCCGAAGTGCATCCCGCTGAGTACTAGGGAGAAACTTTTCCAGAAATAACTCTGCAAACTGATCCCATGATAAAGCCGGGGACCCTACTGGTTGAGTCAAACAATAATCCCTCCACCAAGTCATGGCGGATCCTGAAAGCCTGAATGTACAGAAGTCAACTCCGTTTGTCTCCACGATCCCCATAGTCTTGAGAATCTCATGGCAACCGAATAAGAAGTCCCGAGGATCCTCTGATGTGGCACCGCTGAATGTAGTGGTAAACAGCTTGGAGAACCGATCAAGTCTCCATAAAGAATCAGAAGTCATGGCCGCTCCATCTCCGGCCTGAGCCGTGGTACCTGACTGGGTGTGACTACCCAAAGGGTCATCACTTATTTTATTAATCATTGCGAGCTTCTGAGGCTTTAAAAACCTCAGTTTTTATGTTGAAATATATGAAAAATGTGAGAAATTTGAAGAATTTTGATATTAATATTGATATGGTTGACTTCGGTCAACATTCTTGGTAAACGGACCCGGACCCGAGATTGGATGGTCCCAAAAGGTCCGTAGGAAAATATGGGACATGGACATGCATTCGAAGTCGAATTCTAAGGTCTAGAGGCCAAGTTATGAATTTTTCCGTGAAATTGTTTTTGATGTAATTATTAAAGGAAAATGAATTAATTGACCTTGATATCGAGCTCGTATTTTATTTCCGACGCCCGGTACAAGTCTTAAATATTATATATGTGCTTTCTGCAAAGTTTGGTGACATTCGGATGTCGTTTGATATGTTTTGGACCTTGAGTTCCAAGTTTGAAAGTTTTGAAAACCAAAAGTATGAAAATCATGAACTTGAGGCTTGATTTGATGAAAACGATGTGATATTGGCAATGTGATCGCACGAACAAGTTCGTAATGTGTTTTTGATGTTGTGTACATGTTTGGTTTGGAGCCCGGGGGGCTCGGGTAAAGATTTGATAGGTCGTTGGATCAATTTTTGAATTTTTGCACTGCTGGTTTTTCACCCAGCTGTTGGCTTCGCATTTGCGAAGAATTTCTCACAAATGCGAAGAAGACAGGTCAAGGCTGGGTTCGCAAATGCGAACCCTTTATCGCAAATGCGATGTTTGCCAGAAACAAGCCAAGTTCGCAAATACGAACAAAGGGTCGCAAATGCGATCCTGGGCAAGTAGGCTCACCTTCGCAAATGCGAAGGAAATCTAGCAAATGCGATACTGGCAGACCTGGGCCAGAGTTCGCAATTGCGAACTTAACCTCGCAAATGCGAGGCCTTCAGTATGTTGCCTGGCTTCGCAAATGCGAAGCATTTGTCGCAATTGCGACAAAACCCAGAAGCCTAGCTTGTTCGCAAATGCGAATATTATTTCGCAAATGCGAAACACCCAGCATTTGCTTTGGCTTCGCAAATGCGAACTTTCCATCCTTAGCTTATTTTTCAAACTCCAGAAATTGGTCGGGGTTCGCAATTGCGAACCCATGTTCGCAAATGCGAACACAGAGACCTGTAAATCACAATTTCCAGCTTCATTTTTCACAATTCACAACCCAAAAACACCCATTGGCGATTCTTCACGAACTCCCTCTTCTTCAAAACAATTGTAAGTCACTTTTTACTTAATTCTTTTAATTCCTAACAACATTAAACATGTTTTTCAATAGAAATCAAAGGTTTTCATGGTAGAATTTCTTATTTTTGGTAAAATATAGGGTTTTTCATAAATTGTGAAATTGGACCTCGAATTGAGGTCCGATTTTGAAACAAATCATATACTTGAACTCGTGGGGGGATGGGTAACCGGATTTTGGTCCGAACCCCGAGTTCCGACCATGTGGGCCCGGTGTCGAAATTCATTATTCCGGGTAGAATGTTGTAAAAGTTGTAATTGGCCTTATGAATTAGTTTGTTGAGTAGTATTGATGATATTAAATCAATTGTGTATAGATACGATTGGATTGGAGCCAAATTTGAAAGGAAAAGGCATTGCCACGGATTGAATTGTTCATAAACATTCGAGGTAAGTGTTTGTTCTATCCTAGCTTGAGGGAATAGGATTATGTGCTATGTGTTATGTGATCGAGTGCGGTGTATGTGCTGTGGTGACGAGCATCCATACTCTTGTCGAGACTTGTTGTGAAGATGATTGTTGATTGCCCTTGTTGGGACGGTTTATGATTTACTGTTTCATTCTTTGCCCTTAACTGTGATTGTTATTTGGGTGAGGAAGAGTGATAATGCACGAAGGGTGATGCCGTGCCTTGATTTATTATTTATGCACGAAGGTTAATGCCGTGCCTTGATTTATTATTTATGCACGAAGGTTAATGCCGTGCCTTGATTTATTATTTATGCACGAAGGTTAATGCCATGCCTTGTTATTGATTTTGCACGAATGTTAAAGCCGTGCCATGTTTTGTTGATTATGCACGAAGGATCATGCCGTGCCTTGTTATTGAACCATGTACGAAGGATCATGCCGTACCATGGATGTGAGGATGAGAGTAAAAGCACGAAGTGTGATGCCGTGCACTTTATTTGCTTATTTGGTGAGGATGAGAGTAAAAGCACGAAGGGTGATGCCGTGCAACTACTTGCTATTCCTTGACTTGATATTATTTGTTTTTCCACTATACTTTGTTTTTCTTTGTGAACCTATTAACTATTGTTAATTGTTGAGTTCTTTTGAGATATTCCTTATTGTGTTATTACTTGGTTAATTCTTGTTATTTGTGGTATACATATATATGGAACTGCACAGGTTTATGTGGGTGTCTGGTCCTAGGCTTGTCACTACTTCGCCGGGATAGGCCAGGCACTTACCAGCACATGGGGTCGGTTGTGCTGATACTACACTTCGTGCGTTTTTGCACAGGTCCAGGTTACGATCAGGAGCAGCAGCAGTAAATCGATTGCGTGGGAGTTGATCATATTTGAGACCGAGGTAGCTTGCAGACGTCCCCAGGCCCGACGTCTCTCTCTTTACTTATGTTACTAGCTGTAGTCTCTTTGTTCCGAGACAAACAGATTATGTTATATTTCTTTCAGAATTTTATGTGTAGTATTTAGTAGTAGTTCGTGAGTTGGTGACTCCACGTCTTGGTTAAAGGATTTTAGTATGGTTTTAACTTGAAACTGCTTAATACTATTTCGATAAAGTCTTCCGCACTTATTTAATTAAATTTATGGTTTGTTGATAAATTAATTATGAAATTTTATTAAAAACAGGATAGTATGAATACAGTGGCTTGCCTAGCTACCACGAGTAGGCGCCATCACGATCCCGGTGTTGGGGGAAAATCCGGGTCGTCACAAGTTGGTATCAAAGCTCTAGGTTACATAGGTCTCACCACTCATGAACAAGCTTAGTAGAGTTTGAGAGGTAGGTACGAAGACGTCTGTACTTGTCCTCCATAGTCTATTGAGTTAGGAAAGAGTCTCTTATTTGTTCTCTCTTGTCGTGCGAATTGTTCCTCAAATACTGATTGAACTTCTATTATGTCCTTTCGCAGATGGTGAGGACACACGCTTCTTCGTCCGCCGACCAGCAGCCTGAGCCCCAGGCAGCTCCCGTGAAGGGCAAGGGCCGAGGCCGTATCGGAGGCCGTGGTAGGGGCAGAGCTCAGCCCCCGGCAGCTAATCCGGAGGTGGAGCCTCATATTGAGATTGACGAGGAGGTTCTAGTCCCAGCAGCTCCAGTGGGCCCAGCTTAGGTCCCGGGAGAGGCTTTATTTACCCCGGATCTTCGGGAGGCTTTGGTCAGGATAGCGGGATTTATGGACAGCGTTGCCAGAGCAGGTTTATTATCAGTTGCACCAGCTTCTCAGGCTGGAGGAGGGGCCCAGACTCCTATTGCTCGTACTCCGAAGCTAGTAGCTCCTCAGCCTCAGGCACTAGTGGTTCAGCCAGTTATGGCCACTGAGTCAGGTACCACGGCTCATGCCGGAGATGGAGCGGCCATGACTTCTGATTCTTTATGGAGACTTGATCGGTTCTCCAAGCTGTTTACCACTACTTTTAGCGGTGCCACATCGGAGGATCCTCAGGATTTCTTATTTAGTTTCCACGAGATTCTCAAGACTATAGGGATAGTGGAGTCCAATGGAGTTGACTTATGTACATTCAGGCTTTCAGGATCCGCCAAGACTTGGTGGAGGGATTATTGCTTGACTCGACCAGCGGGGTCCCCAGCTCTATCATGGGATCAGTTTGCAGAGCTATTTCTAGAGAAGTTTCTCCCTGCTACTCAGCGGGATGCACTTTGGAGGCAGTTTGAGCGCCTCCTAGCGAGGCACTATGACTGTCACCCAGTATGAGACGAAGTTTGTTGATTTGGCACGTCATGCAGTGGTGATACTTCCCACAGAGCGGGAGAGAGTCCGCAGGTTCATAGATGGGCTTAATCAGCCAATTAGACTCCAGATGGCTATGGGAGTGGGGAATGATATATCATTTCAGGAGGCAGCTAATGCGGCACGTAGAGTTGAGATGGCTCTTGCTCAGGGAGGGGGTTATTCTTCAGACAAGAGGCCTCATCATTCAGGCAGGTTTGGTGGTTCTTCTTCTGGTGGAAGAGAATCTTTTGACAGAGGCCAGTCTTCCAGGCCTTTCCATTCCGCCCTTCAAGCTTCACAGGGTGGACCAGGTGACCGTGGGTTTCGTGGGCATTATTCATATAAGCCTCCTATTAATGCTCAGCCTCTTCAGAGTGTTCGTGGAGGCCATTCAGGTCGTCAGGGCCAGCAGCCCTATCAGTCTAAGAGTTGCTACGGTTATAGTGACCCAGGTCATTTTATGAGGTACTTCCCTCGAGCAACGGGCAACTCTCAGCAGCGGGGTCCTCGTCCTATGATTCAGGCTTCAGCTGACCCTCAGCCTGCCCAGCCAGCCAGAGGCAGGGTAGAGATTATAGAGGTGGAGGTCGAGACCGTAGAGGTGGAGACCGTCCAGCCAGAGGTAGAGGTCAGCCAGTTGATGGTCGTCCTAGAGACGCAGCTCAGAGGGGAGGTGCAGATCCCCGATTCTATGCTTTACCAGCCAGGCCGGAGGCAGAGGCATCAGATGCGGTGATTAGAGGTACCATTCTTGTGTGTGGCAGAGGTGCTTCAGTATTATTTGACCCTGGATCTACATATTCATATGTGTCTTCCTACTTTGCACCATATTTGGCCGTGCCCACCTATGCTCTAAATATTCCAGTTTATGTGTCTACACCGGTGGGTGACTCCATTGTAGTCGACCGGGTGCATCGTTCATGTGTAGTTATCTTTGGGGGTGTTGAGACCCGTGTTGATCTGTTACTTTTGGATATAGTGGATTTTGATGTCATATTCGGGATGGACTGGTTGTCCCCATACCATGCTATTCTAGATTGTCATGCTAGGACTGTGACCTTGGCCCTGCCGAAATCACCCCGACTAGAGTGGAAAGGTACCTCAAGCCACTCAGTACGCTATGTTATTTCCTATGTTAAGGCTCGACGCATGGTCGAGAAGGGGTGTCTAGCTTATCTAGCTTATGTTCGCGATTCCAGCGCAGAGGTTCCTTCCATTGAGTCAGTCCCTATTGCACGGGAGTTTCCTGAGGTTTTTCCTTCAGATCTGCCGGGCATGCCACCCGACAGGGATATTGATTTTTGTATTGATCTGGCACCGGGCACTCGGCCCATCTCTATTCCACCCTATCGTATGGTCCCGCCGGAATTAAAAGAGTTGAAAGATCAGTTGCAAGAGCTTCTTGAGAAAGGCTTTATCAGGCCCAGTGTTTCCCCCGGGGAGCACCTGTATTATTTGTAAAGAAGAAAGATGGCTCGATACGGATGTGTATTGATTACCGGCAGTTGAACAAAGTGAAAATAAAGAATAAGTATCCACTGCCGAGGATTGATGATTTGTTTGACCAGCTCCGGGGAGCGAGGGTATTCTCAAAGATAGACTTGAGGTCGGGCTACCATCAGCTGAAGATCAGGGCGGCTGACATTCCTAAGACAGCCTTTCGCTCTGGATATGGGCATTATGAGTTCTTGGTCATGTCTTTCGGGTTGACCAATGCCCCAGCAGCATTCATGGAGTTGATGAATCGGGTATTCAGGCCTTACTTAGATCTGTTCGTGGTAGTCTTTATAGATGACATCCTGGTATACTCCCGCAGCCAGGAAGAGCACGAGCAGCACCTCAGAGTGGTTCTTCAGACTCTGAAAGATAACCAACTATATGCCAAAGTTTCTAAATGTGAGTTCTGGTTGAGTTCGGAAGCATTTCTGGGTCACATTGTATCAGTGGAAGGTATTCAGGTAGACCCAAAGAAGATTGAGGCGGTCCAGAATTGGCCTCGACCAGCTTCAGTGACTGAGATCCGGAGTTTCTTGGGATTAGCAGGTTACTACCGTCGATTTGTAGAGGGGTTTTCTTCTATTGTAGCCCCGATGACCAGGTTGACCCAGAAGGGTATCCAGTTCCAATGGTAAGAGGAGTGTTAGGCGAGCTTTCAGAAGCTCAAGACAGCCTTGACCACCGTGCCAGTGTTGATTCTACCTACGGGTGCAGGGCCTTATACAGTTTATTGTGACGCATCTCGTACAGGACTTGGAGCGGTATTGATGGAGGATGGTAAGTTTATCACTTATGCTTCGAGGCAGTTAAAAATACATGAGAAGAATTATCCAGTACATGATCTTGAGTTAGCAGCAGTGCTACATGCCTTGAAGATCTGGAGACATTATCTATATGGTGTGACATGTGAGGTGTACACTGATCACAAAAGCCTACAGTACTTGTTCAAGCAGAAGGAGTTGAATCTACGACATCGGAGATGGTTAGAGTTGCTAAAAGACTATGATGTTACTATCTTATATCACCCGGGTAAGGCCAATGTGGTGGCCGATGCATTGAGTAGAAAGTATGCCAGCATGGGTAGTCTTGCATACATTCCGGTCAGTCAGAGACCATTTGCTCTAGATGTCCAGGCCTTAGCCAACCTATTCGTGAGATTAGACATTTCTGAGCCTAGTAGGGTGTTAGCCTGCACGGTCGCTCGTTCTTCTCAATTAGAGCGTATCCGTGAGAGGCAATTTGATGATCCTAATTTGCGTGATTTGAGAGATACAACACAGCGGGGAGGTGCCACAAAGGTAAATCTAGATGATGATGGGGTATTGAGATTGCAGGGTCGAGTTTGTGCGCCCAATGTCGAAGGGATTCGTGAGTTAATCTTATCGGAGGCCCACAGTTTGTGGTATTCTATTCACCCAGGCGCCGCAAAGATGTACCAGGACATGCGGCATCACTATTGGTGGCGCAGAATGAAGAAAGATATCGTTGCGTATGTCGCTCGGTGTTTAAATTGTCAGCAGGTGAAATATGAGCACCAGAGGCCTGGTGGTGTATTCCAGAAGATTGAGATTCCCGAGTGAAAATGGGAGCGGATCACTATGGACTTCATTACTGGACTTCCTTTGACTCGGAGGAAATTTGATGCTATTTGGGTCATTGTTGATAGGTTGACCAAGTCGGCACACTTTATTCCAGTATCTGTCTCCTACTCGTCGGAGAGGTTAGCGGAGGTTTACATTAGGGAGATTGTTCGTCTCCATGGGGTGCCAGTATCTATTATCTCTGATCGGCGTAAGTAGTTTACTTCGCGGTTCTGGAGAGTGGTTCAGCAGGAGTTAGGTACCCAGGTTCAGCTGAGTACATCATTTCATCCTCAGACGGATGGCCAGTCTGAGAGGACTATACAGATTCTAGAGGACATGCTTCGAGCCTGTGTTATTGATTTTGGAGGCTTGTGGGACAAGTTTCTGCCATTAGCAGAGTTCGCCTACAATAACAACTACCAATCTAGCATCCAGATGTCCCCGTATGAGGCGTTGTATGGTAGGCGATGTCGATCACCAGTTGGATGGTTTGAACCAGGAGAGACTCGGTTGTTGGGTACAGACTTAGTTCAGGAGGCCTTGAATAAGGCCAAGACTATTCTGGAGAGATTGCGTTCAGCTCAGTCCTGGCAGAAGACTTATGCGAATCGTAAGGTTCGAGATATAGATTTCATGGTTGGTGAACGAGTATTGCTCCGAGTGTCGCCTATGAAGGGCGTGATGAGGTTCGGGAAGAAGGGCAAGCTCAGCCCAAGGTATATTGGTCCATTTGAGATTCTAGACAGAGTGGGAGGGGTGGCTTACAGACTAGCTTTGCCGCCTAGCTTATCAGCCGTGCATCCTGTTTTTCATGTATCTATGCTTCGGAGATACCACGGCGATCCCACACATGAGTTAGACTTTGGTATTGTCCAATTGGACAATGATCTATCTTACGAGGAGGAGCCGGCGGCCATTCTAGACCGGCAGGTTCGACAATTGAGGTCGAAGAGTTATCCTTCTGTGCGTGTTCAGTGGAGAGGTCAGCCTCCTGAGGCATCGACCTGGGTATTCGAGTCTGATATGCGGAGCCTCTACCCATATTTGATATGGTTGACTTCGGTCAACATTCTTGGTAAACGGACCCGGACCCGAGATTGGATGGTCCCGAAAGGTCCGTAGGAATATATGGGACTTGGACATGCGTCCGGAGTCGAATTCTGAGGCCTAGAGCCCAAGTTATGAATTTTTTCGTGAAATTGTTTTTGATGTAATTGTTAAAGGAAAATGAATTAATTGACCTTGGTATCGGGCTCGTATTTTGGTTCTGACGCCCGGTACAAGTCTTAAATATTATATATGTGCATTGTGCAAAGTTTGGTGACATTCGGATGTCGTTTGATATGTTTTGGACCTTGAGTTCCAAGTTTGAAAGTTTTGAAAACCAAAAGTATGAAAATCATGAACTTGAGGCTTGATTTGATGAAAACGATGTGATATTGGCGATGTGATCGCACGAACAAATTCGTAATGTGTTTTTGAAGTTGTGTACATGTTTGCTTGGGAGCCCGGGGGGCTCGGGTAAAGATTTGATAGGCTCTAGTATCAATTTCTGAATTTTTGCACTGCTGGTTTTTCACCCAGTTGTTGGCTTCGCATTTGCGAAGAATTTCTTGCAAATACAAAGAAGGCAGGTCAAGGCTGGGTTCGCAAATGCGAACCCTTTATCGCAAATGCGATGTCTGCCAGAAACAAGCCAAGTTCGCAAATGCGAACAAAGGGTCGCAAATGCGATCCTGGGCAATTACGCTCACCTTCGCAAATGCGAAGGAAATCTAGCAAATGCGATACTGGCAGACCTGGGCTAGAGTTCGCAATTGCGAACTTAACCTCGCAAATGCGAGGCCTTCGGTATGTTGCCTGGCTTCGCAAATGCGAAGCATTTGTCGCAATTGCGACAAAACCCAGAAGCCTAGCTTGTTCGCAAATGCGAACATTATTTCGCAAATGCGAAACACCTAGCATTTTCCTTGGCTTCGCAAATGCGAACAAATGTTCGCAAATGCGAACTTTCCATCCTTAGCTTATTTTTCAAACTCTAGAAATTGGTCGGGGTTCGCAATTGCGAACCCCTGTTCGCAAATGCAAACACAGAGACCTGTAAATCACGATTTC
Source organism: Nicotiana noctiflora (assembly GCA_032618575.1). NCBI lineage: Eukaryota > Viridiplantae > Streptophyta > Magnoliopsida > Solanales > Solanaceae > Nicotiana > Nicotiana noctiflora. Next base: position 113,317 of record JASVEL010012060.1, on the reverse strand, counting down.
CAACTTCATTTTTCACATTTCACAACCCAAAAACACCCATTGGCGATTCTTCACGAACTCCCTCTTCTTCAAAACAATTGTAAGTCACTTTTTACTTAATTCTTTTAATTCCTAACAACATTAAACATGTTTTTCAATAGAAATCAAAGGTTTTCATGGTAGAATTTCTTGTTTTTGGTAGAATATAGGGTTTTTCATAAATTGGAAATTGGACCTCGAATTGAGGTCCGATTTTGAAACAAATCATATACTTGAACTCGTGGGGGGATGGGTAACCGGATTTTGGTCCGAACCCCGAGTTCCGACCATGTGGGCCCGGGGTCGAAATTCACTATTCCGGGCAGAATGTTGTAAAAGTTGTAATTGGCCTTATGAATTAGTTTGTTGAGTAGTATTGATGATATTAAATTAATTGTGTATAGATACGATTGGATTGGACCCAAATTTGAAAGGAAAAGGCATTTTCACGGATTGAATTGTTTATAAACATTCGAGGTAAGTGTTTGTTCTATCCTAGCTTGAGGGAATAGGATTATGTGCTATGTGTTATGTGATCGAGTGCGGTGTATGGGCTGTGGTGACGAGCATCCATACTCTGGCGTCTAGCATGACCGTGAGTCGTTGTTAATACTTGTTGTGGGACATATTTGAATATAAATTATTGAACCCTTGCCAGGTTGTAGAAGTGTTATTGTTCTCCCTTGTCGAGACTTGTTGTGAAGATGATTGTTGATTGCCCTTGTTGGGACGGTTTATGATTTACTGTTTAATTCTTTGCCCTTAACTTTGATTGTTATTTGGGTGAGGAAGAGTGATAATGCACGAAGGGTGATGCCGTGCCTTGATTTATTATTTATGCACGAAGCTTAATGCCGTGCCTTGATTTACTATTTATACACGAAGGTTAATACCGTGCCTTGATTTATTATTTATGCACGAAGGTTAATATCGTGCCTTGTTATTGATTATGCACGAAGGTTAATGTCGTGCCATGTTTTATTGATTATGCACGAAGGATCATGCCGTGCTTTGTTATTGAACCATGTACGAAGGATCATGTCGTACCATGGATGTGAGGATGAGAGTAAAAGCACGAAGGGTGATGCCGTGCACTTTATTTGCTGATTTTGTGAGGATGAGAGTAAAAGCACGAAGGGTGATGCCGTGCAACTACTTGGTATTCCTTGACTTGATATTATTTGTTTTTCCATTATACTTTGTTTTTCTTTGTGAACCTATTAACTATTGTTAATTGTTGAGTTCTTTTGAGATATTCCTTATTGTGTTATTACTTGGTTAATTCTTGTTATTTGTGGTATACATATATATTGAACTGCACAGGTTTATATGGGTGTCTGGTCCTAGGCTTGTCACTACTTCGCCGGGATATGCCAGACACTTACCAGCACATGGGGTCGGTTGTGCTGATACTACACTTCTGTGCGTTTTTGCACAGGTCCAAGTTACGATCAGGAGCAGCAACAGTAAATCTTTTGCGTGGGAGTTGATCATATTTGAGACCGAGGTAGCTTGCAGACGTCCGCAAGCCCGGCGTCTCTCTCTTTACTTATGTTACTAGTTGTAGTCTCTTTGTTCCGAGACAAACAGATTATGTTATATTTCTTTCAGACTTTTATGTGTAGTATTCAGTAGTAGTTCGTGAGTTGGTGACTCCACATCTTGGGTAAAGGATTTCAGTATGGTTTTACCTTGAAACAGCTTAATACCATTTCGATAAAGTCTTACGCACTTATTTAATTAAAGTTATGGTTTGTTGATAAATTAATTATGAAATTTTATAAAAAACAGGATAGTATGAATACAGTGGCTTGCCTAGCTACCACGAGTAGGCTCCATCTCCGGCATGAGCCATGGAACCTGACTGAGTGGCCACATCTGGCTGAACCACTGGTGCCTGAGGCTGAGGAGCTTCTGTCTCCGGAGTACGAGCAATAGGAGTCCGGGCCCCTCCTCCAGCCTGAGAAGCGGCTGGTGCAACTGATAATAAGCCTGCTCTGGCAACGCTGTCCATAAATCCCGCTATCCTGACCAAAACCTCCCGAAGATCCGGGGTAAAATGAAGCCTCTCTTGGGACCTGAGCTGGGCCCACTGGAGCTGCTGGGACAAGAACCTCCTCGCCAATCTCAACATGAGGCTCCACCTCTAGAGTAGCTACCAGGGGCTGAGCTCTGCCCCTACCACGGCCTCTGATACGGCCTCGACCCCTGCCCCTCACGGGAGGTGCCTGGGGCTCGGGCTGCTGGTCAGCGGACGAAGAAGCGTGTGTCCTCACCATCTGCGAAAGGACAGAATAGAAGTTCAATCAGTATTTGAGGAACAATTCGCACGACAAGAAGGAACAAATGAGAGACTCTTTTCTAACTCAATATACTCTGGAGGACAAGTACAGACGTCTCCGTACCTACCTCTCAAACTCTACTAAGCTTGTTCGTGAGTGGTGAGACCTATGTAACCTAGAGCTCTGATACCAACTTGTCACGACCCGGATTTTCCCCAACATCGAGATCGTGATGGCGCCTACTCGTGGTAGCTAGGCAAGCCTCTTTATTAACACTATCCTGTTTTTAACAATATTTCATGCTCAATTTAACATCCAAAATCATAATCTTAATTAAACAAGTGCGGAAGACTTTAAAAAAATAGAAATAAGTAGTTTCAAGGTAACTGATACTGAAATCCTCTGCCCAAGACGTGGAGTCACCAACTCACGAACTACTATTGAATACTACACATAAAAGTCTGAAAGAAATATAACATAATCTTTTTGTCTCGGAACAAAGAGACTACAGCTAGTGACATAAGTAAAGGAAGAGACGTCAGGCCTGCGGACGCCTGCAAGCTACCTCGGTCTCAAATATGATCAACTCCCACGCAAAAGACCTACTGCTGCTGCTCCTGATCGAATCCTGGACCTGTGCAAAAATGCACATAAGTGCAGTATCAGCACAACCGACCCCATGTGCTGGTAAGTGCCTGGCCTATCCCGGCGAAGTAGTGACAAGCCTAGGACCAGACACCCACATAAACCTGTGCAGTTTTATATATATGTATATCACAAGATAAAGAGAAATAACCAAGTAACAACGCAATATGGAATATCACAAAATAACTCAACAGTTAACCATAGTCATTAAATCAACAAGGAAAAACAAGTATAATAAGAACAAGTAATGTCAAGTCAATGAAACAACAAATAAAGTGTATGACATCACCCTTCGTTCTTTTACCCTCATCCTCACCAAATAGCAAATAAAGTGCACGGCATCACCCTTCGTGCTTTTACTCTCATCCTCACATCCATGGTACGGCATGATCCTTCGTACATGGTTCAATAACAAGGCACGACATGATCCTTCGTACATAATCAATAACATGGCACGGCATTAACCTTCGTGCATAAACAATAAATCAAGGCACGGTATCACCCTTCGTGCATTATCACTCTTCCTCACCCAAATAACAATCACAGTTAAGGGCAGAGAATGAAAATAGTAAATCATGAACCGTCCCGGAAAAGGACACAATAATCATCACAACAAAGTACCGGCAAGGGCAATCAATATCTCACTTCAACACAAGTCCCGACAAGGGAGAACAATAACAATTCTACAACCCGGCAAGGATTCAACAATTTATCTTCAAATATGTCTCGCAACAAGTATTAACAACGACTCACGGTCATGCTAGACGCCGGTGTATGGATGCTCATCACCACAGCCCATACACCGCACTCGATCACAGAGCACATAGCACATAATCCTATTCTCTCAAGCTAGGATAGAACAAACACTTACCTCGAATGTTTACGAACAATTCAATCTGTGGCAATGCCTTTTCCTTTCAACTTTGGCTCCAATCCAATCATATCTATTCACAATTGATTTAATATCATCAATACTACTCAACAAACTAATTCATAAGGCCAATTACAACTTTTACAACATTCTGCACGGAATAGTAAATATCGACCCGGGGCCCATATGGTCGAAACTCGGGGTTCGGACCAAATTTTGGTTACCCATCCCCCCACGAGTTCAAGTATATGATTTGTTTCAAAATCAGACCTCAATTCGAGGTCCAATTACCCAATTCATGAAAACCCTATATTCTACCAAAAACAAGAAATTCTACCATGAAAACCTTTGATTTCTATTGAAAAACATGTTTAATGTTGTTAGGAATTGAAAGAATTAAGTAAAAAGTGACTTACAATTGCTTTGAAGAAGAGGGAGTTCGTGAAAAATCGCCAATGGATGTTTTTGGGTTGTGAAATGTGAAAAATGAAGTTGGAAATCGTGATTTACAGGTCTCTGTGTTTGCATTTGCGAACCGGTGTTCGCAATTGCCAACCCCGACCAAAATCTGGAGTTTGAAAAATAAGCTAAGGATGGGAAGTTCGCATTTGCAAACATTTGTTCGCATTTGCGAACATGGCTGGATCACTGGGGTTGTCGCAATTGCGACCATAAGTTCGCATTTGCGAACTTGGGTTGATCACTGTCAACTTCGCAATTGTGAAGTATTGTTCGCATTTGCAAACCTATGCCCAACCCTGCCCACTTTGTATTTGCGAAGTATGGTTCACATTTGCGAACCAGGGCCAGCCTGGGACCTCTCACAATTGCGAGAAAATCTTCGCAATTGCGAAGCCAACAGCTGGGTGAAAAACCAGCAGTGCAAAAATTCAGAAATTGAACCAACGGCCTATCAAATCTTTACCCGAGCCCCCCGGGCTCCAAACCAAACATATACACAACATCAAAAACACATTACGAACTTGTTCGTGCGATCACATCGCCAATATCACATCGTTTTCTTCAAATCAAGCCTCAAGTTCATGATTTTCATACTTTTGGTTTTCAAAACTTTGAAACTTGGAACTCAAAGTCCAAAACATATCAAACGACATCCAAATGTCACCAATCTTTGCAGAAAGCACGTATATAATATTTAAGACTTGTACCAGGCGTCGGAACCAAAATACGAGCCCGATACCAAGGTCAATTAATTCATTTTCCTTTAATAATTACATCAAAAACAATTTCACAGAAAAATTCATAACTTGGGCTCTAGGCCTCAAAATTCGACTCCGGACGCATGTCCAAGTCCCATATTTTCCTACGGACCTTCCGAGACCATCCGTTCTCAGGTCCGGGTCCGTTTACCAAAAATGTTGAACGAAGTCAACTATATCAATATTAATATCATTTTTCTCCAAATTTCTCATAGAATTCATATTTTATATCACAAAATCTTTCCGGCTACATGCTCGGATTGTGCATGTAAATCGAGGCAACATAGAATGAGGTTTTCAAGGCCTCGGAAGTACAGAACAAGTGAGGAAAACATATGATGAACCTTTGTGTCGTCACACAAACTTAGGCCCTCATCAGTATAAGATGGCAATTAAGACTATAAAACTAGGAAGTGACAAGTGCTGGGCCTTAGTGACCCAGCTAAATTCGTCCGCAGACTGGTAAGCCAGTCCAAAGTCCAGGCCCAATGATAAATATTGCCTAGACTCCTACATATAGTATTACAAAAATCAAAACTGAAAACGTTATATATTAGGACGAAAAAACAAAAAATAGAAAATGTAGTTATTTTGGATTGGACCTTAACAAAATGGAGATGAGCCTCACCAAAACAAAAATACATAATTGTGGGGCCCTCAAATAAGTTTCAATATAAAATTCTAGATTCAGAAGGACCGTTTAGCAAATTCCATAGTCTCTCCCAAATTAACAAGACGTAGGTACCTTAGGGCACGATTTATAATAAATATACATTCCTAATATGGGTGCACATTTATGTGACCCAAATCCAAATCCTGGCAAAGCTGAAATGCATTAAAGTCGCAGGTGTACTGGTTGCGGTGTGACTTGAAATGCATTTTTTCAACGTCGCAAATCTTAAAATTAACAAAAGTAGGATAATTATATTTAAAACTAAAGCATATAAGGAAATCAAAATATAAAAAATACGGCAGTTGAGCGACCGTTCTAGAACCACAAAATCCGGGAATACCTAACACCTTCTCCCGGGTTAACAAAATTCCTTATCCGAATTTCTAGTTTCGCAGACTGTTAAACAGAATCATAATTTCCTCGGTTCATGATTAAACCGGTGACTTGGGACACCATTATATCCCAAGTGGCGACTCCGAAAATTAATAAATAAAATCTCGTTCCGAATGTCCTTTAATTGGAAAACTCCTTCCCCACCACTATTGGTATATATCTTTTCGGGGTGTAATAGTAGATAGTTGGGACATCGTAAAAAAAAGAGGTGTGACAGCTCTGGCGACTCTACTGGGTATAAGAAACCCAGAACTTCGGTTCAAGGTTTAAGAATTCGAGCTCAATTAAATTGCTGTTTGATTATATCTGATATCCCTATATGTTTTGATCAATATGCTTACCGCTTTGATATTACATGAATTGTACATAAAAAAATGTGTCGAAAACCATTCTCTTCTTACCTCCGGGGATGTGCTTACTGGTTGAGACTCCCCTTTCTGTTAAGTCAATACCCAATAAGAAAATAGAGGTCGGATAAGTTACAAAGCCGGACGATCCCGCGGGTCCCCGGTACGTAGCCCCCTCATCGATCCGAGTTGTCCACTCGGGTACACAGTCCACTACCATGAAAAAATTAGGATATTTAGCCTAGATTTAGGACGTTTATTTGTATCATATCTTACTTAAGGGACTCAACACAGGGGTTGGGTCCGTCTTGGACAGGTGACCCGGATATCAACGACCGAGCATGATTATGTGTTGCATTTATTTGTCCTAGAATATTATGCTGACTGGCTAAATACCTAAAAACAAAAAGAAAGAAAAATAGCAATTTTTAGAATATCAATATCGAAATATTGACGAAATGGTATCGAAAGTTTGAAAAGAAAGTTGAAAATAGTCGGAACAATTTTTGTCGAAATAATTGGTCGTAAAACAATTTGACCGAACTACGCATGTTTGATTCTCACCATTAGGCGAGATACGTAGGCAACCCCTGACGCGTCTAACCACCCTTTTAAAAAAATAAAAAATATGTGTCTTTAGTTTTGTCAATAAAATCAAAGTGATGCCATTTTTAAAAATAGCCGAATGTTCCGAAAGGACGCCGGAAGGCTGTTTGTGCAAAAATGGCGGCTTTGAAGTCACTTTTCTTTAAAAATAATAGCCTTGATATTTTCAAATGAAATATGGAAAAGGTAGACTCTTTTGAAATAATGAAAATTGCCTTTGAAAAGCTTTTATTTTATTTTAAATAAATCGCCTTTAATAAATGTGCAGGATGAACACAATAAAAAATGAACCCTTTGCACTAATGAACAAGATCCCTTTGGAGTTGCGATTGTGGTTGAATGATTTAGGCCAAGATGGACAGGATTGGGTCAACAAATATTTAAAAGATCTTACTGAGCTATTAAACATAGTACCTCGCCGTGATATTATCCGAGCTCTAGTTGCTTGCTGGGATCCCGCACACAACGTGCTCCACTTCTTGGATTTTACAGCTTACTTCGACATTGGAGGAAATTGCTAACTACATCGGAAAGGGCGAGGTTCCCTTAAATGACAAATATTTGGTTGCTCCAAGGGCTATTACTGTGCATAGATTCCTCGACTCCTTAAAGATTGCAAGAAATGTTCACAATGAAGAATTGGTCCACGGGTTCTACACTATGAAATTTATATACCACAGTTATGGCCACGTTGGAGGATTCAATGATCCAACAAAAAAACTCTGCAGCAAAGCGAACCGGGCTAAGTGGGAGGAAGACAGGCGATTTGCCTTTATGGCAGCCTTTTTTGGGGTTGATCATATTTTCGAGGAAAGATGGGAATATCGACATTAGAGTTGTTAGAATTGCCAGTACACTCCTTGTACAGGACAATAGTACGTTGGCACCAATGATAGTGGCTGATATCTCTTGTGCCCTCACGGCCTGCAAAGCGGGAGAAGATTTCTTTGAGGGGTGTAATTTACTTCTTCAAATATGGATGATAGAGCATTTATGCCGCCACCCTCGGTTTTCAAGCTATGGATCGTCCGAAAAGACATGTATTAAAGAATTCTACGTGAAGACAAAAGAGGTCAATTTGCCAGAAGGGTCGAAGGGTTGTATCACATATTTACAATCACTGACTGCTAGCTAGATAGAATGGGCATATAGATGGTTGCCCCTCAACGAAGTTATATATATGCCAACATAAGTGTTGTATTTTCTGTTAATAGGTCTCAAGAGCATCCAGCCTTATGCGCCATACCGGGTATTCAGGTAACTCGGAAGATATTAGGTTGTGCCGAAATATGGGGACCTCAGCCTTCAAGCAATAGAAATCAGTCCTGATGGGCAATTCCCTGAAGCAAAAATTCGAAAAATATGGAATGAATGCCAATGTCTGAGAATAGACACCTGTGTGAGAGATTGGGCTATATGCGAAATATCACCAGGATATTTCGCATGATACAGCAGAGATGTTGAGCATGAGAGACCGACGAAGAATCCTCATATTCAAGAGTTTGCCGAGCAATCTAAGGAACAAAAAGATTGGTTGGTCAAAGAAAATGAATATCGAGCAAGAATCACCATGCTGGAAAAACAATTTCAGGACCTCAAATTTGAAAGCAGCCTACAAGCAGCAGCCGATAAGGGTGAAAAGAAACAAATGAGAAAAGAAAATGAAACTTTGATGGCTCAGATTGTGAAAATAAGAACAACAACCGAAACCCAGTTTGACTTGCCCGGGATGAGAAGCTAATTGAAAATCTAAGGCGCAAGGTGAGCGATTATAGCTTCGATCTAGATAAAGCTGAGAAGGAACTAGTTGGGGTTCGGAAACAATTGGCCAAGAACACCGAAGAAAGAGTTCGGATGGTTCGACAACTGAAATATGAACATAATGTTGAAGTAGCCGGATTGAGGAAAAGATCATCTTGGTCGAGGTCAAAAGTAGCAAACAAACCAAAGAATTTGTTATAGGGAGAGAACATTGCTACATGGCCATGGATTGGTTTGAATTGGAGCTAAAACAACTTCAAAAGAAGAACTAGCAAACCTTATATGCTCGTGCCGAACAGATTTGTAGGTTGCTTCAAGAGAAAGGGGTCATCAGGGAAAGAATTGTCAACATTGCTCAATACATTACGCGGAAATGCCAACTGTACGAGGATATGACTCAGTCAATGTTTATCGCAGCAACAATGATCCTTGTGAAACAAGTAATGACCGACCTGGACAAACTCCAAAAGGGATTACAATATAGGCCCGCGGTAAGACCGAATAATGTCTCGCTGGCACTAGGAACTTTGATGTACTCATAGGGCATGCATTTTAGTATTTGTATTTTTTTCATTTAGAAGATTGTAGTACAACATTATCTTTTGTAATCAATGTTTGAATATCAATAGAAATCCCAAAGAAATTGTCTTTATTTTCTCTTATATAAAAATTTCTTGAGCGATAGGCAAACATATAAGATCGAAAAACGAAAAAAAGAAAAAAAAAAGAAGGAAAAGAAACAATGGAAGCAATGAAAATAATGATTGGAAACAAAAGAAAAAGAAAAGCCGAAAGAAAAATTGGCGGGTCAAAAGAAGAATAATAATGCCGGGATGATGCATAATTGCTAGGCAAAAGTTGTGTTTTTAAAACTTGTGATGTTTATCTATTATGATCTAACTATTAACAAATTTTTGTTGTTGATGAGTATCAGATAAAACAGTTAGCAACTGGCATTCTGGTACATCAGAACTACAACACTCGTTTTAAAAGCATGACAAAGGCAGTAACCCAAGAAATTGAGCCGACAATCATGGATCCCGTGCAAGAGGAGGAGGTAATAGATGTGAATAGCATGAAGGAAGAAATGTATAATTTTAAACAACAGATGTAAGAAATGTACCAGGCTTGGTCAAGGGGGCAACCCTTACCTTCTTACCCGGCTAACCCCACATATATTCCGCCCTCAAACCTAAATCAAGAATCACCCACCATGAACTCATCTTCCACATATCCTGCTTACCAGCACTATTACAGCACTAAATCACAAGTACCACCCCCCATGCCTAAACATACTCCACCACCACCACCCCAGGCCGCACCTGTGTATGTGGCACCACCACCAGTTACTTTACATAAATCCTCTAGCGAGCACGTATTTCATGTCCAGGATAATCATTACTACCCTACATAACCCACTTCCAGGAAACATGGTTCTTACACCCCACTTATCGATATGATAGAGGAGGAGAAACCTGCTAGAAACCCTGAGCAAGAGGAGATGGCTAGGAAAATAACGAGCCTTGAACAGTCGTTTCGCAATATGCAGGGTCTGGGAGGCCAAGTTAGTGTGGCATACAAGGACTTATGCTTTTTCCCTGAGGTATAGCTACCTGTCGGGTTTAAATTGCCAAAATTTGACATGTATGATGGCCATGGTGATCCAGTGCCCCATCTGAGAGGATATTGCAGTAAAATGCGTAGAGCTGGAGGAAGGGATGAAGTACTTATGGCCTACTTCAGTCAAAGCCTCAGTGGCTCAGCATTGGAATGGTACACCCGTTAAGATCATACATGATAGTTCATTTGGGATGATTTAGCTCAATCATTTTCAAACCATTTTCAATATAATCTGGAAATCATCCCTGATAGACTGTCATTGACTAAGATGGAAAAAAAACTCGGAGAAAGCTTTTGGGACCTTGGTTTCAGGTGGAGGGAACAGGCAGCCCAAGTGGATCCACCAATGAAAGAAGGAGAAATGGTAGATTGTTTCCTACAAAGTTTAGAGCCAACATACTACGGCCATTTGGTGTCTGCAATCGGAAAGACCTTTAACAAGTTAGTGAATATGGGGAGTTTTATGGAAGAAGGTCTAAAGACGAATAAGATTATGAGCTACTCAGCCATCAAGGCTACAAATCAATCAATTCAGACGGGAATAGGGGGATCGATTGGAAAGAAGAAGAAGGAAAAAGTGGCGGTTATTGAGGGAAGATCTTGGTTCCGGGGCCCCAACCCATATCACTACCAACCTCGCTCATACCAACCATATCCACTAGCACCATATAACCCATTTCCACAATATTATCCTCCGACCAGTCCTAAATTTTCTTTCTTGCATGCTCAATCTTACCCATCGCCTCCACCATCATGGCGAACCCCAGCTCCTCCTAATATTTACCATACCCAAAATGCCTACCCACCATCAAAAACCTACATAAATCCAAACCGAACCAACATCCGTCCTGACCCTAGAGTGAAAGGCGACAGGGCTCAGAGAAAAAGAACATTCACTCCTCTGGGTGAATCATATACTAGCCTCTTCCACAGACTGAGAGAATTGGGAATGTTGAATCCCATTGAGCCTCAAATGAAACTTAGACCAGTCAGTCCGTTATGATTACTGCTCTGGGGCACCGGGACATGACATAGAGAAATGTTGGGACATAAAGTCTGCAATACAAGAACTCATTGACTCCAGAAGAATTGAGGTGCAAGCACCCAAGACTCCCAACATAACAAAAAAACATTTGCCGGTGCATCATGAAACACATATGATAGAGCTAGTACAGGGAGAAAGCTGCAAAAAACCTTCTTAGACTGTGATGACAATTAAAGCAAACAGCAAGGTCGAGGAGAAAGTTTAGAGTGAGAAAGTGTCAATTGATCTACCACAAAACAACCATCGGTTGATGATTGAGCCCGAGCTAGTAAAAGTGATAGTACCTGGGGTGAAGCCCATACTGACTGTGAAAAGGGCTTATATAGAACCAGTTGTTATCAAACCAGTTGTTCAGATGCCGATTGTAAGTACCAAAGTTGTACCTTGGAATTATGACAAGGTAACTGTAATGTATAAAGGGAAACAAGTCAATGGGGAAATCTGTGAAACTCATGGTTTGACCTAGTCTGGGCAATGTTTTGCCCCTGATGATTTGAGAAAGATGAAAGTGGTGAAAGAAAATCCAGCTTATGTGAAGAAAGCAGTCACTGAGGAAGAAGCTGAGGAATTTCTAAAGAAAATGAAAGCTCAAGATTACTCCATAGTTGAGCAATTGAGGTAGTCGTCCGCTCAAATATCTTTGTTATCCTAGTTAATTCATCCTGATAAACACAGGATGGCGTTAATGAAGATATTAAATGAAGCTCACATACCAGAGAAAATCTTAGTATGTCATCTAAAGAAAATTACAAACAAGATCTTTGAGATAAATATGATAACATTTTCGGACAGTGGGTTACCACTAGAAGGGACGGAACATAATAAGGCGTTATACCTCACGGTAAAATGTGAAGAATCAGTAGTAAGTCCTGTTTTGGTTGATAAAGGATCAAGCGCCAATATTTGTCCTTTGACAACTCTAAGTAAGCGGAAAGTTAATCATGAGAGGATTCATCGAAACACTGTATGTGTGAGGGGGTTTGATGGAGGCGGAAAGAAAACCGTGGGAGATATCATACTAGAACTTGCCATCGGACCAGTGGATTTCACCATGGAGTTTTAAGTGCTGGATATCATTGTGTCCTACAACCTTTTGTTAGGACGTCCATAGATCCACGCTGCAAAAGCAGTACCATATTCTTTAAATATAATGGTAAAATTTGAGTGGGATCAGCAAGAAATAACAGTGCACAGGGAAGACAATGTTTGTAATGCCATTACGCCATTTGAAGAAGTTGAAGGAGACAAAGGTCAGTGGGTGTACAAAGTAATGGACACCATGACTGTGAACAAAATATCCGAAGGAAAAATATGCCAGTACCCAAAGTGACCCCTACAGCGGTCATGGTTGCCAAAGAGATGATAAAGAATGGGTTCTCTCCGGAAAAGGGTTTAGGAGCTACCTTGCAGGGTATAACACAACCAATTCATCTTCCAGTTAACACTGACACTTTCTGCCTGGGTTTCGAACGAAGCATCGCTGATATACAGAGAGCCATGAAATTGAAAAAGAAAGGGTGGACCCTCCCCAAACCTATCCCAAAAATGTCCAACTCCTGTGTCAAGCTTCGTGCACAGAGACGTCTGGTAACTGTCATGCCAAACCGTGCAGAGATAAAATCGGATGAAGAGCTTTTAGCAAGGTTTGAAAGTTTATTTCAAGACGTGAATGTGATAGAGACAGCCGAAGGAACAAGCAAGATGGACGTTCAATTTGTTGGACCCCACATTATGCTAAATAACTGGGAAGTTATTCCTTTTCCAATCAGGAAGGAGTTGTGGTAGTTAGCTTCCAATATTCCATTCTCAAAACTATCTTGTTTTAAATTGTAATCCTATATTCCATCAAGTCAAATGTATCCAAAACTTTTTATCTTTCAAAAATTCAATGAAATGCAATTTCTTTCTTCCTCTATTTTTGCCTTATTTTATTTTTCTTCTTTTTTTTGTACAATTCAATATTTGCTGATTCCAATGATATGTCATGCATGAAGGATCCCCGGTCCAGTCATGATAATCGGATAGATATACAGGAAATTGAAAATGAATATGAAGTTGAATATGAGGATGGGGAAGAATTGGAGGAAATTAGTAAAAATTTGAGCCATTATGAAGAAAAAACCAAAACCGAACTTAAATGAGACGGTGTCTATTAATTTAGGAAATGAGGAGAATGTTCGAGAAACAAAGATTAGTGTACACTTAGAGACTTCACTCAGAGAAGATTTGATCAGGTTGTTATATGAGTACAAGGACATATTTGCTTGGTCTTATGATGACATGCCCGGGCTCTATACTGATTTAGTGGTATATAAGTTCCCCATTTATCCAGAATGTTGGCCAGTTAAGCAAAAGTTAAGAAAGTTTAAAACAGATATCAGTGTGAAAATAAAAGAAGAGGTCAATAAGCAATTTGAGGCATAGGTTATACGTGTCACCAAATATCCCACCTGGTTAGCCAATGGTGTGCCTGTTCCGAAGAAAGACGGAAAAACCAGAGTGTGTGTTGATTATCGAGACCTCACTAAAGCTAGTCCAAAGGATGATTTTCCATTACAAAATATCCATATATTGATTGACAATTGTGCCAAACACGAGATTGGTTCTTTTGTGGATTGTTATGCGGGTTATAATCAGATCTTGATGGAAGAAGAAGATGCAGAAAAGACAGCCTTTATCACACCTTGGGGGACATACTGCTACAAAGTAATGCCTTTTGGGTTGAAAAATGCCGGAGCTACATATATGAGGGCAATGACCACTATGTGTCATGACATGATACATCGAGAGATTGAGGTGTATGTGGATGATGTTATTATCAAGTCCAAAAAGCAATGTGATCATGTTAAAGACCTAAGAAAGTTTTTTCAGAAGCTTCGAAGATATAATCTCAAACTCAATCCAGCAAAATGTGCTTTTGGAGTGCTATCAGGAAAGCTATTGGGATTCATAGTAAGCCGTTGTGGTATTGAATTAGACCCGTCAAAAGCAATCTAGAACCTGCCACCGCCAAAGAACAAGAAAGAAGTAATGAGTTTGTTGGGCAGGTTGAATTATATTAGCAGATTTATTGCTCAGTTAACATCAACCTATGAGCCCATTTTCAAATTATTGAAGAAAGATGCTGCGGTGAATTGGACTGAGGAATGTCAAGATGCATTTGAAAAAAATAAGGAATATCTGGACAATCCTCCTGTGTTGGTTCCTCTAGAACCTGGAAGCCCCTTGATCTTTTATCTAACTCTATTGGATAATTATTTTGGCTGTGTACTAGGGCAGACGATGAAACGGGGAATAAAGAGCAAGCAATATATTATCTTAGTAAGAAATATACATCTTACAAGGTAAAATACGCTCAGCTATAAAGAACCTGTTGTGCTTTAACATGGGTTGCGCAGAAGTTAAAACATTACTTGTCGGCCTATACCACTTATCTAATATCTCGGTTGGACCCACTGAAGTACATCTTCTACAAGCCTATGCCTATAGGAAGGCTTGCTAAATGGCCTATTCTACTTACAGAGTTTGATATTATTTATGTAACGCGCACTATAATGAAGGCACAAGCAGTCGTTGACCATTTGGTAGAAAATCCGGTCGATGATGAGTATGAACCATTAAAGACATATTTTCCTGATGAGGAGACAATGACTATTGAAGAATTGGAGCAAGACGACAAGCCAGGCTGGAGACTATACTTTGATGGGGCCATCAATAGTAAAGGGGTCGGAATTGGAGCAGTGCTCATTCAGAAATGGGTCAGCATTATCCTGTTACCACTGAGCTCTGATTTTTCTATACTAATAATGTGGTCGAGTATGAAGCATGTATATTGGGATTGAGAATGGCAATAGACATGGGTGTTCAAGAGATTTATGGTCACGGGTGACTCGGATCTCTTGATACATCAAATTCAAGGAGAATGAGAGACAATGGATTTGAAACTAATACCCTATCGATAGTGTCTACATGAACTATCTTAGAGGTTTAAATCCTTAGAGTTCAAGCATATACCAATAATGCACTTCCAAGTAGTAGATGCCTTGGCCACATTATCGTCCATGTTGCACCATCCGGACAAAGCCTATATAGATCCACAACAGAAACAAGTTTGTGATCAAAATGCTTATTATTTCGCAGTAGAAGAAGAACTTGACAGTGAACCATGGTACCATGATGTTAGGGAATATTTGAGGATAGGGTTTTACCCAATACAAGCCACGGGAGATCAGAAAAGGTCTATTAGGCGAATAGGAAATGGATTTTTCTTCAGTGGAGGAGTTGTATACAAGAGAGCCCCAGATATGGGTCTACTGATGCACAGCAGGCCGCTACAATCATGGCTGAAATACATGTAGGAGCTTGCGGACCTTATATGAGTGGATATGTTTTGGGCAAGAAAATACTAAGAACTGGATACTATTGGCTCACCATGGAGCGTGATTGCATTAGGTATGTGCGGAAATGACACCAATGCAAGATACACAAAGCTTTGATTCACTCCCCACCCTATGAGTTACATACAATGTCAACACCATGGCCATTCGTTGCTTGGGGCATGGATGTCATCGACCCAATAGAGCCCGCAGCATCTAATAGGCACAGATTTATCTTGGTAGCAATTGATTATTTCACTAAATGGGTGGAGGCGAAGACATTTATAGCAGTAACAAAGAAGGCGGTAGTGGATATCGCACATACAAATATCATTTGCTGCTTTGGAATTCCTAAAGTGATTATCGCGAACAATGGAGCAAATCTTAACAGTCACCTCATGATAGAGGCATGTCAAAAGTTCAAAATCTTGCACCGTAACTCTACACCATATCGGCCTAAAGCAAATAGAGCAGTTGAGGCTACGAATAAGAACATTATGAAAATTATCAGGAAAATGGTGGAAGAGTCAAGACAGTGGCATGAAAAATTACCATTTGCTCTCATGGGTAATCTTATATCTGTACGTACTTCAATTGGTGCAACCCCTTACTCATTGGTGTACGGAATAGAGGCAGTCATACCTGTAGAGATTGAAATACCTTCCCTCTAGATCATAACTGAGGCTGAAATTGACGATGATGAATGGGTAAAAGCCCGGCTATAGCAATTGAGCTTGATCAATGAAAAAAGGTTAGTAGCAGTCTGTCACGGACAGTTGTATCAGCGAAGGATGGCCAGAGCATATAACAAGAAAGTTAGTCCACGGAAATTCGAAGTTGGACAGTTGGTGCCAAGACGTATTTTACCACATTGGGCCAAAGCAAAAGGAAAGTTTGCACCAAATTGGCAAGGGCCATTCATGGTTTCCCGGGTATTGTCCAACGGAGCTTTATATCTAACAAATGTGGAAGGGAAATATGTAGAGACTGCTATCAACTTTGATACAGTAAAGATATATTATGTATGATTCCTTTTCATATGTACATTTGTATTTGTCATGATTTTCAAATTGAAATGATGAAGGCATTTTATTTCTCTATCCAAAAACTTCACCCATTGCTACCCCTTTTGAACCTTATTGCATTATTCATTCATCCCCCTCTCTCGAAATCAATTATGAGCAATGTAAATGAAAAGAAAAGAAAAGAGAAGATTAAAAAAATGAATGAAAAAACAAGAAAAGAAAAATGATGGAAATATAAAAAAGAAAACTAGGATAAGTCTAATCGCAACAACGAAGCAATCTTATGCTCCTAACTACGTTTTGACTTGATCCTGAAAGGGTACGTAGGCAGCCTTAATGAGGTTCAATGATGATAGAAATAAAATCCAAGATTCCCCAAAAATTACCCGTAAGTTTTGAAATAGAAAAATAAAGTAAAGTAAAATGAGAGTGTCTTATTGGTGAAAACCCTAACGCGCACCATAAGGCGAATGTGAGATGAGAGAAAAAAATAAATGAGAGACTCTTATTGGTGAAAACCCTCACGGACACCGTAACGCGAATGTGATGTGAGAGAAAAAATAAAATGAGAGAGTCTTTGATACTTATTTCTTTCCTTATTTAATACTTGCATGATACCGTTTGGGTTAATTGCTTGATTAAAGGAAGTCTTTGATACTGATTTGATTTTAATAGACACATATTCCTCCAATTATGTTTGAATTACAGTCCTTACCATATGTAACGACCCGACCGGTCGTTTTAGAAAATTACGCCTCCCCAATTAAACTGTTCCCCTAAGTTCATTTCTGCTATTGTGGTTTGCCGGGAGAGTCGGTTCTGAAATTTGGAGCATTTTGGAACACTTAGTCCCTAAATGAGAGCTTTAAAGCTAGAAAATGGTCCGTAGTCGGAACAGTATTAAGACGATCTCGTAACGGAAATCCGATGGTTCCATTAGCTCCGTTAGGTGATTTCGGGGGTTGGGAGCGCGTTCGGAATGTATTTTGGAGGTCCGTAGCTCAATTAGGCTTGAAATGCCGAAGGTTGAAATTTTGGCGAATCCGAACGATAGGTGAGATTTTGATTCGGGGGTCGGAATGGAATTTCGATAATTTCTGTAGCTTCGTTATGTGATTTTGGATATGTCCGCAAATTTTCAGGTCATTCGGACGTCGTTTGGTCGGGTTTTTGATCGAATGTGCAATTCGGAAAGTTTTTAGAAACTTAGGCTTGAATCTGTGTGTAATTGGTGATTTTGATGTTTAGGATGGTGTTTTTATGATTGGAACAAGTTCGTATCGTGTTTTGGGGTATGTTGGTGGTTTTTGTTGGGGTCCCGGGGGCCTCGGGATGAATTCGGACCATCATCCGGCATTTTGAAACATGAAAAGTCTGCAGAAAAACTGCAGATCACTGGGCAGGATTTAAGCCATCGCATTCGCGAGGGCCTTGTTCGCGTTCGCGTAGGCTGGGTGCTGCAGAGCATCGTGTTTGCATCCAATACATCGCGTTCGCGTAGTGGAAGAAGCAGAGGCACCGCGTTCGCGATCCCAGTGTCGCGTTCGCGAAGAGCAAAGCGGGTTGGATTAGAAATAAGGGCATCGCGAACGCGTGGAGCAGCGCCGCGTTCGCGAAGGGTTAGCAGGCTGTGCATCGCGGACGCGAGTCGTGTCACGGGAACGCGAAGGGTAAATAGGTTAGAGCATCGCAAACGCGATGCCATGCAACGCGAACGCGATGAAGGAAAATGTCTGGCAGTGAGCTTAAGTTCAGGAACATAACACCCGCGACCCCCATACACAAAAACGCCATTTTTGAGCTCCAAGAGAGGATTTTGAAGGGGAAACGTTGGGATATCATCGGGAAATAATCGGGGGTAAGTTTCTTGACCTTAATTCGTTGGTTTATCATGAAATCCGTGATTATTTCACTGAAATTGGAAGATTAAAGGTGGGTTTGAGCCCTAGGCCTAAATGTTAGAAAATCTCCGATTTGAGTGGGCAAATGGAGTCCGATTTTGGTAAATTTTATATGCCTAGACTCGTATTGAGATAAGGAACCCGAATATATAATTTTCATGATTTTTCGATAAGCGTATAGAAAGTCGGGTTTTGGCAACTTGTGGGTTTTGGTGTATTTTGAGTTATTTTGATTGGGTAATGCCCAATTAGCCTATTTTGATTTGATTCTATTGATTTTTATCAGATTCTACACTTGTGGAAGCCGGCATTCACGGCAAGAGAGTTGTTTCATAGCGGTTTTGTACCGGAGTCGAGGTAAGTGGCTTGTCTAACCTCGTGTGGGGGACTTTCACCCCTAGGATATTATTGTGATAATTTAAATGCCTTGTACGCGAGGTGACGGGCGTGTACATGCGCTGGTTGTTGAACACATACTTTACTCAAAATGTTCAATGAGTGATATTCCTGTTTTTAGTTGTTAAATTCGATATTCCTATACGGTAGTAGTTAGAAAAGCATGATTTGATAGTATTTAACTGTCTAGTTGCCTAATTGTCTACTTGAGTTTTCTTGGTAATCGTTGGCGCTGTTTATCGGCGAAGTTATCGTTAAGCATATTATTCTTCTCTCTGTGTATTCCTTTTACTTGTATTGTTGTGGACTACGGGTTCGATTCCCGAGATCCTGAGATTTATTGAAATGTGGACTACGGGTTTGATTCCCGAGATCCTGAGATTTATGAAATGTGGACTACGGGTTCGATTCCCGAGATCCTAATATTTATGAAATGTGGACTACGGGTTCGATTCTCGAGATCCTGAGATTATTAAAATGTGGACTACGGGTTTGATTCCCGAGATCCTGAGATTTATGAAATGTGGACTACGAGTTCGATTCCCGAGATCCTGAGATTGTTGAAATGTGGACTACAGGTTTGATTCCCGAGATCCTGAGATTTATTGAAATGTGGACTACGAGTTCGATTCCCGGAGATCCTGAGTTATTGAGATATTATTGAGACATGGGCTGCGGGTTCGATTCCCGGAGACCTAGAGGTACTGAGAATGGGACTGTGGGTTCAATTCCCACAGGTCCTGGACTTGTTTATTTGAGTTGGTTACTCGTTGTTAGTTTAATTGTAGACGGTTGCAGTAATCATTACATTGTTGTTATTTCGGAATTGTTGTCATTTAAACTGCTTATTATTATTATCGTCATTATATTGTTGTTTCTTAGTAGGGCCCTGACCTTCCTCGTCACTACTCCATCGAGGTTAGGCTTGGCACTTACCGAGTACCGCCGTGGTGTACTCATGCTACTCTTCTGCACACTTTTGTTGTGCAGATCCAGGTACATCAGAGCAGGCTCGTGCTAGGTAATTCCGTAGTTTTCTGGAAGACTTCGAGGTATGATCTGCTACGTCCTCAGATCCGGAGACTTCGCTTCTACTCTAGTAGTACTAGTTGACATTTTTCTTTATTTCGTTGTTAGATACTCTTTACACATAGAGCCACAGTTGTATACTCTCTTTTAGTCTGTGTTACCGTGGGGTTCCGGGTCTTGGTAGTGTTTTATTTATTGTGTGACGGATGTATGTGCCAAGCGGCACGGATTACATATCTTTTATGCTATTTTTCCGTTGTTTCTTATTTAAGTGTTGATAACTTGTATATTCCACAACGTGTTAGGCTTACCTAGTCGTGGGGACTGGGTGCCATCACGACATGTTCACAATTGGTGAACTAGGGTCGTGACAGTTAGGCTTACCTAGTCGTGGGGACTGGGTGCCATCACGACATGTTCACGATTTGGTGAACTAGGGTCGTGACAAGTTGGTATCAATGCTCTAGGTTCATAGGAGTCACGGGACATAGACCGGTTACTTAGAGTCTCGCTGATCGATACGGAGAAGTCTGTATTTATCTACGAGGGGCTATGTAGCTGTTTAGGAAACTCTTTATTTCTTTTGGATTCCTTGTCGTGCGACATTTTCGACATCAAAAATCTAAACTACTGCTTTCTATTCTCTCACAGATGGTGAGGACACGATCTACTCGCAATGATCAGGTACCCGCGCCCCCTGTTACAGCCATCAGAGGCCGGGGCCGAGGTAGAGGACGAGGATGCACCCGAGGTGCAGCCACGGCACCCGCGCGCGCTACCGCTGAGGTGCCACAGGTGGATCAGGTTGGAGTGCAGGCGCCTGGTACGCCGACTACAGCTGCTACTACTCCAACACTCAAGGAGACCCTGGCCCAGTTCATGAGCATGTACACTACTTTAGCTCAGGCAGGGTTGCTTCCTCTCACTACAGCTACATCTTAGGTCGGGGGAGGGGCTCAGACTCCCGCAGCCGCTACACCTGAGCAGCGAGTGCTAGTGGGACAGGTTCTAGAGATTATTGTTGTGCCTCCTGCCACCCCAGCACAGCCCGGAGGTGGGCCAGCTGCCTTCGAGGACGAGCAACGTAGATTGGAGAGGTTCGAGAAATATGATCCTCCAGTGTTCAGTGGGTTTGGCTTCAGATGATGCATTGGGTTTTCTAGAGGAGTGTCATCGTATTCTTCGTACTATGGGGATTGTGGAGACCGGCGGGGTTTCCTTCACTGCTTTTCAGTTTCGTGGGGCCGCTTATGATTGGTGGCGCACGTATGAGTTGGATAGTCCGGAGGAGTCCGCTTCGTTGACCTGGACGCAGTTTTCAAATCTGTTTTTGACGGAGTTTGTTCCCCAGAGCCTTAGGGATTCTTGGCGCTCGGAGTTTGAGCGGTTGCGACAAGGCTCCATGTCAGTATCGGAGTATGCTATCAGTTTCACCCGCCTAGCCAGGCATGCACCGGCTTTGGTAGCCACGGTTCGGGAGAGAGTGCGGAGATTTATTGAGGGCCTTGTTCCGCCTATCCGATCCAGTATGGCCAGAGAGCTTGAGACAGATATATCTTATCAGCAAGCGGTTAGCATTGCCAAGAGGATCGAGAGTATGCTCCCTAGAGAGCGGAGAGAGAGAGAGAGGCCAAGAGGTCTCGTGAGTCGGGCCATTTCTCCGGTGCCCGCACTTCATCAGCCGGTCGTTTTGGCAGGGGTTATTCCGGTCGACCAGTTCACTCGGCATTGCCCGCAGCCGGTAGTACCCCAGGTCTTCCAGCACCTCAGGAGCCTTATTATGCTCCCCCAGTTTCCAGTGCACCTCCTGCGCGGGGTCCTTCCAGGGGTCAGACTAGTGGGGGTGAGGCCGGTCAGTCACAGCCACCGCGTCCTCCCAGAGCTTGTTTTGAGTGCGGGGATACTCGCCACCTGGTTAGGGAGTGCCCCAGGCGCAGGAGAGGAGCCCCTCATCAGTCATCACAACATCCGCGTGGTTCTCAGGGCCAGCATGCTATCATTCCAGCACCAGCTGCCACTCCACCTGCCCAGCCAGCCAGGGGCGGGGGTCAGGGTTCTAGAGGCCGCCCTCGAGAGGGGGGACAGGCCAGATTCTATGTTATTCCTGATCGCGATGCGGCTGTTGCATCTGACTCTGTTATCACAGGTATTATTCTGGTTAGTCACAGGGAGGCATCGATTCTATTCGACCCTGGTTCCACTTTTTCATATGTGTCTTCTTACTTTGCTTCTCATCTGGGTGTGCCTCGGGATTCTTTGAGTGCCCCCATTTATGTTTCCACTCCGGTGGGTGATTCTTTGGTCGTGGACCGTGTATATCGGTCGTGTTTGGTTACCATTTGTGATTTTGAGACCAGAGCGGATCTATTGTTGCTCGGGATGGTCGATTTTGATATTATTCTGGGCATGGACTGGTTGTCGCCCCATTTTGGTATTCTTGATTGTCACGCCAAGACCGTGACGCTGGCTATGCCGGGCATTCCACGTATTGAGTGGAGTGGTACTCTAGATCACACCCCTAGTCGTGTTATTTCTTTTCTCAGAGCTCAGCGTATGGTTGAGAAGGGGTGTGCTGCTTATCTAGCCTATGTGCGGGACGTCAGCATTGACACTCCCTCTATTGATTCTGTTCATGTGGTACGTGACTTTGCTGATGTATTTCCAGCTGATCTTCCGGGCATGCCGCCCGAGGAGATATTGACTTTTCTATTGACTTGTTGCCGGGCACTCATCCCATTTCTATTCCACCGTACCGTATGGCTCCTCCTAAGCTGAATGAGTTGAAGGATCAGTTATAGGAGTTATTGGGCAAGGGTTTTATTCATGCCAGTGTTTCGCCTTGGGGTGCTCCTGTATTGTTTGTGAAGAAAAAGGACGGTTCTATGCGTATGACTATTGACTATCGTCAGCTGAACAAGGTTACAGTGAAGAACCGGTATCCTTCGCCCCGTATTGATGATTTATTTGACCAGCTACAGGGCGCACAGGTGTTTTCTAAGATTGATTTGCGCTCTGGGTATCACCAGCTGAAGATTCGGGAGCCAGATATCCCGAAGACTGCCTTCGGGACCCGGTATGGTCACTATGAGTTCCTCGTGATGTCTTTTGGGCTGACTAATGCCCCGGCAGCCTTTATGCATTTGATGCACAGTGTGTTCAGGCCTTATCTGGACTCGTTCGTGATTGTCTTCATTGATGATATTCTAGTATATTCCCGGAGCCGGGAAGAGCACGAGCAACATTTGAGGATAGTGCTTCAGATTCTGAGGGAGAAGCAGCTTTATGCCAAGTTCTCTAAATGTGAATTCTGGTTGAGTTCGGTGGCATTTTTGGGCCACGTGGTGTCGAGTGATGGTATTCGAGTAGATCCGAGGAAGGTGGAGGCCGTGCAGAGTTGGCCCAGACCCTCCTTCGCTACTGAGATTCGCAGTTTCCTTGGTTTGGCGGGCTATTACCGTCGTTTCGTAGAGGGGTTCTCTTCGGTTGCAGCACCTATGACTAGATTGACCCAAAAGGGTGCCCCTTTCCAGTGGACAGACGAGTGTGAGGCAAGCTTTCAGAAGCTCAAGACAGCTTTGGCTTCGGCCCCTATATTGATGTTGCCTACAGGTTCGGGGTCCTATACCGTATATTGTGATGCCTCACGAGTTGGACTCGGTGCGGTATTGATGCAGGACGGTAGGGTGATTGCCTACGCGTCGAGACAGCTGAAGTTGCATGATAAGAATTACCCTGTTCATGATTTGGAGCTAGCTGCCATTGTTCACGCCTTGAAGATTTGGCATCATTATTTATATGGGGTTCCTTGTGAGATCTACACTGATCACCGGAGCTTGCAGCACTTGCTTAAGCAGAAGGACCTGAATATGCGTCAGAGGAGATGGTTGGAGCTACTGAAGGACTATGATATTACTATTCTCTATCATCCGGGCAAGGCTAATGTGGTTGCCGATGCTTTGAGTCGTCGGGCAGAGAGTTTGGGGAGTTTGGCGTATCTACCAGCTTCAGAGAGGCCTATGGCGATGGATGTTCAGGCTTTAGCTAGGCAGTTTGTTAGATTGGATCTTTCGGAGCCCAGCCGGATTCTGGCATGTGTGGTTTCTCGGTCTTCTCTATTTGACCGCATCAGGGAGCGTCAGTTCGACGACCCTCATTTGCTTGTCCTTCAGGATAGTGTTCGGCGTGGTGATGCTCGAGATGTTACCATCGGAGATGATGGAGTTATGAGGATGTAGGGGCGCATCTGTGTGCCCAATGTAGATGATCTTCGAGAGCTGATTCTAGCAGAGGCCCATAGTTCGCGGTATTCCATCCAACCGGGTGCCGCGAAGATGTATCAGGACTTGAGACAGCATTACCGGTGGAGGCGGATAAAGAGGGATATAGTTGATTATGTTTCTAGATGCCTCAACTGCCAGCAGGTGAAGTATGAGTATCAGCGTCCGGGTGGATTGATGCAGCAGATTGAGATTCCCGAGTGGAAATGGGAGCGAATTACCATGGACTTTGTATCTGGACTTCCACGGACGGTTAGGAAGTTTGATTCAATTTGGGTCATTGTGGATCGGCTGACCAAGTTCGCCCATTTTATACCGGTGAGCACTACATATTCATCGGAGCGACTAGCGGAGATTTATATCAGGGAGGTAGTTCGGCTGCATGATATTCCAGTTTCCATCATTTCAGATAGAGGCACTCAGTTCACTTCACGGTTCTGGAGAGCTGTACAGCAGGAGTTAGGTACTCGGGTAGAGCTGAGCACATCATTTCACCCCCAGACTGATGGGCAGTCCGAACGCACTATTCGGATTTTGGAGGATATGCTCCGTGCGTGCGTGATTGAGTTTGGAGGTTCATGGGATCACTTCTCGCCACTGGCGGAGTTTGCTTATAACAACAGCTACCAGTCTAGTATTCAGATGGCACCGTACGAGGCCCTATATGGTAGGAGGTGCAGGTCTCTCGTGGGTTGGTTTGAGCCGGGCTAGGCCAGGTTGCTAGGTACTGATATGGTTCAGGAGGCTATGGACAAGGTCAAGGTGATTCAGGACAGACTTCGTGTAGCCCAGTCTAGACAGAAGAGTTATGTGGACAAGAAAGTTCGCGATGTGGCTTTTATGGTTGGCGAACGGGTTCTACTTCGAGTCTCGCCCATGAAGGGCGTTATGAGGTTTGGGAAGAAAGGGAAGCTGAGTCCCAGATTTATTGGTCCTTTTGAGATTTTGAGGCGTATTGGGGAGGTTGCCTATGAGTTAGCCTTACCTCCTAGTCTAGCTGGAGTTCACCCCGTATTTCATGTCCCCATGCTCCGGAGGTACCATGGTGACCCGTCGCATGTGTTGGATTTCACAACTGTTCAGCTAGACAAGGATCTGTCTTATGTTGAGGAGCCAGTAGCCATTCTAGACAGGCAGGTTAGAAAGCTAAGGTCAAAGAACATCGCTTCGGTAAAGGTTCGGTGGCGGAGCCAGCCGGTCGAGGAGGCGACTTGGGAGACCGAGCAGGATATGCGCAGCCAGTACCCTCATCTTTTCACTACTCCAGGTATGTTTTCTATGCTCGTTCGAGGAAGAACGAATCTTTTAAGTGTGGGAAGATGTAGCGACCCGACCGGTCGTTTTAGAAAATTACGCCCCAATCCCCAATTAAACTGTTCCCCTAAGTTCATTTCTGCTATTGTGGTTTGCCGGGAGAGTCAGTTCTGAAATTTGGAGCATTTTGGGACACTTAGTCCCTAAATGAGAGCTTTAAAGCTAGAAAATGGTC
Source organism: Nicotiana noctiflora (assembly GCA_032618575.1). Taxonomy (NCBI): domain Eukaryota; kingdom Viridiplantae; phylum Streptophyta; class Magnoliopsida; order Solanales; family Solanaceae; genus Nicotiana; species Nicotiana noctiflora. The sequence continues at coordinate 87,343 of JASVEL010012060.1, read as the reverse complement.
CGTAGCCAGAACAGTGTTAAAACGATCTCGGAACGGAAATCCGATGGTTCCATTAGGTCCATTAGGTGATTTCGGGGTTGGGAGCGCGTTCGGAATGTATTTTGGAGGTCCGTAGCTCAATTAGGCTTGAAATGCCGAAGGTTGAAATTTTGGCGAATCCGAACGATAGGTGATATTTTGATCCGGGGATCGGAATGGAATTCCGACAATTTCTGTAGCTTCGTTATGTGATTTTGGATATGTCCGCAAATTTTCAGGTCATTCAGACGTCGTTTGGTCGGGTTTTGATCGAATGTGCAATTCGGAAAGTTTTATGAAACTTAGGCTTGAATCCGTGTGTAATTGGTGATTTTGATGTTTAGGATGGTGTTTTTATGATTGGAACAAGTTCGTATAGTGTTTTGGGGTATGTTGGTGGTTTTTGTTGGGGTCCCGGGGGCCTCGGGATGAATTCGGACCATCATCTGGCATTTTGAAACATGAAAAGTCTGCAGAAAAACTGCAGATCACTAGGCAGGATTTAAGCCATCGCGTTCGCGAGGGCCTTGTTCGCGTTCGCGTAGGCTGGGTGCTGCAGAGCATCGCGTTCACGTCCAATACATTGCGTTCGTGTAGTGGAAGAAGGAGAGGCACCACGTTCGCGATCCCAGTGTCGCGTTCGCGAAGAGCAAAGCGGGTTGGATGAGAAATAAGGGCATCGCGAACGCGTGGAGCAGCGCCGCGTTCGCGAAGGGTTAGCCGGCTGTGCATCACGGACGCGAGTCGTGTCACATGAACGTGAAGGGTAAATGGGTTAGAGCATCGCGAACGCGATGCCAGGCAACGCGAACGCGATGAAGGAAAATGTCTGGCAGTGAGCTTAAGTTCGGAACATAACACCCGCGACCCCCATACACAAAAACGCCATTTTTGAGCTCCAAGAGAGGATTTTGAAGGGGAAACGTTGGGATATCATCGGGAAATCATCGGGGGTAAGTTTCTTGACCTTAATTCGTTGGTTTATCATGTAATCCGTGATTATTTCACTGAAATTGGGAGATTAAAGGTGGGTTTGAGCCCTAGGCCTAAATGTTAGAAAATCTCCGATTTGAGTGGGCAAATGGAGTCCGATTTTGGTAAATTTTATATGCCTAGACTCGTATTGAGATAAGGAACCCGAATATATAATTTTCGTGATTTTTTGATAAGCATACCGAAAGTCGAGTTTTGGCAACTTGTGGGTTTTGGTGTATTTTGAGTTATTTTGATTGGGTAATGCCCAATTGGCCTATTTTGATGTGATTCTATTGATTTTTATCAGATTCTACACTTGTGGAGGCCGACATTCACGGGAAGAGAGTTGTTTCATAGCGGTTTTGTACCGGAGTCGAGGTAAGTGGCTTGTCTAACCTCGTGTGGGGGACTTTCACCCCTAGGATATTATTGTGATAATTTAAATGCCTTGTACGCGAGGTGACGGGCGTGTACATACGCTGGTTGTTGAACACATACTTTACTCAAAAAGTTCAATGAGTGATATTCCTGTTTTTAGCTGTTAAATTCGATATTCCTATCCGGTAGTAGTTAGAAAAGCATGATTTGATAGTATTTAACTGTCTAGTTGCCTAATTGTCTACTTGAGTTTTCTTGGTAATCGCTGGTGCTGTTTATCGGTGAAGTTATTGTTAAGCACATTATACTTCTCTCTGTGTATTCCTTTTACTTGTATTGTTGTGGACTACGGGTTCGATTCCCGAGATCCTGAGATTTATTGAAATGTGGACTACGAGTTCGATTCCCGAGATCCTGATATTTATGAAATGTGGACTACGGGTTCGATTCCCGAGATCTTGAGATTTATGAAATGTGGACTACAGGTTCGATTCCCGAGATCCTGAGATTATTAAAATGTGGACTACCGGTTCGATTCCCGAGATCCTGAGATTTATGAAATGTGGACTACGGGTTCGATTCCCGAGATCCTGAGATTATTGAAATATGGACTACGGGTTCGATTCCCGAGATCCTGAGTTATTGGTAGAGACTGCGGTTTCGATTCCCGGAGATCCTGAGCTATTGAGATATTATTGAGACATGGGTCGCGGGTTCGATTCCCGGAGACCCAGGGGTGCTGTTAATGGGACTGTGGGTTCAATTCCCACAGGTCCTGGACTTGTTTATTTGAGTTGGTTACTCGTTGTTAGTTTAATTGTAGACGGTTGCAGTAATCGTTACATTGTTGTTATTTCGGAATTGTTGTCATTTAAACTGCTTATTATTATTATCGTCATTATATTATTGTTTCTCAGTAGGGCCCCGACCTTCCTCGTCACTACTCCATCGAGGTTAGGCTTGGCACTTACTGAGTACCGCCGTGGTGTACTCATGCTACTCTTCTGCACACTTTTGTTGTGCAGATCCAGGTACATCAGAGCAGGCTCGTGGTAGGTGATTCCGCAGCTTTCTGGGAGACTTCGACGTATGATCTGCTACGTCTGCGGATCCGGAGACTTCCCTTCTACTCTAGTAGTACTAGTTGACATTTTTCTTCATTTCGTTGGTAGATACTCTTTACACATAGAGCCACAGTTGTATACTCTCTTTTAGTCTGTGTTACCGTGGGGTTCCGGGTCTTGGTAGTGTTTTATTTATTGTGTGACGGATGTATGTGCCAAGCGGCACGGATTACATATCTTTTATGCTATTTTTCCGTTGTTTCTTTTTTAAGTGTTGATAACTTGTATATTCCGCAACGTGTTAGGCTTACCTAGTCATGGGGACTGGGTGCCATCACGACATGTTCATAATTGGTGAACTAGGGTCGTGACAGTTAGGCTTACCTAGTCATGGGGACTGGGTGCCATCATGACATGTTCACGATTTGGTGAACTAGGGTCGTGACACCTTATTTCTGCATGTTTCTCACACTATAAGTACCTTTTTTTTATTAACAAAAGGGGGAACACTCAATTCTTTTTCTGAACTCACACTCATACACAAAACTATTCTCTCTCGTTGTTTGTACTGTGGCCTATTTGGAAGACATCTACTTTCTTTTGCTTGCCTTTTTCTGAAACTAGTATGTCTTTTATTTAAATTTTTGCCTGATCCCTATGTGTTTATTTTGTTGTTTCATTCTTTTGTTTGGTTTGTTGTTCATATTTTGTAACTTATGCTAAGCCTTTTTCTTTCTTTGCTTTTGTTCCCATATGAATCCCTACCCCTAATCCCTTTTATGTGTTGAGTTAAGGCCTTGGCCTAACCGTCTCCTAATTACTGCCCAGGCCATGGCTTGATCTTCAATAGGTCCTGACTCTTTAATGTTTGGCTAGTAGGATGGTCAAGGGTGTGCCAGAACTCATTGTTGCTGGGCATGACCACCAGTCTGCTTTGGCATCAACCTAATTCCTTCTGTTGCACTTACACACTGCACTTTAATCCAGTTCTATAATAATATCTGGGTGTAAGCATTGCCTGGAGTTCTTGAAACTCTTTGGAACTTTGACACACTACAGAGAAGAGAGAGGCTTTGGAACCTTATCCCGGAAGTTGGTTCATCTAGTATTTGTAGACCTTGAGTCTGAATTAGGCTCCGTGTATGTAGCTTAAAACATTGATGTAATTTTATTTTTGTCAGTTTGATAAATTTTGTATGTAATAAATTTGTAATAACATATGGGGATTTAGTAAAGAAAGGAGAGGGTTATTTATGTATGCATGAAATTGTAACGACTCGGCCCGTACGGGAATTGCCACCCCGTTACCTTGCATTAACATATCTTATGTTTCTATATCAGTGTTAGAACCTATCGGGTGAGTTAGGAGTGAATTGAATTGAAAATGAAGCAAATAGCAGGTTTGAAGGAAGTTTGAATATGGAAAGTCAACCTAGAGTTGACTATCGAGTTAGAGTGCTCGGAATCAGATTCTGAAGATTTGACTAGTTTCGATGGATCATTTATGACTTAGGAGAGCAATCGGAATTGAATTTGGAGATCCGGTGTAGAAATAGGCTTGAATTGGCTAAGGTTGAATTTTTGGCGAAATCCGAACGGTAGGTGAGATTTTGATCCGGGGGTCGGAATGGAATTTCGACAATTTTTGTAGCTTCTTCATGTAATTTTGGATATGCCTGCAAATTTTAGGTCATTCAGACGTCGTTTGGTCGGGTTTTTGATTGAATGAGCAATTCGGAAATTTTGAAGAAAACTTAGGCTTGAAATCGTGTGTAATTGGTGATTTTGATGTTTAGGATGGTGTTTTTATGATTGGAACAAGTTTGTATCATGTTTTGGAGTATGACGGTGGTTTTCGTTGGGGTCCCGGGGGCCTCGGGGTGAATCCGGACCATCAACCGGGCATTTTGAATTTCGCAAAGTCTGCTGTATATTGCAGATCACTGTGTAGAAGGCTAAGCGTTCGCGTTCGCGAGGGCAAGGCATGCGTTCGCGTAGGCTGGGGCACCTTGGTCATCGCATTCACGAGGAAGAGAGCCGCGTTTGCGTAGAAGGAATCTGGGAAGCATCGCGTTCGCGATGGTGTTGGTCGCCATCGCGTAAGAGGAAATTGTGAAGCATCGCCTTCGCGTGGATGGAGGCCGCGTTCGCGTAGAAGGATCTCCGGATGGCTGAAGAAATGTGCATCGCGAACGCGTGGGGCATGTCACATTTGCCAAGGGAAAATGGATCAGTGCATCGCGGACGTGTGATAGGTAACGCGAACGCGAAGAGTAAAATGATGCCGGGCATCGCGAACGCGTGGGAGCTCACGCGAACGCGAAGAGCAAATTTGTCTGGCAGTGAAATTAAAACCAGAAACATTTCACTTACGGGTTCATATACCCAAAACATAATTTTGAGCCCTAGAGAGAAGAAATCACGGGAAAACGCTGGGAAATCATCCGGTATTCATCGGAGGTAAGTTTCTTGACTCAAATACATCATTTTATGGTAGAATTAACATCAATCTTCATGAATTTGGGTAGAAATTGTGAAGGATTGTGGCCTAGATATTGAAAACAAAAATTTGGGCTTTGAAAGGGCCAATCGAGCTCCGATTTTGGTAAATTTTATATGTATGGACTCGTGGCGAGGCGAGGATTCTGGAAATATAAATTTCAAAATTTTTCGAGATGTGGGCCCGGAGCTCGGGTTTTGCAAATTGCGTGATTTTTTATATTTTCGAGTTCTTTCAATTGAGTTATGTTCCATTAGCCTATTTTGATATATTTGTACTGATTTTGACTAGTTTTGACGTGCGTGGATGGCGGTTCGAGGAGCCAAGGTGTCGCGGGCATGAGCTTTCGTCGGTTCGAGGTGGGTAATACTTGTAAATGATGTCCTGAGGGTTGGTGAACCTCGGACTTGCACATCTTAGTGTTGTGTTGAGGTGACTTGTACGCCGGATAACGGGCGTGGGGTAGAGCACCATTAGGGATTGTGACTTGGTCCATCCCGCGTAATAAATAATAACACTTAATTGTTGAAATGAATTGGACTAATTATCATGTTTGGGCTTCGTGCCAATTATTTGAATCCTTCAAGGATTTGTATCACTGTCTTGATAACACTATGCATATTTTATTCTAAATTTAATGTTTAAAATGGTATTTTGGTATTCAGCATTTTTTTATAAGGTTATGAAAAACTTGAACAAGGTCTTAATAACATTTTTTAGCTGTGAGCTAATATGATATTGTTGCCCGTAGGGTTTTCTTGGTTATTTGTTAGACTGATTGGGGCCGGGGGCCATATGTTAGGGTATGACAATTTATGTGAGCATATGCATACACATGCATGGATCTGACTACACGCCGCAGTGGTATACGGATCGGGCTGCGCGCCGCAGCAGGTGTGATATTAATATTGTACTTGGGCTGTAGGAGCCCCTCCGGAGTCTGAACCCCCACAGTGAGCACGGGTACCCAAATTGGATCGGGCTACACGCCGTAGCAATCATATGCATTGCATGGCATACATACATTGGTTTATGTGTACTACGTGGCATAACATTCAGCACTCATACATTACTAGCACACATGCATTAGTTGCCTAATTGACCAGATCTCCTAGTGTAAATTGATAAGGAGTGTTGAGCCCGAGGGGCTGATTTGAGTGCGAACTTGCACTTCTTGAGATTGTACCCCGGTATTGGTATATTATTATGAAAGAAAGTAGCTAAAAATTGAGATTTCTAAATAATCTACTCACATATGCTTGAAAGGGATAAAAAGATAGTTCTATATTGTGTAGCATGAGATAGTGCCTATCGTGGTTTTCTTCCCTTCAACATTATTTACTTTTATTACTGCTGAGTTGGAAGTACTCACACCCGACTCCCTGCACCTTGTGTGCAGATCCAGGTACATCACAGCAGAGCTGATTCTATCGCGGCTCGGGAGTGCTTTTGGACAGTCGAGGTAGCTGCCAGCGTGCGCAGGACCCGGTTCTCTAGTTTGTCTATATTTTGTTCTGACCGTCCCACACTTGTGTACTGTTATATTCGCTATTTACACTTTGTATACTCTGTAGAGGCTCATGACTCTTGACCCTTCGGTCTATGGGAGTTGGCACGTGTTGGGACTTGGTTCCCCGTTTTTAATATATCTATCACTATTATGCTTATTCCGTATGCTTAAATTGGATAAAGTGAGCTTATGGCTCCGTGATTGTTGTTAATTGGTCGGGCTGGCCTAGCAGTGTGTTGGGCGCCATCACGACCGGATTTGGGGTCGTGACAAGTTGGTATCGGAGCCTAGGTTTACTAGGCCTCATGAGTCTTGAGCCGGTTAGTAGAGTCTTGTGGATCGGTACGGGGACGCCTCTGTACTTATCCTCGGGAGGCTGCAAACATTTAGGAAACACTTCACACTTCTTGGAATTCTTATCGTGCGTACCTAATTCAGCTTGAGATATAATTTTTGAAATTCCTTGCACACGTTTGTGTACGCTTCGAGCGCTCAATAATATAATTGCCTTGAGGGCTTGTGATCCCCCGATCAAGGGGCGAGATATAATCTCTGTGAGTTCATGTTGGTCCAGTCGGGAGGACTTGAGGCCAGATCCTTGTCTATGGCTTGAGCACCCAGGGTACTAATTTCGCAAGCCGGTATTATGAAGTTCATACGATCGGTATTGATCTTTATTGTGCAAATGGCAGTTTGTTAATAGGAGAGCTGTAAGGTATTCAGTTCTTATTGTGATTTGACATGTAGCCCTAGTTATGGGGGTGAGAAATATGTTCATTGCCTCTTAGCGGAAATTTAAGTGCACTATGTGTGGTAGTATGAGTTTAGACTCAAAAAAATTGAATTGGTTGTGCTATGAGTATTGCGGTGAAAGGTATTTGACATATGTTATGATTCGAGCAGGTGCAGTGCATGTCCATGTATCAATTTGATAATATAACTTGTATAGTGTTGAGATTAATGTTGTTGATATACATTGCGATGTCTTGTTGAGTTATGGATGTATTGTTAGAATTGTTTGGTGATTCTCTGGCAGGTGGATAGGCCAAATTACAAAGGAAACTCTGCCGAAATTTCTGAAAAATTTGGGACATAGAAAGATTTTTGTCACCTAAAGAGAGTGGGCTTATTGGTGGTGCGTGTATATCTGCAAGAATTACAGAAGAGCTAAGGTCTCTGATGATTCGAGTCTCTGTCAAGGCTTGTAAATGACTTGAGTTTAATCTCATTGTAACATTTCGGCATCACTTGAGTAATAAAGAAATGAGTTGTTGAAAGTGCTTTGATGAATGGCTTCGAGCTAAGTTGGGGAGGTTGCTAATGATTAACTGATTGCACTATAGTGTGCTATTGATCATGTCTCTAAGTATGTTGGGAAATTCTGGTAAAGGTTATGGTGCTTCGTAGATCTGATGAAGTACTAGTGTGTTTTGAACTGTTGTTGGTAAAGAATATTCACCGTATAGAAAAGAAAGATAGCTTATTGTATCTGTAAGTAATCATGTTCTGCGATGTCAGAGTTCCAACAAAACACGAGTGGTTCTACTAAATAGGACAGTTGAATTACAGCTGAATAAGGGTGAATGATGCCCGAGAATGGTTTTGCAGTGTTCAAGATTTTGCTTCTAACAGTCAGGTGCCTTAAGATTTGTGCATGTGGCTAAAGATGGCGGTTTCGTTAGAGAAGATCAAGACTTGTGTTATATCATGTGAATGGTGGGATTCTAGGTATTCGTATTAGGAAACATTGAGAGAGTATTCCGTGGCCTATGGGTCTTAGACCGTGTGGTCTTGTGTACGAGTCTCGTGTGGTAACATGAGTTGATGTATTATGGTACTACAGTAAAGACTGATATGAAATTAGAGATGAATCAGAAAGGAAACTGGGTAAATGGAAAAACTTGTTAATAAACCAGAATTGTATAAAAAGGAATACGATTGATTCCTGGTATGTGGTTGAAGTAATGAGTCTTGCAGACATTGTGCAGCGAAGCTCTTGAGTGCTGGCAGTTGTGTAACTTGATATGGGTATAAGGACTCAGTCCTGGCAGTTAAACTTATGCAACGAATGGGAAGAAATAGTTTGTGATGTGTTTTATCATGGATTGAAAATGAGTATATTCCTGTCGGTATGCGAAGCGTGGAATGTGTAATGAGTTTTCTTCTATATGGGATCACGAAAGTCCTTGACAAGTGGAGTGCGCCGATGTTGAGGCGGAGGAAAGGGATATGAATTTCCATGTTGTCTTAGTGTAATATGGTATATACGATGTGTTATGGAAAGTTGATAATGGTATATTCTAGGTTTTGAGATCGGTTCCTAATATATGGGAAGTCAATAAAATTATTGAGAAGCGCGGATAGCTACAGGTGAATTAAGAATCGATCTTTCTGATAATTTAAGAAAATGGTACTGCTATTCTATTAACTTGGCAAGGAATATGATCCAAAAAGGACAAGGTAATGTAAACTGATGATATCCAGTGGTATGGTGGTATTCTCTTGTTGGATCGACTATAATAACTGAATCGTTGATGGCATAGTGAAATTTCCGAATGGCCGTCGTGGTATGAATGGACGCTTGATGTGCGTTATGTATTCGTACGGTGGAGTGTGGAACCAGGTATAGCGATTCATGTGTTATATATGTGTTGGAGACTTGAAGCTCTCGTTAGTCCGGCTATGCAGTGGTTGTATATCATGTGTATCGACACCGTTTTGTGATTATTAAAAAAAAATCGGAGGCTCTAGTGGCTTTTTCTCTCAACTTGATATGACGAATTTGGATTATGATACTTGATTGCTGACTGGTTGACATAAGTCAGGTTGTCTAGACCGATGTGATATGGACTATGATGGTATGGCACAAATTGCGTAGCAAAGTGCATCAGAGTATGCTCCAGCGGGGTAGTTGTACCTCAGGACCAGCAGACGGCTGGTGGGTATTGCTTTGTTGGTTGGACCTTAGTGGCGGATGTTAGGTGTAGAGGTATCTACCATTGATTCAGTTCCAGTATTGAGAAACATTGTCAAATGCGTTTCATGTGGCCGAGCTTGAGGCTATATATATATGTGTTTGCTATAATGAGAAAATTTGACTCGATATGCATTTCCTTTTGCGAGATATATGCGTGGATCAGGTGGCACACCGCCACGGGTTATTTGGATCGGGTGGCACGCCGCCACAGGTATGGTATCCGGATCGGGTGGCACGCCGCCACGGGTATGTCATTGGAGCGGGTTGCACGCCGCAACAGAATATTGTGAAAATATAGTTAGTTATAAGCTACCTGGTATACAATACTTCCGTTTTGAGTATCGCTTGGCGAATGGCACATCGATTGTGTCCTTTTAGGATTTAATAGCATACGTTAATTGTTTCACCGTGGGTGAGGTTGATTGCTTGGGTTCAAGACCAAGATCTGTGCGTGGCTAACCGTTTTGAGTTGAGTGGCTTGGGGTGCTTCATGAGTAATAATGTTGGGGTAGAATCACGAATCACGGCAGGCTACGTGATGTTATGACCTCTCGAGGAGGATTCAGGTACTCTATTTCTATAATGCGAGACGCGATCTCAGTTCTATGTTATGATGGCACAGAGGAATTGAATTGCAGCTCTATTTGCTGGAGGCAGTTGTCATGAATTGAGCTGTCATGACTCGAGTGTGTGCATACGTTTCTATTGGAGTCTATGTTGTGCTCGTCGTGGCTTAGGCCAGTGTTGAGGTGTCTTATCACCAGTGCGGTGTGTTATAATCGAAATGACCATTGGTGTAATTAATGAATACGAGCATATTGGATCTTAGCTTGTTAGAAAGGTAAAAATCGAGGTTAGGCGCCGAAACCTATTGTGGTATCAGTTTTAAAAGGGAAATGGATTCACGAATGGTTGACCCTGAGAGATGGGTTCGGTATATCGCGTGCTTCAGCTGCCGGGGGGGGGGCAGGATACGGAGGTGTTGGAATAAGACTCTTATCTAATGAAAGAGGTTTTCAGTTAGTATTTGGTTATTGTGGCCAGTTGTTGTGATTAGAGACTATCGTCTCGAGTGATGGGGTTGTCGATACATCATATGATCTCACCCGGAGTAGTGAATATGGGTTATTGCGGTGGATTCGAGTGTATCCTGAGTATAGGCATGGGATTTGCATTTGGCATATGATTTCAGAAAGTGCAATGTGATTTATGGTTCAGATGGTCTGTGAAATTCTGACTATATGGTGTTTTCGGACTTATGTGAGATAGGGTGACGTATGATCGCCCGGATATATGCTTGGTAAGGCCATTCGGCTATTGGGTTGCTTCTAGTACAACTCTGAGTCCGCTCGAGGACGAGCATTTGTTTAAGTGGGGGAGAATGTAACGACCTGACCCGTCATTACGGGAATTGCCACCCCGTTACCTTGAATTAACATATCTTATGTTTCTATATCAGTGTTAGAACCTATCGGGTGAGTTAGGAGTGAATTGAATTGAAATTGAAGCAAATAGCATGTTTGAAGGAAGTTTGAATATGGAAAGTCAACCTATAGTTGACTATCGAGTTAGAGTGCTCGGAATCGGATTCTGATGATTCGACTAGTTTCGAGGGATCATTTCTGACTTAGGAGAGCAATCGGAATTGAATTTGGAGATCCGGTGTAGAAATAGCCTTGAATTGGCTAAGGTTGAATTTTTGGCGAAATTCGAACAGTAGGTGCGATTTTGATCCGGGGGTCGGAATGAAATTCCGACAATTCCCGTAGCTTCGTTATGTGATTTTGGATATGCCTGCAAATTTTCAGTTCATTCGGACGTCGTTTGGTCTGGTTTTTGATTGAATGAGAAATTCAGAAAATTTGAAGAAAACTTAGGCTTGAATCTGTGTGTAATTGGTGATTTTGATGTTTAGAATGGTGTTTTTATGATTGGAACAAGTTTGTATCATGTTTTGGAGTATGATGGTGGTTTTCTTTGGGGTCCCGGGGGCCTCGGGGTGAATCCGGACCATCAACCGGGCATTTTGAACTTGGCAAAGTCTGCTGTATATTGCAGTAAGCCTTCGCGTTCTCGAGGGCAAGGCCCGCGTTCGCATAGGCTGGGGCACCTTGGTCATCGCGTTTGCGAGGAGGAGAGCCGCATTCGCGTAGAAGGAATCTGGGAAGCATCCCGTTCGCGATGGTGTTGGTCGCGATCGCGTAAGAGGAAATAGTGAAGCATCACGTTCGCGTAAATGGAGGCCGCGTTAGCGTAGAAGGATCTCCGGATGGCTGAAGAAATGTGCATCGCGAACGCGTAGGGCATGTCGTGTTCGCGAAGGGAAAATAGATTAGTGCATCGTGGACGCGTGATAGGTAACGCGAACGCGAAGAGTAAAATGATGCTGGGCATCGCGAACGCGTGGGAGCTCACGCGAACGCGAAGAGCAAATTTGTCTGGCAGTGAAATTAAATTGCAGAACAGAGGGCTCACGGGTTCATATACCCAAAACATAATTTTGAGCCCTAGAGAGAATAAATCACGGGAAAACGCTGGGAAATCATCGGGTATTCATCGGAGGTAAGTTTCTTGACTAAAAAATATCATTTTATGGTAGAACTAACATCAATCTTCATGAATTTGGGTAGAAATTGTGAAGGATTGTGGCCGAGATATTGAAAACAAAAATTTGGGTTTGGAAAGGCCAATCGAACTCCGTTTTTGGTAAATTTTATATGTATGGACTCGTGGCGAGGCGAGGATTCTGGAAATATGAATTTCGAAATTTTTTCAGATGTGGGCCCGGAGCTCGGGTTTTGCAAATTTCGTGATTTTTGATATTTTTTGAGTTCTTTCGATTGGGTTATGTTCCATTAGCCTATTTTGATATATTTGTACTGATTTTGACTAGTTTTGACGTGCGTGAATGCCGGTTCGAGGAGCTAAGGTGTCGCGGGCATGAGTTTTCGTCGGTTCGAGGTGGGTAATACTTGTAAATGATGTCCTGAGGGTTGGTAAATCCCGGACTTGCACATCTTAGTGCTGTGTTGAGGTGACTTGCACGCCGGATAACGGGCGTGCGGTAGAGCACCATTGGGGATTGTGACTTGGTTCGTCCCGCGTAATAAATAATAACACTTAATTGTTGAAATGAATTGGACTAATTATCATCTTTGGGCTTCGTGCCAATTATTTGAATCTTTCATGGATTTGTATCACTGTCTAGATAACACTCTGCATATTTTATTCTAAATTTAAGGTTTAAAATGGTATTTTGCGATTCAGCATTTTTTTATAAGGTTATGAAAAACTTGAACAAGGTCTTAATAACATTTTTTAGCTGTGAGCTAATATGATATTGTTGCCCGTAGGGCTTTCTTGGTTATTTGTTAGACTGATTGGAGCCGGGGGCCATATGTTAGGGTATGATAATTTATGTGAGCATATGCATACACATGCATGGATCGGATTGCACGCCACAGTGGTATATGGATCGGGCTGCGCGCCGCAGCAGGTGTGATATTAATATTGTGCTTCGGCTGTAGGAGCCCCTCCGGAGTCTGAACCCCCACAGTGAGCACGGCTACCCAAATTGGATCGGGCTACACGCCGTAGCGGTCATATGCATTGCATGGCATACATACATTGGTTTACATGTACTACGTGGCACAACATTCAGCACTCATACATTACTGGCACACATGCATTAGTTGCCTTATTGACCAGATCTCCTGGTGTAAATTGATAAGGAGTGCTGAGCCTGAGGGGCTGATTTGAGTGCGGACTTGCACTGCTTGAGATTGTATCCAGGTATTGGTATATTATTATGAAAGAAAGTAGCTAAAAATTGAGATTTCTAAATAATCTACTCACATATGCTTGAAAGGGATAAAAAGATAGTTCTGTATTGTGTAGCATGAGATAGTGCCTATCGTGGTTTTCTTCCCTTCAGCATTATTTACTTTTATTATTGCTGTGTTGGAAGTACTCACACCTGACTCCCTGCACCTTGTGTGCAGATCCAGGTACATTACAGCAGGGCTGATTCTATTGTGGCTCGGGAGTGCTTTTGGACAGTCGAGGTAGCTGCGAGCGTTCGCAGGACCTGATTCTCCAGTTTGTCTATATTTTGTTCTGACCGTCCCACACTTGTGTACAATTATATTCGCTATTTACACTTTGTATACTCTGTAGAGGCTCATGACTCTTGACCCTTCGCTCTATGGGAGTTGGTACGTGTTGGGATTTGGTTCCCTTTTTTTAATATATCGGTCATTGTTGAATTTTTCCGTTATGCTTAAATTGGATAAAGTGAGCTTATGGCTCCGTGATTGTTGTTAATTGGTCAGGCTGGCCTAGCAGTGCACTGGGCGCCATCACGACCGGATTTGGGGTCGTGACAGAAATCTGCGTATAGAGACCATGTCTTTAAGATTCTGCATTTTTGCATCTATCATTAGGCAAACAGTTATGGGTGAAATAATAATCAATTGCATTCTAGATACCATGCTCATAAAATTTCTACACTCCTAAAACGCCTGTAAAAAGTGTTTTAAATTAACAACGCTAAAAAGCATGCCTATAGGAACTATCAACTCAAATCTGAATCACTCATTTTAAGCTTAATCTATCAATAGTAATGGCTTATCAGCTGTAGAACTTGTATTATTCCATTAATAACTGGAAACTTTTTGTAATCAGTTTATTTCTTCATTTCTAAAACCTATAGAATCATGCCTATAGGTCCCACCTAGCCAAGCCTTAGAGTAAAACCTATATCTGCATCAGTCTTCGATAAATTACAGCAAGCGGGCCTAATGCGGACTTTTTATATGAAAATATGTGATGAATAAGCCAGTCAAATGTTAAGTATAATTTGGACCTAATTAGTATATGTAAGACGTGCTAAACCACATAATTTATGTGATTAAAGGAGGTTTATCTAAGCCTTAATTGTTTTGTGCTCCCATAACTGTTTTATGTGTTTTGCCTGACGCCTTAGTATTTTAACCTTTTTAAACCTATGAAAAGCCAAGCTTCCTCCCTTTAGGATTAGTAATCCTAAAAGACTCCAAGACTGACAGGTGGGACGGGTAATAGCATGTGGTAGTTGACGACACCATTTTGTGCTTAATACCTTAACATTGTGGGAAGCGTAGACATAGAGATGACGATCACGCGGTAACACTACGTGTACGATTGGTTATCGATGTTGTCTGGATGATCCATGTGATTTAATAACATAGGAACCTTTTTGTCACGACCCCAAATCTGTTCGTGATGGCGCCAAACACACTGCTAGGCCAGCCTGACCACTCAATAACAATAACGGAGCTATGAGCTCGTTTTATCCCATTTTAACATATCAAATCATAAAACAAAAGTGACATATATATCGAAAATGGGGAACTAGTCCCAACAGATACCGACTCCCATAGACCGAAGGGTCAAGAGTCATGAGCCTCTAATGAACATAAGTGAAATAATGGTTTACAAGATACCAAGTGCGGAAAGAAATATCAATACACAATAAAAAGATAGTAGGAAAGAATATCGGGTCCTGCGGACTCTGCAGCTACCTCGAATATCATACAGATGTCGACTCGAACAGCTATCGGATCACTGCTGAGAGGTACCTGGATCTGCACACAAGGTGCAGGGAGTAAAATGAGTACTGCCAGACTCAATGGTAATAAACAGGGGTAAGACAGCGCAGATAAGAAATCCGCAATAAAGCACTATGTAAAGCTGTCATCAAATACCCTGTCACAGAATCAATATCAATTGTACCTGTACCAACAAGTACCAGCAAAACAGTATAACAACTATCGGATGTAGCTAAATGCAATGCAATGCATGATATGACCGCTACGGCGTGTAGCCCGATCCAATTTGGGTACCTGTGCTCACTGTGGGGGTTCAGACTCCGGAGGGGCTCCTACAGCCCAAGCACAATATCACTGCGGCGTGCAGTCCTCGCAGCCCGATCCGACATATATACCGCTGCGGCGTGCAGCCCGATCCACTACCAGTCAGCTAATATGCAAATACAGCCTCGCAAGCCCAAAAGTAGTTTGAAAACATCTTTTATCATTTTTCAGTTGGAAAACAGTAATATCAAGTTCCAGAGATTGGAAATAGAATGATAACAGAAATAGCTACGGACTGGTAGTAACTAACATGTCAATATGATAAGACAATGATAACGATCCTCGCGGGATCCAATAACTGGCTCACGGCCCACAAGTATACTCAACCGCCCAAGAAGGGGTTCCTCGGCTCAAGAGTGGCCAATATCTCAATATATAGTATGCAACCATCCGAGAAGGAGGTTCGACGGCTCAAGAATAGCCAATATCATAACACATTGCCAACAAGTCGGACTAAGCCATAGTCCCCAATCACAATCGACCCCGCACTCACACGAGAGTACGTGTCTCGCCGCTATACAGCATCACAAAGTGGTATACCGGGGTTTCGAACCCGCTAGTCATCACCCACATCTATTACTCACCTCAATACAGCACGACGACTACTCCGCAATGCCCTTGCCACGAGAATCAAGCTCCGCACGCGTAGAATCTGATCAAATATAGTGGAAATACATCAAATTAGGCCAATGGGACATAACCCAATCGAAAGAACTCGAAAAATACTCAAAAACATGAAATTGGCAAAACCCGAGCCCCGGGCCCACATCGCAGAAAATTTCGAAATTCATATTTCCGGAATCCACGTCTCGCCACGAGTCCGTACATATAAAATTTATCCAATTCCGACACCATTTGGTCCTTCAAATCTTTATTTTACATTTTGAGAGATTTCATCAATTTTCTTCCCAAATTCCATCCCAAATCACAAATTAAATGATGGATTCAATGATATATTCATGTAATCTAGCCAAATCTAAGTTAGAATCACTTACCCCAATGAATTTCTTGAAAAACCTTCGAATAATCGCCAAAATCCGAGCTCTCTAGGTCCAAAAATCAAATAAAACATAAAACCTCGTATTTATAGAGTAACCCTCAGATTCTAGCAGTGCTGACCGCACAAAAGTGGCCGCGGGCCGCGCCCAGTCTCCGCGGCCGCACAAAAATGGCCGCGGCCGCACAGTTTGCTCTGCAGTGACAGGCTTTGGTATGATGACCATAACTTTCACTACAGATGTTCAAATTATGATGACTTTTGTGTTCCGGAAACTGGACACGAAGGGCTACAACTTTCGTGTTTGAATCACCTCAGAATTCCTTGTAGGCAAAAAGATATGAGCTTCTGAAGTAGGACCAGTGATCTGAAGATTTTTCCAGCAGTGCGGACTGCACAGAAATGACCGCGGTCCGCGCCCAGCCAGCGCGGCCGCGCCAAAAGGACTGCGGTCCGCGTCCCGATGACTGCCCCTTCCCTTTTCTATGTTCCGGGATGTCCGTACTCACTCGAAATACACCCGAGACCCCCGGGACCTAACCAAAAGCACCAACAAGTCAGAAAACACATCACGGACTTAGTCGAGGCCTCAAATCACATCACATATCATTAAAATCATCGAATTACCATGGATTCAAGCCAAAATTTATCAAGTTCTTCCAAAACTCACATTCGATCAAAAACCCGACCAAACGACGTCCGAATGACCTGAAAATTTGCGGACATATCCAAAATCACAAAACGAAGCTACAGGAATTATCGAAATTCCATTCCGACCCCCGGATCAAAATCTCACCTACCGTTCGGATTTCGCCAAAATTCAACCTTAGCCAATTCAAGCCTATTTCTACGCCGGAACTCCAAATTCAATTACAAATGCTCCCCTACGTCAGAAATCACCTCCCGGAACTGACCGAATAATCAGAATCCGATTCTGAGCTCTCTAACTAAATAGTCAACTCCAGGTTGACTTTCCATATTCAAGTTTCTTTCAAAAAGGCTATATGCCTCATTTTCAATCCAGTTCACTCCTAACTCACCCGATAGACTCTAACACTGATATAAAAGCATAAAACATATAATTACAACATAACGGGGTGGTAATTCCCGTGACGACGGGCCGAGTCGTCACATTCTCCCCAACTTAAACAAACGCTCGTCCTTGAGCGGACCCAGAGTTGTACTAGAGCAACCCAATAGCTAAATGACCTTACCAAACATGTATTCGGGGTGATACCACGTCACCCTATCTATCATAAGTCCGCTAACACGATATAGCCGAAATTTCACAAACCATCTGAACCATAAACTACATCGCACTTTCCGAAATCAAATACCAATTGCTAATCCCATGCCTATACTCAGGATACACTAGAATCCACTGCAATAAGCCATACTCACCACTCCAGGTGAGATCATATGATGTATCAAACAACCCAATCACTCGAGACGATAGTCTCTAATCGCAACAATTTCCCACGGTAACCAAATACCAACTGAAAAACCTTTTTCATTAGCTAAAAGTCTTATTCCAACACTTTCATATCATGCCCACGACAACCGAACACGCGATATATCGAACCCATCTCTTAGGTCAACCATTCATGAATCCATTTCACTTTTAACTGATACCACAACAGATTTCGGACCCAAATCTCGGTATTACCTTTCTAACCAGCTGAAATCATATATACTCACACTCACTATTGGCTCCAACGATCATTTCGATTATAACACACCGCACTTGTGATTTGACACCTCAACACCGGCCTAAGCCACGACGAGCACAACATAGGCTCCAATAGAAATGTCTGAACACACTCGAATCATGACAGCTCAAATCATGACAACTGTCTCCAGCAAAAGAGTTGCAATTCAATTCCTCTATGCCATCATAACATAGAATTGAGATCGCGTCTCATATTATAGAAATAGAGTACCTGAATCCTCCTCGAGAGGTCATAACATCACGTGGCCTTGCCACGATTCATGATTCTATCCAAACACTATTACTCAAGAAGCACGTCAAGCCACCAAACTCAAAACGGTTAGGCACGCACAGGATCTAGGTCTTGAACCCAAGCAATCAACCTCACCCACGGTGAAACAATTAACGTATGCAATCAAATCCCGAAAGGACACAACCGATGTGCCATTCGCCGAGCGATACTCAATACGAACTTTTCCTCAGAAGCCAGGAGGTATTGTATACCAGGTAACATATAACTAACTCTATTTTTGCATTACACTATTGCGGCGTGCAACCCGCTCCAATGATATACCCGTGGCGGCGTGCCACCCGATCCAAATACCATACCCATGGTGGCGTGCCACCCGATCCAAATAACAGTACCTGTGGCCGCGCGCTGCCCGATCCATATAGAACCCTCGCCAAAGAAATGCGCGTCGAGTCAAGTTGCTCATTATGGTAAACATATATAGCCTCAAGTTCGGCCACAAGAAACGTATCCGACAAAGTTACTCAATACCAAAACGAAATCAACGATAGAAACCTCTGCAATAATATTTTCCACGAAGGCCCAACCGACAAAGCAATACCCACCATCCGTCTGCTGGTCCTGAGGTACAACTACCCCGCTGGAGCATACTCTGATGCACTCTGCTACACAACTTGTGCCACACCATCATAGTCTATATCACATTAGTCTAGACAACCTGGCCCAATGATGACCAGTCAGCAATCAAGTATCATAATCCAAATTCGTCATATAAAGTTGAGAGGGAAAACCACTAGAGCTTCCGATTTCCAATAATCACAAAACGGTGCCAATACACACGATATACGACTACTGCATAGGTAGACTAACTAGAACTTCAAGTCTCCAACATATATATAACACATGAATCATCATGCCTGATTCCGTACTTCACTCTGTACAAATACATAACGCACATCAAGCGTCCATTCATACCACAAAAGCCATTCAGAAATTTCATTGTGCCATTAGCGACTCAATTATTACAGTCGATTCAACAAGAGAATGCTACCATACCACTAGATATTATTACATTACCTTGTCCTTTTGGACCACATTCCTTGCCAATTTACTAGAATAGCTGTACCATTTTCCTTAATCACCAGAAAGATCGATTCTTAAATCACCTGCAGCTGCCTGCGCTGCTCAATAATTTTAATGACTTCCCATATATTATGAACTGATCTCAAAACCTTGAATATGCCATTATCAACTTTTCCATAACACATCACATATACAATACCATACAAAGATAACATGGAAATTCTTATCCCATTCCTACGCCCCAAACATCGACACACTCAACTAGTCAAGGACATTCATGATCCCATATAGAGAAAACTCATTACACCTTCCAAGCTTTGCATACCAACAGGAAATACACTCATTTTCAAACTACGGTAAAGCACTTCACCAACTCTTTCTCCCAATTACATTGCATAAATTAAACTGCCAGGACTGAGTCCTTATTCCCATATCGAGTTACACAAATGCCAGCACTCAAAAGCTTTATTGCACAATATCTGCGAGACTCATTACTCCAAACATATGCCAAGAATTAATCGTATTCCTTCTCATACCATTTCGGTTTATTACCAAGTTGACCCATTTACCCAGTTTCCTTTCTGATTCATCCTTAATTTAATATTAGCCATTACTACAGCACCATAATACATCAACTCATGTTACCATACAAGACTCGTACATAAGGCCACACGGTCTAAGACATAAAGGTCACTTAATACTCTCTCAATGTTTCCCAGAAGTACCACATTCTATAATACATTATTTTGGAGAACTTTCTGCGATTTGAATTCGTTATCATTACATTCCCATACAGTTACATAGAATCCTCATCATTCACATAATATAACACAAGTCTTGATCTCTTCTAACGAAACCAACGTCTTTAGCCACATGCACAATCTTAAGACACTCTGACTGTTACAAGTAAAATCTTAAACACCGTAAAACAAATTCTCGGGCGTCATTCACCCTCATTCAGCTGTAATTCAACTGTCTTATTGAACAGAACCACTCGTGCATTGCTAGAACTCTGACACCGCAGAATATGATCACATACGCTATCTTTCTTTTCTATACACCGAACATTCTTTACCAACACAAGTTCACAACATCCTAGTATTTCTTCAAATCTACGAAGCACCATAAGCCTTTATCAAAATTTCCCAACATACCTAGAGACAGAGCCAACACAACACACGACAGTGCAATCAGTTAATCAATAACAACCTCCCCAACTTAGCTCGGAGTCATACATCAAAGCACTTTTAGCCACTCATAGCCTTCTTACTCAAATGATGCAACAAAGTTCTAGTTATATTAAACTCAAGTCATTTACAAGCTGCGGCGGAGGTTCGAATCATCAGTAATATTAATTCTTTTGCAATTCTTGCATTCAATCACACACAACAGTTACTCCTACTCTTTAGGTGAAAAAAATCTTTTCTAAGTCCCAAATTTTCCAAAACTTTTGGCAGAGTTTCCTTTGTAAATTGGCCTATCCACCTGCCAGAGAATCACCAAACCATTCTAACAATACATCCACAACTCAACAAGATATCATAATGTATTTCGACATCATTAATTCTCAATACTATACGAATCATATTATCACAATTTATACTTGAACCTGCGCTACACCTGCTTGCATCATAACACCTATCAAATACCTTTCAATTACACATAAGAATTAACCCACATACTTCTTCTCAATTTAGCATTTCAACACAATACCTTCCACCAGGATACACATAGCATAATCACTTTAGTCTTCCTGAGTTTAAACTCGTTCCACTACACGTAAGACACTTTACCTTCCAATTAAGAGATATGGTACATATTCACCACGCCCATAGCTCGGGGCTACACAACATATTAGATAAGAGTCGAACAATTAACAGCTCATCCATTAGTAAGCCTCCCTAATACTCTACAGATCGGCACAAGGCCCCAAACATGGCTACTAGCCCAAATACATATATATAAGCCAGTCTCAGTCATTATACACAGTAATCTATCAATCGGGAAGGATCAAGTCCAAATCCCTAGTCACAATACCACCACACTCGTCACATGACGTGTGTTCCATCTCAGCACAACACTGTATAGTGCAAATACGGGGTTTCAAACCCTCAATACATTATCTATTGCCACCACTCACAAAATCAGCACCTCGATGCTCAAGTCATAAACAAGGTCCAGCCTCAAGTCTTTCCGACTGGCCCAACATGATCTCACAGAGATTATATCTTGCCTCTCGTTCGGGGAAATCACAAGCCATGAGGAAATTATATTACTGAGCGCTCGATGCGTACACAGACGTGCAGAAGGAATTTCAAAAAGTATATCTCAAGCTGAATCAAGTGCGCACGATAAGAATTCCAAGAAATGTGAAATGTTTCCTAAAGGTTCACAGCATCCCGAGGCAGGCGTCCCGGTACCGTTCCACAAGACTCTACTAACCAGCTCAAGACGCATGAGGCCTAGTAAACCTAGGCTCTGATACCAACTTGTTACGACCCCAAATCCGGTCGTGATGGCGCCAAGCACACTGCTAGGCCAGCCTGACCACTCAATAACGATAACGGAGCTAGGAGCTCGTTTTATCCTATTTTAACATATCAAATCATAAAACAACAGTGACATATATATCGAACGCGGGGAACTAGTCCCAACACATACCAACTCCCATAGACCGAAGGGTCAAGAGTCATGAGCCTTTAATGAACATAAGTGAAATAATGGTTTAC
The DNA here is from genome assembly GCA_032618575.1 of Nicotiana noctiflora. Lineage (NCBI taxonomy): Eukaryota > Viridiplantae > Streptophyta > Magnoliopsida > Solanales > Solanaceae > Nicotiana > Nicotiana noctiflora. Next base: position 65,242 of record JASVEL010012060.1, on the reverse strand, counting down.
AAGATACCAAGTGCGGAAAGAAATATCAATACGGAATCAAAAGACCGTAAGAAGGAATATCGGGTCCTGCGGACTCTGCAGCTATCTCGAATATCGTACAGATGTCGCCTCTAACAGCTACTGGATCACTGCTAAGAGGTACCTGGATCTGCACACAAGGTGCAGGGAGTAAAATGAGTACTACCAGACTCGGTGGTAATAAACAGGGGTAAGACAGTGCAGATAAGAAATAAATCCGCAATAAAGCACTATGTAAAGCTGTCATCAAATACCCTGTCACAGAATCAATATCAATTGTACCTGTACCAACAAGTACCACCAAAACTGTATAAAAGCTATCAGATGTAGCTAAATGCAATGCAATGCATGATATGACCGCTACGGCGGGTAGCCCGATCCAATTTGGGGACCTGTGCTCACTGTGGGGGTTCAGACTCCGGAGGGGCTCCTACAGCCCAAGCATAATATTACTATCACACCTGCTCGCAGCCCGATCCGACATATATACCGCTGCGGCGCGTAGCCCGATCCACTACCAGTCAGCTAATATGCAAATACAGCCTCGCAAGCCCAAAAGTAGTTTGAAAACATCTTTTATCATTTTTCAATTGGAAAACGGTAATATCAAGTTCCAGAGATTGGAAATAGCATGATAACAGAAATCGATATGGACTGGTAGTAACTAATATGTCAATATGATAAGTCAATGATAACGATCCTCGCGGGTTCCAATAACTGGCTCACGGCCCACAAATATACTCTACCGCCCAAGAAGGGGGTTCCTCGGCTCAAGAGTGGCCAATATCACAATATAATATGCAACCATCCGAGAAGGAGGTTTGACGGTTCAAGAGTAGCCAATATCATAACACATTGCCAACAAGTCGGGCTCAGCCATAGTCCCCAATCACAATCGACCCTGCACTCACATGAGAGTACGTGTCTCGCCGCTATACAGTGTCACAAAGTGGTATACCGGGGTTTCGAACCCGCTGGTCATCACCCACATCTATTACTCACCTCAATACAGCTCGACGACTAGTCCGAGATGCCCTTGCCATGAGAATCAAGCTCCGCACGCGTAGAATCTGATCAAATATAGTGGGAATACATCAAATTAGGCCAATGGGACATAACCCAATCGAAAGAACTCGAAAAATACTCAAAAACATGAAATTGGCAAATCCCGAGCCCTGGGCCCACATCTCGGAAAATTTCGAAATTCATATTTCCGGAATCCTCGTCTCGCCACGAGTCCGTACATATAAAATTTATCCAATTCCAACACCATTTGGTCCTTCAAATCTTTATTTTACATTTAGGGAGATTTCATCAATTTTCTTCCCAAATTCCATCCCAAACCACAAATTAAATGATGGATTCAATGATATATTCATGTAATCTAGCCAAATCTAAGTTAGAATCACTTACCCCCAATGAATTTCTTGAAAAACCTTCGAAAAATCGCCAAAATCCGAGCTCTCTAGGTCCAAAAATCAAATAAAACATAAAACCTCATATTTCTAGAGTAACCCTCGGATTCCAGCAGTGCTGACCGCACAAAAGTGGCTGCGGGTCGCGCCCAGTCTCCGCGGCCGCACAAAAATGGCCGCGGCCGCGCAGTTTGCTCTGCAGTGACAGACTTTGGTATTTTGACCATAACTTTCCTTAATGATGTCCAGATTATGATTTGTTTAGTGTTCGGGAAACTAGACATGAAGGGCTACAACTTTCGTTTTTGAATCACCTCAAAATTCCTTGTAGATAAAATGATATGATCTTCTGAAGTAGGACTAGTGATCTAAAGATTTTTCCAGCAGTGCGGACCGCACAGAAATGACCGCGGTCCGCGCCCAGCCAGCGCGGCCGCGCCAAAAGGACTGCGGTCCGCGTCCCGATGACTGCCCCTTCCCTTTTCTATGTTCCGGGATGTCCGTACTCACCCGAAATACACCCGAGACCCCGGGACCTCAACCAAAAGCACCAACAAGTCAGAAAACACATCACGGACTTAGTCGAGGCCTCAAATCACATCACATATCATCAAAATCATTGAATTACCACGGATTCAAGCCCAAATTTATCAAGTTCTTCCAAAACTCACATTCGATCAAAAACCCGACCAAACGACGTCCGAATGACTTGAAAATTTGCGGACATATCCAAAATCACATAACAAAGCTACAGGAATTATCGGAATTCCATTCCGACCCTCGGATCAAAATCTCACCTACCGTTCGGATTTCGCCAAAATTCAACCTTAGCCAATTCAAGCCTATTTCTACACCGAACTCCAAATTCAATTCCGAATGCTCCCCTACGTCACAAATTACCTCCCGGAACTGACCGAATCATCAGAATCCGATTCCGAGCTCTCTAACTAAATAGTCGACTTCAGGTTGACTTTCCATATTCAAGTTTCTTTCAAAAAGGCTATATGCCTCATTTTCAATCCAATTCACTCCTAGCTCACCCGATAGGCTCTAACACTGATATAAAAGCATAAAACATATAATTACAACATAACGGGGTGGTAATTCTCGTGACGACGGGCCGGGTCGTCACACCTTTTCCTTCATGTAACTTGTCACAACTCCTTTTTCCGCTAACCTGCGAGAGAGCGAAGCTATTTTTTCCAATTAAAGGACAATCGAAATGGGATTTATTTAATTAATTCAGAGTCGTCACTTGGGAGATTTATGGTGTCACAAGTCACCGTTTGAATCCCGAATCGAGGAAAAGAATCACTCTGCTTAACAGTCTGTGCACCAGAAATCCGGATAAGGAATTCTATTAACTCGGGAGAAGGTGTTAGGCATTCTCGAGTTTCGTGGTTCTAGCACGGCCGCTCAACTGTCACATTCGGCTTATTTATCTGATTTATACCATGTTTCAACTTATGTGCAAAATTTAACTTTTAAATCCGCTTTTAATATTATTGTTTATGAAAGGGAACGTTGCCTAAACATATGTTTCAGATCACGTCACACGAAATGCACCCGCATCCTCGACACATCTTTTTTTTTTTGATGTTTTCGGATTTAGATTTGGGTTGTATGTAATACCCACCCGAATTTAAGAATGTGATTTTATTAAAAAATCGTGCCTAAAGCGACTAACATATTATTTACTTTGCGGAGGGCAGTGAAATTCGCTAAATAGCATGTCCCAAATTCTATGTTATTTTAATTAAGTTATTAATGAGGACCCCGCATTTTATATTTGGTTTAGAGAGGTTCGTCTCATTTTTATTAATTAAGGGCAAACCTAAAGCAACTATGATTTTTTATATATGTTTTTTTAATAATGAAAAAGAATCCCTAATCGGTTAATATTACTAATTTCGGGCCTCGAGTTCAAGTCCTATTCAAACAAAGGGGGAACCTCTTAATTTGAACCCACTACCTAACTTAGAGCCCAAACTTATACTAAATGAATTACGAATTGAAACATTTAAATTAAACCCAAACTAATGAGCGAAATGGCTCCATTTAGGAACAAACGCCACAAATGGGCCTTGGTGCCAGTCCATAGAGAAAGGCTTATTTAGGCCCTGCATAACTCAAGTCAAAACATGCCCAGGTAAGCTAAGAGGCAATAATCTGCCATCGAACACCTGCAACGGTTAATCAAGAGATACAATTACACCTTATCAATCAGTCTATACTTATAGATCACTTAGAAATTTAAAATCGAAAGGACCAAAGTGTCTTGAAACAACTACGTATAGTTAACTTTTTGATTCCTGACTTTTGAATTATACAAAGCAGTATAAAATCCATTAACTAATAAGTTATCTTTATCAAGTACACATGATTGAGACCTTCAGACTAAATCACTGAAATGTTTATCTAGTTCATACTATGTAAATAATGATTTCATAGACAAGGGCCTACATATTCAAAGTCTATTTCAATTACGAATTCAAACTTCAACTACTTTAATAACAAGAATTAAGTCAAGTTAAAATGGCTATGAAGAATAGTATTCACATGCTTATAAAGGTACCTCTAGTAAGCTTAATAGTCCAAAAAAAGAAATCAAACAGTTTTAATACAGTCCACAATTTGAAACAGTCCAAATCTACTTAAATATAATCCTAACTATACGAGCCTTGTGTTTTATTATTCATAATTAAAGTCCAAACTACATTAGCTCTTAGATCCCAATCAGTACAGAGCTACATCAATACAGAACTATACACGGATTTGGAAAACTATATCAAACTCATGCTTCCATCATATTTCATTATCAACTGCTGATGCTACAATAAGTCAGGTTCAAAAAATGTGTACCTGGATAAGGAAATAGAAGAAGAAGAAGGAGTAATCAACAACCGCAGGTAACAGGCAGCAACAACTTGGGATGTAGAACAACTCAAAGACCAGTTTTAAAACAAAAATATACTTGACTACAGCTCAGAGCCGGTTGTATAACCAAATAGCAACACCGGCACTCAAATGGGATAACATTGTTCGAATAAACTTAGAAAATGGAATCGATAGACTTCAAAGTAGGTTCATCATTCAAAATAGGTAAGAATTAGTGCCCATAATTCAAAATTTTATCTAAATCTCAATGGAACAGTACCCTTTCTTTTTCGAACCTTTCTTATGCTCTCAAAAACTGACAAATTCTCTCAAACGCTTAAGGTCTCACACTTCTCAAAATGATATTCAAGAGCTAAGTGCCTGAAGAAATCTCCTTGACTCTCAGTATTCTATCCTCTCTTCTTTGTGTTTGCATCCTTTTATAGGCATACAATTGGTGCCTTTTCCCTCACAATTTTGTCCTTTTAGTTTAATTGCCCCCTGAACATTCCACTTACTTAATTCTTATTAATTAATATAAATAGTGTACCCCCTATTCAGGTTAGCAGACTCCTACTCAAATTAGCAGACTCACACTCAAAACCCTAAGCTACTGCTAATTCCCCCCTAAAAATTATTAGCAGCCATCAATTATTGCTAATCAAACTCCCCAAAATGACCTTGTAACTCTACTGTTAAATCATCCTAAACTTGCAATCACTCGTAAAATTAATTAACCTTTAAAATCTAATTATTCCTAGAAACTAAACAGAATTATCTTATTATTATACCTAAAATTAACTACAGCTATAACCAATACAATTCTATTCAAAAAGACATGCAATCACACAAAAGGAATTGATAATGCGAACAAAACATGGATATCAACTAGAGCAATTATCAAGCTTATAACATAAGATTAACACAAAAAGAACCAAACGGATAACCTACTGGGAGAAAATCTTTACACTATGGTCAGGCTATGCTAGCATTCAAACTAGAAGAACTAATTGACGACATGAATTCTATCGAATATACAAGACATATTGTACAACTTTTATCTACAACAAATAGAAAAAGATCACAAGTGATTCGAGTGGAATTTGACAGAAAAATTATAATACAACTTAATTAATCGACGAAACTTATCAGATTGACTAAACAACCTAATATATACTAAAAAACAAAATAAAGATAATTCGACCAAATAAAAGGTCATTTAGAAGATGAACAGAGCAAATTGAAAAACAAAAATCAAAAATTAAATTAGCTAATAAAAACAAATAACCATACATAAATAAAAATATAAAAAGAACAAATGAAAGGGAAAAAATTACCTCCAGTGTTTAAAACTAGACGGGCCTAAGCTTCAAGCTCAGACTGTGATCATTTTGAGCTCGAACGGACCTTAATCGAAGTGTTTTCAATCGAAAATACTCCGATTAAGGTGTATTAGGTCCCAAATCTCTAATTAATTGGACAAATTTTGACATTTGGATTTTTAGGGTTCTTGAGGGTGTGTTTTGAAATTCAAATAGTTCCGGTAAGATTTGAAGGGAACCACTGGTAATTCATGGTATGAGGGAAGTCAGGGGGTACTAGGATGTAATTTTGGGGTGATTGGGTAATGGTTTATGTTTGGATTGAATATTCAAATGAAGATTTGAGATATTCCAGAAGGATTCGAGCCAAACAGTTTAAGGATTTGGGTTGGGTGTGGCTAGAAGGTCTTAGGGTGTTAGTTTGCCGGCCATCGGAGAAAATGAGGTTTTCCGGCCAACCTCCGATTTAAGATTCGAAGAATTGAGGCCGGATTCTAGGGGAGCTATGGTGATGGTTTGAAAGGGGAGGTCAATATGGCTCGGGGGTGTGAAGATGGGGTGGTTTGGACGTTAGCCGCTGCCGTTGGTGATTTTCGGCCGGCGGCGATGCAATGGATGACGGTGGTGTAAGGCGGGGTGAAGTGGAGTGGTCTTGGTAGAGACAGGGAGGGGTCTGATTTGATGAATTTGGTTTATTGAATTGATATACTAAAATTACTCAATCAATTAGAGCCATTGGATAAGTATAATCTAACGGTTCTGACTGATTAATTAATTAAAACGGGGTCGTTTGGCCCAGCTGTGAGACTGGATCGACCTGGGTCTAAAAGGATCGGGCTGTAAGAGGAATTTGAGACCATTGGATCAAATAAAGGGAACGCTTCAGATCTGATTAATCATACGACGTCGTTTTGGGTCTCTTAGAGGTCTGACTAATTTGACTGGGTATGGGCTGGATCAGGTGTGGGTTTGGGTGAATTTAATTTGAGCTTCTCTGAATTAAATTGAATCTGGCCCAGTTTTGAATTCCCATGATCTTTTATTTTATTAATTTTTTTTAATTTTCTTTCTAATTGAAAATCAAAAACCCTAGATTAAACTATAAAAAAAATTATATTAAAAATACTAATTAACTCTTTATCATGCATAATTAAGCACTAATTAAAAATCGGACGACTAGATTTAAAAATGCTAAAAAAACAAAGTATTTTTTGTGATTTTTTTTTATCTTTATAAAACAAGCTTAATTACTTCTAGTTGCGGAACTAAATCCTAAAAATACGAAATGCAACACATTTTATATTTTTTTATCAATTTATCAAATAAACACGCACAGGAAATAATGCAAAACAATAAAAGAAAAATACCACAAAATCACAACAGTTACAAACAAACAAAAATTATTTTATTTTGTATATTTGTTTTGGGAGTGATCTTCGTATAGGGCAAAAATCACATGCTCACAGCTACCCCTCTTTGCCCGAAAATATGAAAAGTTTTTGTGAAAAGATAACGTGAGCGGATACGAGCGATTTTTGCCCGTTTGGGTACTCCGTGTGAAGCATTTTTTAAAAGATTTGACCGAGCCTTTGCTTCGAAAGGTCTCCTACATATCCCTGGCTAAAAGGGAATCAGGTCAATGTAGTTCGGGAAGTTTTGGTAGCTGGGACTACCATGGGACAGTCATTTTGCTATTACTATTGTTGCTATTGCTGCTATCGCTATTACTGCTCATTGACCTCCTTATTACACCGTGTTAACAAGAAGCTAGACTAAACTAAGAATTACAAAATCTTATCTATCTTCAATTTGTTCTTGTTGTCTTGCATTCTTGTCATCTTATGTTTCTTCCGGTACTTCACTCTTCCAAAAACTAATGGGGATGGTATGGGTATTTTGATTCCATAGAATACAAATTTCATCCCTTTGTTCTGTTTGTTGGGGATACTGCTTCCTTGATTTAAAGCTTGTTATGCAGAGGGTTCTTGTTGTAACCCTTGGTAGTATTGAATTCTACTTCGATCTTGAAATGTATTCCTCTGTTTTACAGGCGGCCTCCTGACTTGCCTTTAAAAAGATTACACAAGCGTCATTCTAATAGGCGGGCTCGTGACTTCTTCTTTGTTTAATATAATAATAACCTCCATTATACAGGCGGTCTCCCGACTTCTCCAACTACTTCAAATTTAACAACCTCCGTTATACAAGCGGGCTCCTGACTTATTCACTTTTGAAAATATTAACAACCTCCATTCTACAGGCGGGCTCTAAATTTCTTCAACTTAAAAATAACAACCTCCGTTCTAAACAGGTGGGCTCCTGACTTCTTCGATTTAAAATAACAACTTCCGTTCTAACAGACGGGCTCCTGACTTCTTCAGTTTAAAATAGCAACCTCCATTCTAGCAGGTGGGCTCCTGATTTGTTCAATTTAAAAATAACAACCTCCGTTCTAACAGGCGGGCTCCTAATTTATTCAACATAAAAATAACAACCTCCGTTCTAACAGGCGGGGTCCTGACTTCTTCAAATTAAAATAACAACCTCCGTTCTAACTGGCGGGCTGCTGATTTCTTCAACTTAAAAATAACAACCTCCATTCTCACAGGTGGGCTCCTGATTTCTTCAACTTAAAAATAACAACCTCCGTTCTTATAGGCGGGATCCCGATTACTTCGACTTAACATTAACAACCTCCGTTCTCAGATGCGGGCTCCTGATTTCTTCGACTTAAAAATAACAACCTCCGTTCTAACAGGCGGGCTTCTGACTTTTTCAATTTAAATAACAACCTTCATTCTAACAGGCGGGCTCCTGATTTCATCAACTCAAAAATAACAACTTCTGTTCTCACAGGCGGGCTCCTCATTTCTTCGACTTAAAAATAACAACCTCCGTTCTAACAGGCGGGCTCCTGCATTCTTCAATTTAAAATAACAACTTACGTTCTAACAGGCGGGCTCCTGGCTTCTTCAATTTAAATAAAAACTTCCATTCTAACAGGCATGCTCCTGACTTCTTGAAATTAAAAATATCTTGAATTGATTTCCTTGTTTTCTTTGAGAAAATTTTCCACAATGGCGAAAATTTTCTGCCCCAGTTTTGGTAATATTCATTGTGGCATGTCTTTCCTCTATCATCAACATTTCCTTTTACCTTCTTCAAATCAAAGACAATTTATTATTTTAGAATGAGGTGAATGGCCGTGCCACTCCTGCTAGGGATGGTTTTTCCCTTTCCCTGTTCTAAGTTGTCGAAACTTGTCGGGGATGACGTTATTCGCTGTTAATGATATTTCTGCTAGGGGATGGTCTTTCCATTTATTCCTTCCCTTTTCTATGTTTCAAAACTTGCTGGTGAATCTCAAAATCACTTTTTTCAGAAGGTTTAATTTTCCCTTAATGTTTCTGGAGATAGAAATGTTATCAGTTGGGGATAGCGTTGTTGAGGATAAAACTGCAGGGGGTTATTTTACTTAGGGATGCATTTTCCCTCTTTCCCTCTCCGCTTTGTGGTATCTGACCATCTTGGGACTTGGTTGATAATCTGTCGAAGTTATTCGAGTATCTTGAAAATCTGCTGGGAATTCTTTTGGAACTTGGTCCGCGATTTTCTTGACTGAATCTTTCAGGTCTTCTCAATTTCCTGACATTCTAGAACAATTTGGTCTATCCTACCCTCGTTCTGCTTCGCACCAATTCGGCAACTGATGGAAAGCTCTAAAAAGTCTTTCTCAAAATGAACTTGGACAAAAATCTTTAAACAAAGAAAATGAAAAGATAGAAAAAAGAAGGAAGCTTTCTGAAAAAATGTTAAGAAAAGCGAAAAGGGAACTTATCTGAATGGTATAACCGGTCCCAACGATCAGGTCGTGCATTCTGGATTAATCAACCCAGTCTATTTGTATCAATCAATCTTTCTGATAGCCTCATTTGCTGAGGATGAACAAGTGCCTGACTCTTTGCCAAATATGAATCTTTTCTGTCAATCTATCTTGTCGGCTTATAGTGCCCTTCGAGGGGATTTCACTAATGAGACTCCCTCATTTCTCTCAACTCTCGTCGCCTTATGGTGCCCATGATGGTTTTCACCAATAAGACTCTCTCATTTTATTTCTTCTCAGCTTTCGCCGCCTTATGGTGCCCATGAAGGTTTTCACCGATAAGACTCTCTCATTTTATTTTCTCTTGGCTGGGGATTGAAATTGTACTGATAAGATTCTCTTTACTGGGGATTCTTTTTGCTATCAATACCTTCAGTTTATGATTCCTTTTCTGATGGGGATCATCATGTTATACCCATATTTCATTTGCCTGACTTGGCATTTCCTGGATATTGATCGGGAGGTCTTTTTTCGACATGTCGTATGGGTTTTTGTGTGGGTCTTAAAAATAAAGAGTATCAAAAATTCAAAATAACTTTGAATGGGTGAAATATTACAACTCTCAGAATCAAAACTCTTTTCATAAAAATAACATAACTTCTGCCCTAGTTTCTTGTTTGGGGAAGGATTGACTTTTATTTACACTATCACCCAACCGTGAGGCGCCTACATATCCTCTTTTAGGAATCAGGTCAGATGTAGTTCACATGATTCCTTTAGATTTCTTCTGACTCTCTTTTATTTATTTATTTTCTTTTCTTTTCGCTTTCGTTATGGATCCAAGAGAGGGATATGAAAGAATAAATAAGGCTCAAAAGGGTGAAAGTAAAGGTTAAAGTGTTCGGATAGAAGAAAGAATTGCCTCCGTCATTTCATTATCCGATAAACACCAAGTACTAGCAAACAAATGAAACAAAGATTATCTAAAGAAATTACATGTAATATATCTTGACTTCATCCGAATTGATAGCCATGTCAATATATCTTCCTTCGACATCTGTCAGACATAGAGCACTGTTGGACAACACTCTGGTCACAGTATACGGTCCTTCTCAGTACGGTGCGAACTTGCCCTTCGCTTCGGCTTGATGTGGCAATATTCATTTCAGCACCTGTTGTCCCACTTCAAATTTCCTAGGACGCACCTTTTTATTATATGCTCTTGCCATTCTCTTTTGATACAATTGGCCATGACATACTGCTGCCAATATTTTTTCTTCAATTAAGCTCAACTGCTCCAATTGGGCTTTGACCCACTCATCATCGTCAATTTCAGCTTCAGCGACAATTCAGAGGCATGGAATCTAAACTTCTGCTAGTATTATTGCTTCAATTTCGTACACAAGCAAGTAAGGAGTTGCGCCGACTAAAGTGCGGACAGTAGTGCGAAGACCCAACAATGCAAATGGTTTTTCATGCCATTGCCTAGACCCTTGTACCATCTTTCTCAATATCTTCGTTATATTCTTGTTCGCTGCCTCAACCGCGCCATTTGCTTTGGGACGATACGGGGTGGAATTACGGTGTGTAATCTTGAACTGTTGACTTACTTCTTTCATCAAACCACTGTTAAGATTAGCGTCGTTGTCCGTGATGATCACTTTCGGAATCCCAAATCTACCGATGATATGAGACTGCAAAAAATCCACAACTGCCTTTTTGGTCACTGACTTGAAAGTTTTAGCTTCCACCCATTTGGTGAAATAGTCAATGGCTACTAGAATGAACCTGTGACCATTGGAAGTTGCAGGTTCTATAGGTCCAATAACATCCATATCGCAAACAACAAATGGCCATGGCGCTGACATTGTATGCAATTCTGTCGGCGGAGAATGAATCATATCTCTGTGTATCTGACACTGATAGCATTTTCGTACGAAACGTATACAATCACGCTCCATAGTGAACCAATATTATCCTGCTTGAAGAATCTTCTTCCCCAATACATATCCGCTCATATGTGGCCCATAAACTCCGGCATGTACTTCTGTCATTACTGTTGTGGCTTGACCTGCATCTATACATCTCAACAATCCTAAATCTGGGGTTTTTTTGTACAACACTCCTCCACTAAGGAAAAATCTATTTTCCAATCGCCGAATAACTCTATTTTGATCTCCAGTTGCCTGCTCTGGGTATATCCCCATCCTGAGGTATTTTTTGACATCACGAAACCATGGCTCGCCATCCATTTCCTCCTCTACCATATTGCAATAAGCATGTTAATCCCAAACCTGAATATGTAAGAGATCAACATGAATCTTGTCCGGGTGATGCAACATCGATGCTAGAGTAGCCAAAGCATCGGCAACCTAGTTATGAATTCCTGGGATATGTTTAAATTCCACTAACCATAAACACTTAATCAGATCATGCAAACATTGACGATATGGGAGAAGCTTCAAATCTCTTGTTTCCCATTCACCTTGAACCTGATGTACCAGGAGGTCCGAGTCTCCCAAGACCAAAACGTCCTGGACATCCATGTCCACAGCTAATCGTAACCCTAAAATTCATACTTCATACTCAGCCATGTTGTTGGCACAATAGAAGCATAGTTGAGCCGTAACAGGATAATGATATCCTATTTTAGAAATAAGTACTGCTCCTATTCCAACTCCTTTGCATTTGCAGCTCCGTCAAAGAAACATTTCCATACTGGCTTCTTGGTTAGTTCTATATCATCAATTTGCAACACTTCTTCGTCTTGGAAATATGTCCTTAAAGGTTCGTATTCATCATCAACATGATTCTTAGCTAAGTGATCGGCTAGTGCTTGGGCTTTCATAGCCGTCCTCGTCACATAGATGATATCAAATTATGTGAGTAATATTTTCCATTTTTCTAACCTCCCTGTAGGCATAAGTTTCTGGAAAATATACTTCAATGGATCCAAACGTGAAAAGAGACAAGTAGTGTAGGAAGACAGGTAATGCTTCAGCTTCTGTGCCACCCAAGTTAAGCGCGCAACACGTATTCTCAAGGTGAGTGTACTTAACTTCATATGTTGTGAACATCTTAGTGAGATAATAGATGGCATGTTCCTTTCTGCTAGTGATGTCATGTTGCCCCAATACACAACTAAATGAATTATCCAAAACTGTTTGATAAAGAATCAGAGGCCTCTCGGGTTCAGGTGGAACCAACACAGGTGGGTTTGACAAGTACTCCTTTATCTTATCAAAAGCCTCTTGGCATTCTTCAGTCCATTTGACTGCAGCATCCTTCTTTAACAGTCTTGTCACGACCCTAGTTCACCAATCGTGAACCTGTCATAACGGCACCCAGTCCCCGTGACTAGGTAAGCCAAATACGTGCGGAATATACAAGTTTATGAGCATTAAACAAGAAATAGCGGAAAGACGATATAAATAGAATGTAATCAATGTCGCTTGGCACATACACTCATCAACCACTCTATATAATATACACCAAGACCCGGAATCTGTCACGCCCCAAATCGAGGGACATGACCGGCGCCTGACCGGGTTGCCCCAGTCAAGCGGACCCGGGTGCCTTTCATTCCCACGCGTTACCCCTGTGATGACTGTTTCTCATTAACCAAATATATTACTAATCATAATTGATTTCACATTAAACAAATAAAATGATACGAGTGATTCATTAACAAGATTTCAACTTTTACAACGCCCGATATAACACCTTATATATATAAGACTGGAGTCCCACAGTTTACATGTCTACAGAGCCTCTAGGATACAAAAGGGAAATACAATACTTGCCGGTAACAAGGCTCCGGCTATACCTTTCAAAACCAAAATGAAATCCAAACCGAAGTGGCAATGAACCACACAAGGCCCCGAGGAAGAAAGGGGCTCACCAAAACGGGCAGTGGAAGGAGAAGGATACTACTGCCGATGAGCTGAAGTGCCTGCTACTGATCCACCTACAATCATGACACGAATGTAGCGCCCCGGCAAAAGGGACGTCAGTACACTTAAATTGTACTGGTATGTATGGACAAACTTTGTCCCAAGTAAACTCAAGCCATTAAATTACATCAACAATCAATTAAGCCAGCCAACCACGTTTCCACATTTTCCTCATTTCAAATAATTCTCACACAGAGCACTTTCCACGATCAACCAATTTAACAATAACCAATCAATCACGTAAAACACAAGTAGTCAAACAAAGGGGCAATCAGTGCCCCACAGGTTGCAAACTCTCCTGCTGTCTCCTTTCACAATTTCACATTATTGATTTATGTATCAATTTTCAATAGCGATTTCGATCGCTTTCCATCCTTATTACCCCTGACCACCCTTATTACCTCGGCCACCCTTATCACCCCAACCCAAACCTTATTTCACCACGTCGCGGCGCGCGACACGACCCCGCCTTACAGTTGAAAACACAACAATTTCAAACAGCAGATAAGGTACTACACACAATTTCAACAAGTTCAAATAAGCAACTTACACATTGGTTCATATTCTCAATTTCTTCTCAATTCAATATCACAACCATGTTACAATATTTCCACAATTCAGGTGTTTCATCTCTTTCCACAATAAACCAATTCTCAAGTGTTTCGTTTGTTTTCCACAAGGTGCCATATCGGCCATCATAGTCATTATTCACAATTCTTTTGCCAAATTAAACTCTCATTTTACATTACTCATAGCTCAACAACAACTTTAAATATCCAACAACAACATCAAGAATTTCACACAACTTGTCAATTTAACACGGACAAACAAACTTCACACATACAGGCGATTTCACAAGAATCAAAATTAGCCATACATACCTGGTGATGATTTTTCTTCCGTTAACTTTCTACTTTATGCTTACCCAAGATATCCTATTCTTGCCAACCTTGTTCTTGAAGACTCTTACTTCTACCCACTTCTTTTTACTAGAAATCAAGTTCAATAATCATGCATGAGTGTAAAAATTCTATTTTCAAAAGCTATTATATGCAAACCTCTCTTTACCCAATTAAAACTGAAAATCAAAGAAAATAGTTAGGGTTTTTACCTTGAAAATATTGGGGAAGTTGAATCCTTGCCCTAGAATCCCTTGGAATTAAGTAGTTGGAACAATCTTTGAAGATGAAGAACTTCTCTCTAAAAACCCTCTCTTCTCTCTCTAATTTTTGGTGAGATGATATGATAAAAATGAAGAAGAGGTGTGTTATATTAAAGAAGAGATCGGGTCAAAATGTTACAAAAACTGGGCCGGGGTCAAATATGCGGTCACTATGCGACCGCAGAATCAACATGCGGTCCGCATAGTGGCCGCAGAATGGCTCAAAAATTACGCAGGCTCTGGAACGATTTGCGGTCACTATGCGGACCGCATGTCGATTCTGCGGTCGCAAAAGTGCACCGCAGATTGACATGCGATCGCATATCGACCGCACATTGGACACAATTTTGGGCAACTCTCTGGAACGATTTGCGGTCACTATGCGGACCGCATATTGATTCTGCGGTCGCAAAAGTGCACCGCAGATTGACATTTTTCTGGAAAAAATTTTATTCTACATTTTGAAACTTAAATCACTACCAAGGGTCCGAACCGCGGCTCGCAAGCTCGCCGCGAAGAATTCTACGCATTCCTAACACATCATTCGGACCATGGCACCACATCTACTAGGTTTTATGCACAAAAATTTCACGGGGCCTTACATCCTCCCCCCTTAAGATCATTCGTCCTCGAATGAGGATTTTGAAATAAATGAGTTGGTTTTGAAAGACATGATATGCAACCCTCAAAATTTTGACTAACTCTTATATTTTAGAAAAATTTCGCCAGAGTTTCCTTTGTATTATGGACATATCCACCTGTCAGAGGGCCCCCGAAACACATCACCAAACAACAATATACAACAATAACACTATTCACAACTGGTATACACCTTCTTACCTCAACGAATGCACATAAACTAATCATTTCAATGAATTCTTACCTTATTTAACCATTTTAACACACCATGTACGCTTAACAAATCATTACCAATCTACACTTACTATTAGTTGTTTATTAAACACGTAAATCTTTATAAGGCTTTCATTTATCAAGAACGGTTCAAGTGACCCAAGGTAACAACACATCTAACTCATTACAAATAAAGGAGACTTACTAATACTAAGAGGGAAACAACTTAGGCAAGATGACAGCTACTAGGAGTAGGAGGGTCACCTAATTTCTTCTAGGCTTGATCAAACAAATGGGGGTACTTTTCTTTCATCTCTTTTTCTACTTCCCATGTGGCCTCCTCTACTTGTTGACTTCGCCACAATACTTTAACAGAGGCAACTTCCTTATTTCTCAACTTACGGACTTGCCTATCAAGAATGGCAACTGGAACTTCTTCATATGACAAATCTTCATTAACCTCTATAGTTTCAATTGGCATGATGGTGGATGGATCTCCAATCACTTTCTTCAACATGGACACGTGGAATACCGGGTGCACTGATGACATCTCGGGAGGCAACTCTAGCCTATAAGCAACTTGACCAATCCTTTGAACGATCCGATATGGCCCGACATACCTAGGACTCAATTTCCCTTTCTTTCCGAATCGCATGACTCCCTTCATAGGAGATACCCTCAAGAACACCCAATCATCGACTTGAAACTCCAAATCCCTTCGACGAACGTCCGCATAGGACTTTTGACGACTCTGTGCTGTTTTCATTCTCTCCTGAATAACTTTGACCTTTTCCATAGCTTCGTACACCATATCTGGCCCTAGCAATTCCGCTTCACCTACCTCAAACCACCCGATTGGCGATCTACACCTTCTCCCGTACAATGCCTCAAACGGGGCCATTTGAATGCTAGCATGATAGCTGTTATTATAAGCAAATTCTATCAGTGGCAAGTGTTCATCCCAATTACCTTTAAAATCTAAGACACAAGCCCGCAACATATCTTCAAGCGTCTGAATGGTCCGCTCGGCCTGTCCATCGGTCCGTGGATGGAAAGCTGTGCTGAGATTCACCTGAGTTCCCAAACCTTGCTGAAACTTCTTCCAAAAGTTAGCGGTGAACTGAGCCCCGCGATCTGAGATGATAGAAAGTGGAGTGCCATGAAGCCTTACTATCTCTTTGATGTACAATCTTGCATATTGCTCCGCGGTATCAGTGGACTTGACAGGCAGGAAGTGAGCTGATTTGGTGAGTCGATCTACTATCACCCATATTGAATCGAACTTACGCTGAGTGCGAGGTAACCCCACCACGAAATCCATATTGATCATCTCCCATTTCCACCTTGGTATTTCTATAAGCTGAGTTAATCCACCGGGCCGTTGATGCTCGGCCTTCACTTGTTGACAGTTCGGACATTTAGCTACAAAGCTTGCTACATCCCTTTTCATACCGTTCCACCAATAATTCTCCTTGAGATCGTGATACATTTTCGTTGAACCAGGGTGCACAGAATACCTGGAAGTATGAGCCTCTGCCATCACTCTTTCCCGAAGCTCGTCCACATCCGGAACACATAGCCTATCTTGACACCGCAATACACCATCTTCGCTGCTGAGTACAAATGCTGAGGTCTTGTCATTCATGATTGTTTCCTTCACCCGAACCAATGCTGGATCCATGAATTGTTTTTCCTTGATTTCCGCGACCAATGATGATTCTGCTCCATTATGCACCAAAATATCCCCCTCGTCCGACGCCGAAATACGAACCCCCAAACTGGATAATTGGTAAACCTCTCGAGCCAGGGGTCTCTGATCCACACCCAAATGAGCCAAACTACCCATGGATTTCCGACTAAGAGCGTCGGCTACCACATTTGCCTTCCCTGGATGGTACAATATGTCCATATCATAGTCCTTGAGTAATTCTAACCACCGCCGTTGTCTCAGATTTAGCTCCTTCTGCTTGAACAAATACTGGAGGCTCTTGTGGTCTGAAAACACATCTACATGAACCCCATAAAGATAGTGCCGCCATATTTTCAAAGCAAACACAACAGCTGCAAGCTCCAAATCATGCGTCGGATAATTCTTCTCATGGTTCTTGAGTTGTCTGGAAGCATAAGCTATAACCTTTCCGTGCTGCATCAATACACATCCCAAACCGACTCTGGAGGCATCACAATAGACTACAAATCCCTCTGTGCCTTCTGGCAAGGCCAATACTGGTGCCGAGGTCAATCTTGACTTCGGTTCTTGGAAACTTTTCTCACATGCTTCGGACCACTGGAACTTAACTGCTTTCTGCGTCAATTTAGTCAATGGGGAGGCGAGGGTTGAGAATCCCTCTACAAACCTCCGATAGTACCCTGCCAGACCCAAAAAGCTGCGAATCTCTGTCGGGGTCGTGGGTCTAGGCCAATCTTTCACTGCCGCAATCTTCCGAGGATCCACCATAATTCCCTCACTGGAAATAACATGCCCTAGAAAAGCTACGGACTCCAACCAAAACTCACATTTTGAGAACTTGGCATACAATTGATGCTGAAGAAGGGTCTGCAATGCTGCTCTGAGGTGAACGGCATGATCTTCCCTGCTCCGAGAGTAGATGAGAATATCGTCAATGAATACAATCACAAAGGAATCTAGGAATGGCTTGAAAATCCGATTCATAAGGTCCATGAAAGCTGCTTGGGCGTTGGTTAGCCCAAAAGACATGACCAAAAACTCAAAGTGACCATAACGAGTTCTGAAGGCGGTCTTAGGAATATCCTGCTCCCTGATTTTCAACTGGTGGTACCCAGGACCGTAAATCAATCTTTGAGAAGAACCTCGCTCCCTGCAATTGGTCAAACGGATCATCCACTCGAGGCAAAGGATATTTATTCTTGATGGTGACTTTGTTGAGCTGCCGATAATCAATACACATTCGAAGTGACCCATCCTTCTTTCTGACAAAGAGAACCGGAGCACCCCACGGCGACACACTCGGTCGTATGAACCCTTTCTCTAATAAATCCCTCAGCTGCTCCTTTAACTCCCTTAACTCTGCTGGCGCCATTATGTATGGTGGAATGGATATTGGCTGAGTATCCGGCAATACATCGATCCCAAAGTCAATCTCCCTATCTGGCGGGATGCCTGGAAGCTCATCTGGAAACACTTCAGGAAATTCATTCACAATTGGCACGGACTCGAGGGTAGGCACCTCCGAGGTGGTGTCCGTTACCCGAACCAGGTGATAGATACACCCCTTCTTAATCATCTTCGAAGCCTTAAGGTAGGAAATAAACCTACCCCTTGGCACTATACCATTTCCTCTCCATTCAATAACTGGCTCGTTAGGGAACTCGAGCCTCATAACTCTCGTTCGACAGTCAAGTTTGGCAAAGCACGAATAGAGCCAATCCATCCCCATAATAACATCAAAATCTACCATCCCAAGATCAATAAGATCGGCTGTGGTATCACGACCACCCACCGTAACAACACAATTCCTATAGACTCGTGAGGTTGTAATAGAATCACCAATAGGTGTCGACACAGAGAACGGCTCATGAAGCTGTTCGGGTTCTATCCCAAATCTTGAAGCAATGAATGGAGTAACATAAGACAAGGAGGACCCTGGATCAATAAGGGCATAGCAATCAATAGTCCGAACAGACATGATACCTGTAACAACATCTGGAGAAGCCTCGGCATTTTGGCGGCCACTCAATGCATAGAATCGGCTAGGTCCACCCCTACCCTGAGCTCCACCCCTAGCTGCACCACGCCCTGCTGATGCTGGAGTACGCGCTGATGATGTAGCAGCTGAAGAACCGGATGACTGAGCAGATCCCCTACCTATACCCTGACGGGGTGCACGGCAGTCCCGCTGAATATGACCTCTCACCCCGCACCCGAAGCACACCGGAAGGTCAAGGTAGCAAGTTTCTGTATGAAATCTCCCACACTTGGGGCATGTAGGTCTCCCCTGCTGCTGGGATCTCACCCCAGGATGACCAGACTGACGAGACCTCCTGCTGTCTGAACCAGGTCTCGAGTAACTGCCCTGCTGATGACTGTGCACGGATGGCGGTGCACTCGCGGAGGACCGAGCATATGACTGGGATGGCCCTGATGACCCCTTCCCTGGAAGTGATCTCCCTGAACGACCCATTGACCGGGCCCTGTTGCTACTTTCTCTTTCGGCACGAATCTTCAATTTCCTGGCCTCTGTGGCCTGAGCAAACCCCACAATCCTCCCATAGTTCATGTCCGAGTGCAAAGCTGCTGTGGCGGCCTCATTCACCACCAAAGGGCTAAGGCCCTGAACAAACCGTCGAACCCGGGCATCCATGGTCGACACTAAATGAGGAGCGTACTTGGACAACCTTACGAACTCCATGTGATACTCCCAAACACTCATACCGCCCTGTTTGAGAACCTCGAACTCAGTGGCACGGGCTGCCATTGCCTCAGCAGGTAAGAAGTGGTCCATAAATGCATCCACGAACTCATCCCATCCGGCCGGAGGGCCCCCTTCCTCACGGGAATCCTCCCACATTTCAAACCATGAACGTGCCGCTCCCTTCAGCCTCCTGTAAGAGGCCAACTCTACCCCCTCTATATCTGTAGCCTTCATTACTCTAAGGGTCTTGTAGATCTCATCAAGGAATTCCTGTGGGTCAGCCTCTGGATCGGTGCCTGAAAATTCTGGAGGGGCCAATCGCAAGAACTGGTGGACTCTGGAGCCAAAGGAATCTCCTTGTCCGCTGGAGGATGCAGGGGCATCATGGGATCTCTGGGCCTGGGCAGCCACTAACTGTGTTAACATATGGATGGCTCCCCTAAGTTCTTCATTAGAAATACCCGAGCCCGAAGCGGGAACTGTATTTGAGTCAGGAACACCGGCAGGAGGAATGGTGGCATCCTCTGCCGCGGCTGGAATAGGGACACTTGGGTTTTGAACAGATGGGCCAGGCAAATTCGGGACTGGTGGGTCATTCTCTCCCACGGCATCGGGTACATGATTAACAGCTGCACTTGGGCCGGTATTGGCCCTAAGGCCGAGTCTAGCCTTCTTCTTAGGTGCCATATTCTGAAAATTTGGGAACAAGGCACGAATTAGACACGGATATCTCCACATTGCACTTTACCGCACGATATAGATTAACAAAGAAGTAGGTAAATTCCTAAATGCCCGTGTAGCCCCTACTTATATGATGTGGTCGACAACACACCTATAAGAAGGGCACTACTAGACACGGCTCCGAGACATCCTAGGACACTTTAAAACCTTAAGCTCTGGATACCAAGTTTGTCACGCCCCAAATCGAGGGACATGACCGGCGCCTGACCGGGTTGCCCCAGTCAAGCGGACCTGGGTGCCTTTCATTCCCACGCGTTACCCCTGTGATGATTGTTTCTCATTAACCAAATATATTACTAATCATAATTGATTTCACATTAAACAAATAAAATGATACGAGTGATTCATTAACAAGATTTCAACTTTTACAACGCCCGACATAACACCTTATATATATATAAGACTGGAGTCCCACGGTTTACATGTCTACAGAGCCTCTAGGATACAAAAGGGAAATACAATACTTGCCGGTAACAAGGCTCCGGCTATACCTTTCAAAACCAAAATGAAATCCAAACCGAAGTGGCAAGAACCACACAAGGCCCCGAGGAAGAAAGGGGCTCACCAAGACGGGCAGTGGAAGGAGAAGAATACTACTGCCGACGAGCTGAAGTGCCTGCTACTGATCCACCTACAATCATGACACGAATGTAGCGCCCCCGGCAAAAGGGACGTCAATACACTTAAATTGTACTGGTATGTATGGACAAACTTTGTCCCAAGTAAACTCAAGCCATTAAATTACATCAACAATCAATTAAGCCAGCCAACCATGTTTCCAGATTTTCCTTATTTCAAATAATTCTCACACAGAGCACTTTCCACGATCAACCAATTTAACAATAACCAATCAATCACGTAAAACACAAGTAGTCAAACAAAGGGGCAATCAGTGCCCCACAGGTTGCAAACTCTCCTGCTGTCTCCTTTCACAATTTCACATTATTGATTTATGTATCAATTTTCAATAGCGATTTCGATCGCTTTCCATCCTTATTGCCCCCGACCACCCTTATTACCTCGGCCACCCTTATCACCCCAACCCAAACCTTATTTCACCACGTCGCGGCGCGCGACACGACCCCGCCTTACGGTTGAAAACACAACAATTTCAAACAGCAGATAAGGTACTACACACAATTTCAACAAGTTCAAATAAGCAACTTACACATTGGTTCATATTCTCAATTTCTTCTCAATTCAATATCACAACCATGTTACAATATTTCCACAATTCAGGTGTTTCATCTCTTTCCACAATAAACCAATTCTCAAGTGTTTCGTTTGTTTTCCACAAGGTGCCATATCGGCCATCATAGTCATTATTCACAATTCTTTTGCCAAATTAAACTCTCATTTTACATTACTCATAGCTCAACAACAACTTTAAATATCCAACAACAACATCAAGAATTTCACACAACTTGTCAATTTAACACGGACAAACAAACTTCACACATACGGGCGATTTCACAAGAATCAAAATTAGCCATACATACCTGGTGATGATTTTTCTTCCGTTAACTTTCTACTTTATGCTTACCCAAGATATCCTATTCTTGCCAACCTTGTTCTTGAAGACTCTTACTTCTACCCACTTCTTTTTACTAGAAATCAAGTTCAATAATCATGCATGAGTGTAAAAATTCTATTTTCAAAAGCTATTATATGCAAACCTCTCTTTACCCAATTAAAACTGAAAATCAAAGAAAATAGTTAGGGTTTTTACCTTGAAAATATTGGGGAAGTTGAATCCTTGCCCTAGAATCCCTTGGAATTAAGTAGTTGGAACAATCTTTGAAGATGAAGAACTTCTCTCTCTAAAAACCCTCTCTTCTCTCTCTAATTTTTGGTGAGATGATATGATAAAAATGAAGAAGAGGTGTGTTATATTAAAGAAGAGATCGGGTCAAAATGTTACAAAAACTGGGCCGGGGTCAAATATGCGGTCACTATGCGACCGCAGAATCAACATGCGGTCCGCATAGTGGCCGCAGAATGGCTCAAAAATTACGCAGGCTCTGGAACGATTTGCGGTCACTATGCGGACCGCATGTCGATTCTGCGGTCGCAAAAGTGCACCGCAGATTGACATGCGATCGCATATCGACCGCACATTGGACACAATTTTGGGCAACTCTCTGGAACGATTTGCGGTCACTATGCGGACCGCATATTGATTCTGCGGTCGCAAAAGTGCACCGCAGATTGACATTTTTCTGGAAAAAATTTTATTCTACATTTTGAAACTTAAATCACTACCAAGGGTCCGAACCGCGGCTCGCAAGCTCGCCGCGAAGAATTCTACGCATTCCTAACACATCATTCGGACCATGGCACCACATCTACTAGGTTTTATGCACAAAAATTTCACGGGGCCTTACGGAATCCCACGGGTAACACAGACTAAAAAGGGAAGTACAACTGTGGCTCTATACATCAAGAGTATCTAAAACAACGAAGTAAGGGAAAACATCTACTATCACTATCAGAATAGAAGGAGGGCCTCCGGATCCGCGGACGTAGCATATCATACCTCGAGGTCTCCAAATGCGCTGCTGAATCACCTAGTATGAGCCTGTCTTGATGTACCTATATCTACACAACAATAATGTGCAGAAGAGTAGCATGAGTACACTACGACGGTACTCAGTAATTGCCAAGCCTAACCTCGATGCAGTAGTGACGAGGAAGGTCAGGGCCCTACTGAGAGAAACAACAATATAATAATCAACAGTAATAAGCAGGAATATGTGAGAATAAATCTGAAGTAACATCAATAAGGTAATTACTACAACAAACTACGAATAACTAACTAGAAGTAACCAACTCAACAAAACTCAAACCAGCAAGTCCGGGACCTGTAGGAATTGAACCCACAGTACCACTCTATAATCAACAATCGAGGAGCTACGGAAATTTAACTCGCAGTCCCAATTATAGTATCCCTAGGTCTCCGGGAATCGAACCCACAGCCCATGTCTCAATACCTTAGGATGTGTCTCAATGATCTCAGGATCTCCGGGAATCGAACCCAAGTCCATATCTCAACAATATATCAATAAACATTGGGTCTCCGAGAATTAAACCCACAGCCCTTGGATCTCCGGGAATCGAAACCGCAGTCCACAAACAATACCACTCCGGGTGTCTGGGAATCGAACCCACAGCCCTGGGATCTTCGGGAATCGAACCCGCATTCCACAAACCATACCACTCCGGGTCTCTGGAAATCGAACCCACAGAACTGGGATCTCGCCGAATCGAACCCGCAGTCCATAAACAATACCACTCCGGGTCTCTGGGAATCGAACCCATAGCCCCGAGATCTCCGGGAATCGAACCCGCAGTCCACCAATACAACAAATAAGGAAACACACAGAGAAAAGATAATATGCCTAACTACAACTTCACCGAAGCTAGTACCGACAATTTTCAAGAAGTTCAAATAAGACAATTAGGCAATTAGGCAGATAAATCCTATCTAGTCATGCTTTTCTAGTGAATAACAGGTAAATGTAACAATTTAATCAACTACGAACAGGAATATCTCTAATAGGACAATTCAAGTAAAGTGAGTTCAACAACCAGCGCATGTACACGCCCGTGACCTCGCGTACAAGACTTTTCAACTATCACATAATATCCTAGGGGTGAAGGTTGCCCCACACGAGGTTAGACGAGCCACTTACCTCGACTCCGGTACAAAACCGCTAAGAGACAACTCTCTTGCCACGAATGTTGGCCTCCACAGGTGTAGTATCTGATAAAAAATCAATAGAATCACATCAAAATAGGCCAATTGGGCATTTTCCAATCAAAACAATTCAAAATACACCAAGACCACAATTTGCCAACACCCGACTTTCGGTACGCTTCTCGAAAATTAGGAAAGTTACCTATTCAGAATCCTCATCTCAATATGAGTCTAAGCATATAAAGTTTACCAAATTTGGACTCCATTTGCCCATTCAAACCCTTGTTTTTCTAAAATTCAAGCCTAGGGTGAAAACCCCCATGATATACCCCAAATTCCTCCTATTTCATGAGAAAATTGCATAATTTATTAATACAAATCCATAAATTGAGTCCATAGTGTTTACCTGAAGAAACCCCTTGAATTTCCCTTTAATATCGCCCAAAAGCGCCCCTTAAGCCGAGCCCTCAATGTTTTGTAATGTTTCTGAAATTTCTAACTTCTGATATAATTAACCCTCTGCGATTTTCGCTTCTGCGGACAATTTCCGCCTCTGCGATACCGCTTCCACGACCGTTTGGTCGCTCCTACGAACCCTAGGCCTAACTAGCCCATTCTGCTTCTGTGAGCCCAGGGACGCTTCAGCGCGTCCGCTCCTACGGAAACACTTTCGCCCCTACGGAATTTCCCGCTTCTGCAAATAGGTGTCCACTTCTGCAGACTAGCTTAAGCGAACAACTATCCATTTCTGCGGATTTCCCAATTCCGCCTTCTGACCGCTTCTGCGGTCTCACTCTCCCACCCGCAATGCTGCTTCAGCGGACAAAAGTCCGCCCCTGCGAACCAACACTTCTCAGCGCTCCCTTGTCCTCTCCTGCGGAATCGCCCCTGCGCCCCATTTTCTGCAGGAGCGAAAAAACAACAGAACCAGACTCCTAAACCTGCAATTTCCATGTTTTCTTCCCGCTTAACCATCCGATAACACCCTGAGGCCCCCGGGACCTCATCCAAACACACCAACATATCCTAATACGTTATTCGAAATTGTTCCAATGATAAAAACATGTCCTAAAACATAGAAAACATCGAATTATCGCGGATTCAAGCCTAAGTTTTCATCTAAACTTCCGAAATCGACATTCAATCAAAACCCCGACCAAACGACGTCTGAAAGACCTGAAAATTTGCGGACAAATCCAAAATCTCATAACGAAGCTATAGAAATTGTCGAAACTCCATTCCGACCCCCGGATCAAAATCTCACCTAACGTTCGGATTTCGCCAAAATTTCAAACTTCGGCATTTCAAGCCGAATTGAGCTATAGACCTCCAAAATTCTTTCCGAATGCGCTCCTAACCCCCGAAATCACCTAACGGAGCTAATGGAACCATCAGATTTTCGTCCCAAGGTCATCTTAACACTGTTCCAACTACGTGCCATTTTCCAACCATAAATCTCCCATTTATGGACTAAGTGTCCCAAAACACTCCAAATTCCAGAACCGACCCTCAAAGCAAACCACAATAGCAGAAATGAATGTAGGGGGATTAGGTAAATTGGGGATCGGGGCATAAATTTCAAAAACAACCGGCCGGGTCGTTACATCTTCCCACACTTAAAAGATTCGTTCGTCCTCGAATGAGCATAGAAAATATACCTGGAGTGGTGAAGAGATGAGGGTACTGGTTGCGCATATCCTGCTCGGTCTCCCAAGTCGCCTCCTCGACCGATTGACCCCGCCATTGCACCTTTACTGAAGGGATGTTCTTTGACCTTAGCTTCCTGACTTGCCTGTCTAGAATGGCCACTAGCTCCTCAACATAAGACAGATCCTCGTCTAGCTGAACAGAAGTGAAATCGAACACATGCGATGGGTCACCATGGTATCTCCGGAGGATAGAGACATGAAATACATGATGGACTCCGGCTAGGCTGGGAGGTAAGGCCAAGTCATAAGAAACCTCCCCAACACGCCTCAAAATCTCAAAAGGGCCAATAAATCTAGGACTTAGCTTCCCCTTCTTCCCAAACTTCATAACGCCCTTCATGGGCGAGACTCGAAGCAGAACCGGCTCGCTAACCATAAAAGCCACATCACGGACCTTCTTGTCTGCATAACTCTTCTGTCTAGACTGGATTGCACGAAGTCTGTCCTGAATCACCTTGACCTTTTCCATTGCATCCTAAAACATATCAGTACCTAGCAGCCTAGCCTCGCCCGGCTCGAACCAGCCCACAGGAGACCTGCACCTCCTACCATATAGAGCCTCATACGGTGCCATATGAATACTGGACTGGCAGCTGTTGTTGTAAGCAAACTCCGCTAGTGGCAAGAAGTGATCCCATGAACCTCCAAACTCAATCACGCACGCACGGAGCATATCCTCTAAAATCTAAATAGTGCGCTCGGACTGACCATCAGTCTGGGGATGAAACTTTGTGCTCAGCTCAACCCGAGTGCCTAACTCCTGCCGTACGACTCTCTATAACCGTGAAGTGAACTGAGTGCCTCTATCTGAAATGATGGAAACTGGAATACCATGCAACCGAACTATCTCCCTGATGTAGATCTCCTCCATTCGCTCCGATGAATAAGTAGTGCCCACCGGTATGAAATGGGCGGACTTGGTCAGCCGATCCATAATAATCCAAATGGAATCAAACTTTCTAACAGTCCGTGCAAGTCCAGATACAAAGTCCATGATGATGCGCTCCCATTTCCACTCTGGAATATCAATCTACTGCATCAATCCACCCGGACGCTGATGCTCATACTTCACCTACTGGTAGTTGAGGCATCTAGAAACATAATCAACTATATCCCTCTTCATCCGCCTACACCAATAATGCTGCCTCAAGTCCTGATACATCTTTGCGACACCCGGATGGATGGAATATCGCAAGCTATGGGCCTCTGCCAGAATCACCTCACGAAGATCATCTACATTGGGCACACAAATATGCCCCTGCATCCTCATAACTCCATCGTCCCCAATGGTAACATCTTGAGCATCACCACGCCTAACTCTATCCTGGAGGACAAGCAAATGAGGGTCGTCGAATTGACGCTCCCTGATGCGGTCAAATAGAGAAGACCGAGAAACCACACAAGCTAAAACCCGGCTGGGCTCCGTAAGGTCCAGTCTAACAAACTGCCTGGCTAAAGCCTAAACATCCATCGCCATAGGCCTCTCCGAAGCTGGTAGATATGCCAAGCTTCCCAAACTCTCTGCCTAGCGACTCAAGGCATCGGCAACTACATTAGCCTTGCCTGGATGATAGAGTATAGTAATATCATAGTCCTTCAGTAACTCCAACCATCTCCTCTAACGCATATTCAGGTCCTTCTGCTTGAGCAAGTGCTGCAAGCTCCGGTGATCAGTGTAGATCTCACAAGGAACCCCATACAAGTAATGACGCCAAATCTTCAAGGCGTGAACAATGGCAGCTAGCTATAGATCAATGTATCTTCAACTGTCTGGATGCCTAGGCAATCACCCTACTGTCTTGTATCAATACTGCACCGAGTCAAACTCGTGAGGCATAACAAAATACTGTATAGGACCCCGAACCTGTAGGCAACATCAAGATAGGGGCTGAAGTCAAAGCTGTCATTGAGCTTTTGAAAGCTCGCCTCACACTCCTCTATCCACTGAAAAGGGGCACCCTTTTGGGTCAATCCGGTCATAGGTGTTGCGATCGAACAGAACCCCTCTACAAAACGACGGTAATAACATGCTAGACTAAGGAAACTATGAATCTCAGTAGCTAAGGAGGGTCTGGGCCAACTCTGCACGGCCTCCACCTTCCCGGGAATATACTAGAATATCATCAATGAAAACAATCACGAACGAGTCCGGATATGGCCTTAACACATTGTGCATCAAATGCATAAAGGCTGCTGTGGCAGTAGTCAACCCAAAAGACATCACGAGGAACTCGCAGTGACCATACCGAGTCCTGAAGGCAGTCTTCGGGATATTTGGCTCCCGAATCTTCAGC
The DNA here is from genome assembly GCA_032618575.1 of Nicotiana noctiflora. Lineage (NCBI taxonomy): Eukaryota > Viridiplantae > Streptophyta > Magnoliopsida > Solanales > Solanaceae > Nicotiana > Nicotiana noctiflora. The sequence goes on along the minus strand of JASVEL010012060.1, from coordinate 36,985 downwards.
TGATGATAACCAGAGCGCAAATCAATCTTAGAGAATACCGGTTCTTCACTATAACTTTGTTCAGCTGACGATAGTCAATACACATACGCATAGAACCGTCCTTTTTCTTCACAAACAACATAGGCGCACCCCAAGGTAAAACACTGGGTCAAATGAAACCCTTACCCAATAACTCCTGTAACTGATCCTTCAACTCCTTCAACTCAGGAGGAGCCATACGGTACGATGGAATAGAAATGGGCTGAGTGCTCGGCAACAAGTCAATAGCAAAATCAATATTTATGTCGGGCGGCATGCCCTGGAGATCAGCTGGAAATACAACAGCGAAATCACGTACCACTGGAACGGAATCAATAAAAGGAGTGTCAATACTGACATCCCGCACATAAGCTAGATAAGCAGCACACCTTTTCTCAACGACACGCTGAGCTTTGAGAAAAGAAATAACATGGCTGGTGGTGGTATCTAGAGTTCCACTCCACTCAATACGTGGAATGCCTGGCATATCCAGCATCACAGTCTTGGCGTGACAATCAAGAATAGCATAATGGGGCGACAACCAGTCCATGCCCAGAATAATATCAAAATCGACCATCCCGAGCAACAATAGATCCACTCTAGTCTCAAAACCACAAATTGTAACCAAACACGACAGATACACACGGTCCACAGCCAAAGAATCTCCCACCGAAGTGGAAACATAAATGGGGGCACTAAAAGAATCCCAAAGCACACCCAGATGAAAATCAAAATAAGAGGACACATATGAAAAAGTGGAACCAGGGTCGAATAGAACCGATGCCTCCCTGTGACTAACCAGAATAATATATGTGATAATAGAATCAGATGCAATAGCTGCAGCACAATCTGGAATAGCATAAAATCTGACATGGCCCCTCTCTCGAGGATGGCCTCTGGTGCCGTTATCCCCGCCTCTGGCTGGCTGGGCAGGTAGAGCGGCATCTGGGGCTGGAATGATGGTCTGCTGACCTTGCAAACCACGTTGAGGCTGCGAAGACTATGGAGGTGCTCCTCTCCTACATCTGGGGCACTCCCTAACCAGATGGAGAGTATCCCCCCACTCAAAGCAAGCTCTAGGAGGGCGTGGTGGCTGCGGCTGACCGGCCTCACCCCCACTAGTCTGACCTCTGGAGGTACCCCGCGTAGGAGGCTCACTAGAAACTGGGGGAGCATAATAAGGCTCCTGAGGTGCTGGAAGAGATGGAGTACTACCGGCTGCTGGCAATGCTGAATGAACCGGACGACCGGAATAACCCCTGCCAAAACGACCGGCTGCTAAAGTGCGGGCACCAGAGAGATGGCCTGACTCACGAGACCTCTTGGCCTCCCTCTCTCCCCGCTCTCTAGGGAGAATACCCTCAATCCTCCTAGAAATGCTCATCGCCTGCTGATATGGTATATCCGTCTCCAACTCTCTGGCCATGCTAGACCGGATCAGGGGAATAAGGCCCTCAATAAATTTCCAAACTCTCTCCCGGACCGTGGCTACCAAGGACGGTGCATGCCTGGCTAGACGGGTGAAACTGATAGCATACTTTGATACTAGTATGGAGCCTTGTCGCAACAGCTCAAACTCCAAGCGCCAAGAATCTCTAAGGCTCTGGGGGACAAGCTCCCTCAAAAATAGATCTGAAAACTGCGTCCAGTCAACGAAGCAGACTCATCTGGACTATCCAACTCATACGTACGCTACCAGTCATAAGCGGCCCCACAAAACTGAAAAGCAGTGAAGGAAACCCCGCTAGTCTCCACAATCCCCATGGTATGAAGAATACGATGACACTCCTCCAGAAAAACCAATGCATCATCTCTAGCCAAACCGCTGAACACTAGAAGATCATATTTCTTGAACGCCTCCAATCTACATTGGGCGTCCTCAGAGGCTGCTGGCCCACCTCCGGGCTGTGCTGGGGCGGTAGGAGGCATAACAATAATCTTTGGAACCTGTCCCACTGGCACTCGTTGCTCAGGCGTAGCAGTTGCGGGAATCTGGGCCCCTCCCCTAGCCTAGGATGTAGCTGCAGTGAGAGGAAGCAACCCTTCCTGAGCTAAAGTGGTATACATACTCATGAACTGGGCCAGGGTCTCCTGGAGTGCTCGAGTAGTAGTAGATGTAGTCGGTGTACCTGGTACCTGCGCTCCAACCTGATCCACCGGTGGCACATCAGTGGCAGCGCGCGCGGGTGCTGTGGCTACACCTCGGGCACGTCCTCGTCCTCTACCTCAGCCCCGGCTTCTGACGGCGGCAACAGGGGGCACGGGTGCCAGATCCTCGTGAGTAGCACGTGTCCTCAACATCTGTGAGAGAATAGAAGGTAGAAATTTAGATTTGGTGCCAAAAATGTCGCACGACAAGGAATCCAAAAGAAATGAAGAGTTTCCTGAACAGTTACATAGCCTCTCGTAGATAAATACAGACGTCTCTGTATCGATCAATGAGACTCTAAGTAACCGGTCTGTGTCCCGTGACTCCTATGAACCTACGGCTCTGATACCAACTTGTCACGACCCTAGTTCACCAATCGTGAACCTGTCATGACGGCACCCAGTCCCCGCGAATAGGTAAGCCAAATACATGCGGAATATACAAGTTTATGAGCATTAAACAAGAAATAGTGGAAAGATGATATAAATAAGAATCTAATCCGTGCCGATTGGCACATACACTCGTCAACCACACTATATAACATATCACCAAGACCCAGAATCCCACGGGTAACACAGACTAAAAATGGAAGTACAACTGTGGCTCTATACATCAAGAGTATCTAAAACAACGAAGTAAGGGAAAGCATCTACTATCACTATCAGAATAGAAGGAGGGCCTCCGGATCTGCGGATGTAGCAGATCATACCTCGAGGTCTCCAAATACGCTGCTGAATCGCCTAGTATGAGCCTGTCCTGATGTACCTGGATCTGCACAGCAAAAGTGTGCAGAAGAGTAGCATGAGTACACCACGGTAGTACTCAGTAAGTGCCAAGCCTAACCTCGATGGCGTAGTGACGAGGAAGGTCAGGGCCCTACTGAGAGAAACAACAATATAATAATCAACAATAATAAGCAGGAATATGTAAGAATAAATCTGAAGTAACATCAATAAGGTAATTACTACAACAGACTACGAATAACTAACTACAAGTAACAAACTCAACAAAACTCAAACCAGCAAGTCCAGGACCTGTGGGAATTGAACCCACAGTCCCACTCTATAATCAACAATCCAGGAGCTACGGGAATTTAACCTGCAGTCCCAATAACAGTATCCCTAGGTCTCTGGGAATCGAACATGCAGCCCATGTCTCAATACCTTAGGATGGGTCTCAAAGATCTCAGGACTCCGGGAATCGAACCCGCAGTCCATATCTCAACAATATATCAATAAACTTTGGGTCTCCGGGAATCGAATCTGCAGCCCTTGGATCTCCGGGAACTGAACCCGAAGTCCACAAATAATACCACTCCGGGTTTTTGGGAATCGAACCCAAAGACCTGGGATCTCCAAGAATCGAACCCGGAGTCCACAAATAATACCACTCCGGGTCTCTGGTAATCGAACCCACATCCCTGGGATCTCCGGGAATCGAACCCGCCGTCCACAAACAATACCACTCCGGGTCTCTAGGAGTCGAACCCACAGCCCTGGGATCTCCGGGAATAGAACCCGTAGTCCACCAACACAACAAATAAGGAAAGGCATAGAGAAAAGATAATATGCCTAACTATAACTTCACTGAAGCTAGTACCAACAATTTTCAAGAAGTTCAAATAAGACAATTAGGCAATTAGGCAGATAAATCCTATCTAGTCATGCTTTTCTAGTGAATATCGGGTAAATGTAACAATTTAATCAACTACGAACAGGAATATCACTAATAGGACAATTCAAGTAAAGTGAGTTCAACAACCAGCGCATGTACACGCCCGTCACCTCGCGTACAAGGCTTTTCAACTATCACATAATATCCTAGGGGTGAAGGTTCCCCCACACAATGTTAGACAAGCCACTTACCTCGACTTCGGTACAAAACCGCTAAGAGAGAACTCTCTTGCCGCGAGTGTCGGCCTCCACAGGTGTAGTATATGATAAAAAATCAATAGAATCATATCAAACTAGGCCAATTGGGCATTACCCAATCAAAACAATTCAAAATACACCAAGACCACAATTTTCCAAAACTCGACTTGCAGTACGCTTCTCGAAAAATTATTAATGTTACATATTCGGAACCCTCATCTCAATACGAGTCTAAGCATATAAAGTTTACCAAATTCAGACTCCATTTGCCCATTTAAACCCTTGATTTTCTAAAATTCAAGCCTAGAATGAAAACCCCCATGATATACCCCAAATTCCTCCTATTTCATGAGAAAATTGCATAATTTATTAATACAAAACCATAAATTGAGTCCATGGTTGTTTACCTGAAGAAACCCCTTGAATTTCCCTTCAAAATTGCCCAAAATCGCCCCTTAAGCTGAGCCCTCAATGTTTTGAAATGTTTCTAAAATTTCTAACTTCTGATATAATTAACCCTCTGCGATTTTCGCTTCTGTGGACAATTTCCGCCTCTGCAATACCGCTTCCGCGACCGTTTGGTCGCTTCAGCGCGTCCACTCCTGCGGAAAAACTTCTGCCCCTGCGGAACTTCCCGCTTCTGCGAATAGGAGTCCGCTTCTGCTGACTCGCTTAAGCGAATAGCTATTTGTTTCTGTGGATTTCCCAATTCTGCTTTCTGACCGCTTCTGCAGTCTCACTCTCGCACCCGCGATGCCGCTTCAGTGGACAAAGGTCTGCCCCTGCGAATAAACCAGCCTCAGCGCTCCCTTATCCGCTTCTGCGGACACACCCCTGCGCCCCATTTTTCGCAGGAGCGAAAACAACAGAACCAGACTCCTAAACCTGTAATTTCCATGTTTTCTTCCCGCTTAACCATACGATAACACCCCGAGGCCCCCGGGACCTCATACAAACACACCAACATATCCTAATACCTTATTCGAACTTGTTCCAGTGATAAAAACATGTCCTTAAACACAGAAAACATCGAATTATGGCGGATTCAAGCCTAAGTTTTCATCTAAACTTCCGAAATCAACATTCAATCAAAAACCCGACCAAACGATGTCAGAATGTCGTAAAAATTTGCGAACATATCCAAAATGACATAAGGAAGCTACAAAAATTGTCGGAATTCCATTCCGACCCCCGGATCAAAATCTCACCTAACGTTCAAATTTCGCCAAAACTTCAAACTTTGGCATTTCAAGCCTAATTGAGCTACAGACCTCCAAAATAGATTCCGAACACGCTCCCAACCCCGAAATCACCTAACGGAGCTAATGGAACCATCAGATTTCTGTTCCGAGGTCGTTTTAACATTGTTCCAACTATGGGCCATTTTCCAACCATAAAGCTCCCATTTAGGGACTAAGTGTCCCAAGACACTCCAAATTCCAAAACGAACCCTCCCGGCAAACCACAATAGCAGAAATGAACTTAGGGGAAATAGTTAAATTGGGGATCGTGGCATAAATTTCAAAAATGACTGGACGGGTCATTACAAGCCTACAAATAGGTTCACACGTCGATGCGAGCTGAGCTATTAATCAGCTGATATAGTTCAATCTTCCCAAAAGACTCATTACTTCAGTTTTGTTCTTTGGTGCTGGAAATTCTTGGATGGATTTGATCTTTGATGGGTCCAACTCAATGCCCCGCTGACTGACAATAAATCCTAACATTTTTCCCGAGGGTACCCCAAATGCACATTTGGCTGGGTTGAACTTAATGTCATACCTCCGAAGTCTTTTGAAAAAACTTCCTCGGATCTGCCTCATGGTCCTCCTGATGCCTGGATTTTATGATCACATCATCTACATACACCTCAATCGCTTTGTGTATCATGTCATGAAATACAATAGTCATTGCTCTCATGTATGTTGCTCCAGCATTCTTTAAACCGAACGGCATTACCCTGTAGCAAGAAGTTCTCCATGGAGTGACGAAAGTTGTTTTTTCTGCATCTTCTTCATCCATCAATATCTGATGATACCCAGCAATACAATCCATAAAAGACCGAATCACACACCCAGCACAATTGTCGATCAGAATATGAATGTTGGGCAGTGAAAAGTTATCTTTTGTACATGCCTTATTAATATTGCGGTAGTCGACACATACCCAAATCTTCCTATCCTTCTTTGGTACTGGTACCATATTAGCTAACCACTCGGTATATCTAGTGACGCGAATAACCTTTGCTTGTAGTTGTTTGGTTATTTCTTCTTTAATCTTCACTGTAATGACCCGGCCTGTCGTTAAGGGAATTTACCACCCCGTCATGTTGAAATTACATGTTTTATGCTTTTATATCAGTGTTAGAGCCTATCGGGTGAGTTAGGAGTGAATTGAATTGAAAATGAAGCAAATAGCATGTTTGAAGGAAGTTTGAATATGAAAAGTCAACCTAGAGTTGACTATCGAGTTAGAGTGCTCGGAATTAGATTATGATGATTCGACTAGTTTCGGGAGATCATTTAAGACTTAGGAGAGCAATCGGAATTGAATTTGGAGGTCCGGTGTAGTTTTAGGCTTGAATTGGCTAAGGTTGAATTTTGGCGAAATCCGAACGGTAGGTGAGATTTTGATCCGGGAGTCGGAATGGAATTTCGACAGTTGCAGTAGCTCCGTTAGATGATTTTGGATGTGCCTGCAAAATTTCAGGTCGTTCGGACGTCGTTTGATCGGATTTTGGATTGAATGTTTGTTTTGAAAGTTTTGAAGAAACTTAGGCTTGAATCCGTGTGTAATTGGTGATTTTGATGTTTAGGATGGTGTTTTTATGATTGGAACAAGTTCGTATTGTGTTTTGGAGTATGCTGGTGGTTTTTGTTGGGGTCCTGGGGGTGAATCCAGACCATCATCCGACATTTTGAAGCAAGGAAAAGTCTGCTGTAAATTGCAGATCTCTGGGCAGGATTTTAACCTTCGCGTTCGCGAGGGCAAGGCCCGCGTTCGCGAAGGCCAGGCAGGGAAATGCATCGCGTTCGTGTGGGCGAAGGCCGCGTTCGCGACGGTGAAACAGGTGAAGCCTTGTGTTCGGATGGGGACCTACGCGTTCGCGTAGGAGAAAGATGGAGACCATCGCGATCGCGTGAAAGGGAGACGCGTTCGCGTAGAAGGAAAAATCAGACGGCTGGGAGCTAGTGCATCGCGAACGCGTTGGGGAGGTTGCGTTCGCGAAGGTCAATCCGGAGCTGGGCATCGCGAACGCGTGGCAATGAACGCGAACGCGTAGAAGAAAAGTCCCAGGCAGTGAATTAAAACCAGAAACATTTCACATACGGGTTTCATTTCATAAACCCCCATTTTTGAGCCCTAGAGAGAAGAAATCACGGGAAAACGCTGGGGAAATCATCGGGTATTCATCGAAGGTAAGTTTCTTGACTCAAAAACATCATTTTATGGTAGAATTAACATCAATCTTCATGAATTTGGGTAGAAATTGTGAAGGATTGTGGCCTAGATATTGAAAACAAAAATTGGGGTTTGAAAGGCCAATCGAACTCCGATTTTGGTAAATTTTATATGTACGGTCTCATGGCGAGACGAGGGTTCTGGAAATATGAGTTTCAAAATTTTTCGAGATGTGGGCCGGGGCTCGGGTTTTGCAAATTTCGTGATTTTTGATATTTTTCGAGTTCTTTCGATTGGGTTATGTTCCATTAGCCTATTTTGATATATTTGTGCTGATTTGTGCTAGTTTTGACGTGCGTGGATGTCGGTTCGAGGAGCTAAGGCGTCGCGGGCATGAGCTTTCGTCGGTTCGAGGTGGGTAATACTTTTAAATGATGTCCTGAGGGTTAGTAAACCCCGGACTTGCACATCTTAGTGCTGTGTTGAGGTGACTTGCACGCCGGATAACGGGCGTGGGGTAGAGCACCATTGGGGATCGTGACTTGGTCCGTCCCGCGTAATAAATAATAACACCTAATTGTTAAAATGAATTGGACTAATTATCATGTTTGGGCTTCGTGCCAATTATTTGAATCCTTCAAGGATTGGTATCACTGTTTTGATAACACTGTGCATATTTTATTCTAAATTTAAGGTTTAAAATGGTATTTTGCTATTCAGGCATTTTTATAAGGTTATGAAAAACTTGAATAAGGTCTTAATAATATTTTTTGCTGTGAGCTAATATGATATTGTTGTCGTAGGGCTTTCTTGATTATTTGTTAGACTGATAGGGGCCGAGGGCCATATGTTAGGGCATGACATTCATGTGAGCATATGCATACACATGCATGGATCGGACTGCACGCCGCAGTGGTATATGGATCGGGCTGCGCGCCGCAGGCAGGTGTGATATTGATATTGTGCTTGGGCTGTAGGAGCCCCTCCGGAGTCTGGACACCCCCAGTGAGCACGGGTACCCAAAAGGATCGGGCTACACGCCGTAGCGATCATATGCATTGCATGGCATACATACATTGGTTTACGTGTACTACGTGGCATAACATTTTAGCACTCATACTTTACTGGCACATGTGCATTTGTTGCTTTATTGACCGGATCTCCTGGTATAAATTGTTAAGGAGTGCTGAGCCCGAGAGGCTGATTTGAGTGCTGACTTGCACTGCTTGAGATTCTCCCGGGTATTGGTATGTTATAATGAAAGAAAGTAGCTAAAAATTGAGATTTCTAAATAATCTACTCACATATGCTGAAAAGGAATAAAATGATAGTGTTTTGAAGTTTTATGATAGTTCCGTATTGTGTAGCAAGAGATAGTGCCTTGCGTGGTTTTCTTCCCTTCAGCATTATTTACTTTTATTACCGCTGAGTTGGAAGTACTCACACCCGACTCCCTGTACCTTGTGTGCAGATCCAGGTACATTACAGCAGAGCTGATTCCATTGCTGCTCGGGAGTGCATTTTGGACAGTCGAGGTAGCTGCCAACATTCGCAGGACCCGATTCTCCTGTTTGTCTATATTTTGTTCTAATCATCCCACACTTGTGCACAGTTATATTCACTATTTACACTTGTATATTCCGTAGAGGCTCATGACTCTTGACCCTTCGGTCTATGGGAGTTGGCACGTGTTGGGACTTGGTTCCCTGTTTTTAATATGTATCTATCACTGTTAAATTATTTCCGTATGCTTAAATTGGATAAAGTGAGCTTATGGCTCCGTGATTGTTGTTAATTGGTCGGGCTGGCCTAGCAGTGTGTTGGGCGCCATCACGACCGGATTTGGGGTCGTGACAAGTTGGTATCAAAGCCTAGGTTTACTAGGCCTCATGAGTCTTGAGCCGGTTAGTAGAGTCTTGTGGATCGGTACGGGGACGCCTGTACTTATCCTCGGGAGGCTCGAACCTTTAGGAAAATTTCACTTTTGTTGAACTCTGTCGTGCGATCTTGTTATTCTGAGCTTGAGATATACTTTTTGAAATCCCTTCCACACGTCTATGTACGCATCGAGCGCTCAGTAATGTAATTGCCTTATGGCTTGTGATTCCCCGATCGAGGGACGACATATAATCTTCATGAGTTCATGTTGGGCCAGTCAGGAGGACTTGAGGTCGGATCCTTGTCTATGGCTTGAGCACCAAGGTATTAATTTTGCGAGTCGGTATTATGAAGTTCATACGATCGGTACTGATCCTTATTGTGCAAATGGCAGTTTGATAATGGGATAGCTGTAAGGTATTCAGTTCTTATTGTGATTTGATATGTAGCCCTAGCTATAGGCGTGAGAAATAATTATCATATCTCGTAATTGGAAGGTAAAGTGCCTTATGTGTAGTGGAACGAGTTTAAACTCGGGAAGACTAAAGTGATTTTGATATGTGTTATGATTCGAGCAGCGTACAGCACAGGTTCAAATATAAATTGTGATAATATGATTCGTATAGTATTGAGATTTAATGTTGTTGAAATACATTGTAATATCTTGTTGAGTTGTGGATGTATTGTTAGAATGGTTTGGTGATACTCTGGCAGGTGGATAGGCCAATTTACAAAGGAAACTCTGCCGAAATTTTTGGAAAATTTGGGACTTAGAAAGATTTCTGTCACCTAAAGAGAGTGGGCTTATTGGTGGTGCGTGTATATCTGCAAGAATTGCAGAAGAGCTAAGGTCTCCGATGATTCGAGTCTCTGTCAAGGCTTGTAAATGACTTGAGTTTAATCTCACTATAACATTGTGGCATCAATTGAGTAGTAATGCTAGGAGTGGCTAAAAGTGCTTTGATGTATGGCTCCGAGCCAAGTTGGGGAGGTTGCTATTGATTAACTGATTGCACTATTGTGTGCTATGTTGATTCTGTCTCTAAGTATGTTGGGAAATTCGGGTAAAGGTTATGGTGCTTCGTAGATCTGATGAAGTACTAGGGTGTTTTGAACTGCTGTTGGTAAAGAATATTCACCGTATAGAAAAGAAAGATAGCTGATTGTATCTGTAAGTAATCATGTTCTGCGATGTCAGAGTTCTAACACAACACGAGCGGTTCTACTCAATAGGACAGTTGAATTACAGCTGAATAAGGGTGAATGATGCCCGAGGATGGTTTTGCAGTGTTCTAGATTTTGCTTGTAACAGTCAGGTGCCTTAAGATTTGTGTATATGGCTAAAGATGGCGGTTTCGTTAGGGAAGATCAAGACTTGTGTTACATCATGTGAATGGTGGGATTCTAGGTATCTGTATTGGGAAACATTGAGAGAGTATTTAGTGGCCTATGGGTCTTAGACCTTGTGGTCTTGTGTACGAGTCTCGTGTGATAACATGAGTTGATGTATTATGGTACTACAGTAAAGACTGATATGAAATTAGAGATGAATCAGAAAAGAAACTTGGTAAATGGAACAACTTGTTAATAAACCCGAATGGTATAAAAAGGGATACGATTGATTCCTAGTATGTGGTTGAAGTAATGAGTCTTGCAGACATTGCAGCAAAGCTCTTGAGTGCTGGCAGTTGTGTAACTCGATATGGATATAAGGACTCAGTCCTGGCAGTTTAACTTATGCAATGTAATTGGGATAAAAAGTTTATGATGTGTTCTACCATGGTTTGAAAATGAGTGTATTTTTCCTGTTGGCATGTAAGGTCTGGAATGTGCAATGAGTTTTCTCTATATGGGATCATGAAAGTCCTTGACTAGTTGAGTGCGCCGATGTTGAGGCGGAGGAAAGGGATATGAATTTCCATGTTGTCTTAGTGTGATATGGTATATACGATGTGTTATGGAAAGTTGATAATGGTATATTCTAGGTTTTGAGATCAGTTCATAATATATGAGAAATCAATAAAATTATTGAGCAGCGCGGACAGCTGCAAGTGAATTAAGAATCGATCTTTCTGATGATTTAAGAAAATGGTACTACTATTCTCGTAATTTGGCAGGGAATATGGTCCAAAAAGGGCCAGGTAATATAAACTGATAATATTTGGTGGTGTGATGGTATCGTCTTGTTAGATTGACATTGATGATTGAGTTGTAAATGGCATAAGGAAATATCCGAATGGCTTTCGTGGTATGAATGGGCGCTTGATGTGCGTTATGTATTCGTACGGTGGAGTGTGGAACCAGGTATAGCGATTCATGTGTTATATATGTGTTAGAGACTAGAAGTTCTCGTAATCCGCCTATGCAGTGGTTGTATATCGTGTGTATCGACACCATTTTGTGGTTATTGGAAATCGGAAGCCCTAGTGGCTCTCTCTTAGCTTGATATGATGAATTTGGGTTATGATACCTTATTTCAGACTGGTTGACATAAGACAGGTCGTCTAGACAAATGAGCTATGGACTATGTCGGAAAATGGCACAAATTGCGTAGTAGAGAGCATCAGAGTATGCTCCAACAGAGTAGTTGTACCCAGGACCAGCGGACGGCTGGTAGGCATAGCTTTGTCAGTTGGACCTTAGTGGCGGATGTTAGTGTAGAAGTATCTACCATTGATTAGTTATGGTATTGAGGAACTTTGTCGGATGCGTTTCTTGTGGCCAAACTTGAGGCTATATATGTTTATTATGATAAGCAACTTGACTTGACGCGTATTTATTTGGCGAGGGTTACTTGGATCGGGTGGGACGCCGCCACAGGTATGGTATCTAGATCGGGTGGCACGTCACCACGGGTATGTCATTGGAGCGGGTTGCACGCCGCAATAAAATATTGTGAAAATATAGTTAGTTATATGCTACTGGGTATACAATACTTCCCCACTTCCGAGGAAAAGTCCGTTTTGAGTATCGCTTGGCAAATGGCACGTCGGTTGTGTCCTTTCCGGATTTAGTAGCATACGTTAATTGTTTCACCGTGGGTGAGGTTGATTGCGTGGGTTCAAGACCTAGATCTGTGCGTGGCTAACCGTTTTGAGCTTAGTGGCTTGAGGTACTTCATGAATAATCATGTTGGGTTGGAATCACGAATCGTGGCAAGGCCACGTGATGTTATGACCTCTCGAGGAGGATTCAGGTACTCTATTTCTATGATACGAGACGCGATCTCAGATCTATGTTATGATGGCACAGAGGAATTGAATTGTAGCTCTTTTGCTGGAGATAGTAATCATGATTTGAGCTGTCATAATTCGAGTGTGTTCAGGCGTTTCTATTGGAGCCTATGTTGTGCTCATCGCGGCTTAGGCCGGTGGTTGAGATGTCATGTCACCAGTGCGGTGTGTCATAATTGAAATGACCGTTGGAGTCATTAATGAATACGAGCATATTGGATCTTACCTATTGTGGTATCAGTTTTTAAAGGGGAAACAGATTCACGAATGGTTATCCTGAGAGATGTGTTCGGTATATCGCGTGCTTCAGCTACCGTGGGCATGATACAGAGGTGTTGGAATAAGACTCTGTCTAATGAAAGAGGTTTTCAGCTAGTATTCTGTTATTATGGCCAGTTGTTGTGACTAGAGGCTATCGTCTCGAGTGATTGGGTTGTCGATACATCATATGATCTCACCCGGAGTAGTGAATATGGGTTATTGCGGTGGATTCGAGTGTATCCTCAGTATAGGCATGGGATTTGCATTGGGCATATGATTTCAGAAAGTACAATGCGATTTATGGTTCAGATGGTCTGTGAAAATTTGACTATATGGTGTTTTCGGACTTATGTGAGATAGGGTGACGTATGATCGCCCGAATATATGCTCGGTAAGGTCATTCAGCTATTGAGTTGCTTCTAGTACCACTCTGGTACGCTTCGAGGACGACCGTTTGTTTAAGTTGGGGAGAATGTAACGACCCGGCCCGTCGTTACGGGAATTTACCACACCGTCATGTTGCAATTACATGTTTTACGCTTTTATATCAGTGTTAGAGCCTATCGGGTGAGTTAGGAGTGAATTGAATTGAAAATGAAGCAAATAGCATGTTTGAAGGAAGTTTGAATATGGAAAGTCAACCTAGAGTTGACAATCGAGTTAGAGTGCTCGGAAACAGATTCTGATGATTCGACTAGTTTCGGGAGATCATTTATGACTTAGGAGAGCAATCGGAATTGAATTTGGAGGTCCGATGTAGTTTTAGGCTTTTATTGGCTAAGGTTGAATTTTGGCGAAATCCGAACGGTAGGTGAGATTTTGATCCGGGAGTCAGAATGGAATTCCGACAGTTTCCGTAGCTCCGTTAGATGATTTTGGATGTGCCTGCAAAATTTCAGGTCGTTCGGACGTCGTTTGATCGGGTTTTGGATTGAATGTTAGTTTTGAAAGTGTTGAAGAAACTTAGGCTTGAATCCGTGTGTAATTGGTGATTTTGATGTTTAGGATGGTGTTTTTATGATTGGAACAAGTTCGTATCATGTTTTGGAGTATGTTGGTTGTTTTCGTTGGGGTCCCGGGGGCCTCGGGGTGAATCCGGACCATCATCCGGCATTTTGAAGCAAGGAAAAGTCTGCTGTAAATTGCAGATCTCTGGGCAGGATTTTAGCCTTCGCGTTCGCGAGGGCAAGGCCCGCGTTCGCGAAGGCCAGGCAGGGCAATGCATCGCGTTCGCGTGGGAGAAGGCCGCGTTCGCGAAGGTGAAACAGGTGAAGCCTTGCGTTCGCGTGGGGACCTACACGTTCGCGTAGGAGAAAGATGGAGACCATCGCGATCGCGTGAAAGGGAGACGCGTTCGAAAATAAGACGGCTGGGAGCTAGTGCATCGCGAACGCGTTGGGGAGGTTGCGTTCGAGAAGGTCAATCCGGAGCTGGGCATCGCGAACGCGTGGCAATGAACGCGAACGCGTAGAAGAAAAGTCCCAGGCAGTGAATTAAAACCAGAAACATTTCACATACGGGTTTCATTTCATAAACCCCCATTTTTGAGCCCTAGAGAGAAGAAATCACGGGAAAATGCTGGGAAATCATCGGGTATTCATCGGAGGTAAGTTTCTTGACTCAAAAACATCATTTTTTGGTAGAATTAACATCAATCTTCATGAATTTGGGTAGAAATTGTGAAGGATTGTGGCCTAGATATTGAAAACGAAAATTGGGTTTTGAAAGGCCAATCGAACTCCGATTTTGGTAAATTTTATATGTACGGACTCATGGCGAGACGAGGGTTCTGGAAATATGAGTTTCAAAATTTTTCGAGATGTGGGCCCGGGGCTCGGATTTTGCAAATTTCGTGATTTTTGATATTTTTCGAGTTCTTTCGATTGGGTTATGTTCCATTAGCCTATTTTGATATATTTGTGCTGATTTGTGCTAGTTTTGACGTGCGTGGATGCCGGTTCAAGGAGCTAAGGCGTCGCGGGCATGAGCTTTCGTCGGTTCGAGGTGGGTAATACTTGTAAATGATGTCCTGAGGGTTAGTAAACCCCGGACTTGCACATCTTAGTGCTGTGTTGAGGTGACTTGCACGCCGGATAACAGGCGTGGGGTAGAGCACCATTGGGGATCGTGACTTGGTCCGTCCCGCGTAATAAATAATAATACCTAATTGTTAAAATGAATTGGACTAATTATCACATTTGGGCTTCGTGCCAATTATTTGAATCCTTCAAGGATTGGTATCACTGTTTTGATAACACTGAGCATATTTTATTCTAAATTTAAGGTTTAAAATGGAATTATTGCTATTCAACATTTTTATAAGGTTATGAAAAACTTGAACAAGGTCTTAATAATATTTTTTGCTGTGAGCTAATATGATATTGTTGCCGTAGGGCTTTCTTGATTATTTGTTAGACTGATTGGGGCCGAGGGCCATATGTTAGGGCATGACATTCATGTGAGCATATGCATACACATGCATGGATCGGACTGCACGCCGCAGTGGTATATGGATCGGGCCGCGCGCCGCAGCAGGTGTGATATTGATATTGTGCTTGGGCTGTAGGAGCCCCTCCGGAGTCTGGACACCCCAGTGAGCACGGGTACCCAAAAGGATCGGGCTACACGCCGTAGCAGTCATATGCATTGCATGGCATACATACATTGGTTTACGTGTACTACGTGGCATAACATTTTAGCATTCATACTTTACTGGCACATGTGCTTTTGTTGCTTTATTGACAAGATCTCCTGGTATAAATTGTTAAGGAGTGCTAAGCCCGAGAGGCTGATTTGAGTGCTGACTTGCACTGCTTGAGATTCTCCCAGGTATTGGTATGTTATAATGAAAGAAAGTAGCTAAAAATTGAGATTTCTAAATAATCTACTCACATATGCTAAAAAGGAATAAAATGATAGTGTTTTGAAGTTTTATGATAGTTCCGTATTGTGTAGCAAGAGATAGTGCCTTGCGTGGTTTTCTTCCCTTCAGCATTATTTACTTTTATTACCGCTGAGTTGGAAGAACTCACACCCGACTCCCTGCAACTTGTGTGCAGATCCAGGTACATTACAGCAGAGCTGATTCCAGTGCGGCTCGGGAGTGCTTTTGGACAGTCGAGGTAGCTGCCAGCGTTCGCAGGACCTGATTCTCCGGTTTGTCTGTATTTTGTTCTGATCATCCCACACTTGTGCACAGTTATATTCACTATTTACACTTTGTATACTCCTTAGAGGCTCATGACTCTTGACCCTTCGGTCTATGGGAGTTGGCACGTGTTGGGACTTGGTTCCATGTTTTTAATATGTATCTATCACTGTTGAATTATTTCCGTATGCTTAAATTGGATAAAGTGAGGTTATGGCTCCGTGATTGTTGTTAATTGGTCAGGCTGGCCTAGCAGTGTGCTGGGCGCCATCACGACCGGATTTGGGGTCGTGACATTCACACTCATATCTGTTTTGAATTTCCTCAATTTCTGCTTAACAGGAGGACATGTCGGGCCAGTGGGCATTTTGTGAACCACTAAATTGGTACTTAAACATGGCATGTCATCATACGACCATGCATTCTATGAGGGTTTTAGTTAGCTCATCCCTTATGTGTGATTCAATGTGAACAGTATCTTAGTTTCTCTAACATTGTAAGCATCCCCTAAATTGATAGCTTCAGTATCGCTTAAATTCGGCTTGGGTATTTCTTCAAACTGGCTTAACTCTTTACTTATCTCTTCAAAGGCCTCATCTTCATCGTATTCCGATTCATCATTATAATCAATTTCTTGCATAATTAATTCGGAATCAGACTGATCTTTTAGACTAGTTTGAAGATTCATTGTGCATACAATGTCGTTGGAAATGGCAAAAAGAGAACTGTTCAGAAATAAAAAGAAACAAAATCAAAAAACCAAAAAAAGAAAGGAAACTTTCATTTTTATTAAAATGCTGAATAACATAGTTTCACACTACAGAGAAAAGCAATATTGGATTACAACTTTTGGAATAATCCAGGAAACAAATGAATATCCAGAGCCTACTACCAAGACTCCTTCCGGATGGGAAGAGGAGTAGTCATCCAATTGTTGGTTTTGGCCTTAGGCCCCACATATTATATGACCGCTTTGCTGGAACCTTCTCCAGCTTCGATAATGTTGACATCAGTAAATAACCTTTCAAAACTCTGATCTAGATCTCCATCTGGTCCAATCAATGGTCCAAGAATCTTTCAGTTCGACAACCTCTTGATACCTGCTTTAACAAAAGACCGGGAGAGGCGTGGAACTAGCTTGGGAAGGACCCAGACTTTCTTCTTCATTTTTCCAGCTCTCTTCACATCTGCTACTGTTGGCTTGAACCCTAACCCGAATGTCTCCAAATTCTCAGGCAAAGAAACGGGTTGAATGATACCTTGGAGTTTGGCCCCCGGACCTTTTCCTGGTATAAACCCACAGTTCATCATTTCTGAGGTGATCATGAAAGTTGAAGCTGAGATCCTGCGAAATGCGAGGTCCTCGCCTTTAGAAACCTTGTCCACTGAAACCCCTTCAAAGACTTGGTATACCCATGGTCCCTTGTAATTCTCTGTTTCTATGAATGGAACCACGTCATCTCTCATAATGCATGTGTCGTCATTCCCGTGCATCACTATTTCTTGCCTATCCTACTCAAACATCACTATCTGGTACAATGTAGAAGGTACTGCTTTGGGAGCATGAATCCAGGGTCGTCCCAATAGCATAGTGTATGATACGGCCACGTCCACCACTTGGAACTCCATGGTGAAATCTACTGGACCAATGGTTAATTCCAGTACGATATCTCATACTGAGTTAGTACTCCATCGATCAAATCCTCTGATGCAGATGTCATTCTTACGGACTCTGTCTTGATCAATCTTCAGTTTGTTCAGAGTAGCCAAAGTACAGATGTTTGCACTTGAACCATTATCTACCAATACTCGGTTGACCACCGAGTCTTCACACTTCACACTCAAGTATAAGGCTTTGTTATGATCCATACCCTCTTTTGGAAATTCATCATCAGAGAATGTCACTGGGTTCAGCTCAAAAATTTTATGTACTATCTTCTTCAAGTGATTTACAGAAAGTTTATCTGGAACATGGGCTTCATTCAAGATCCTCATTAAGGCCTGACAATGATCACTGGAATGGATTAACAAGGATAGCAACGAAAGCTGGGCTGGGGTTTTTCGTAACAGCTCCACAATAGAGTAGCCCAGGGCTTTCATCTTTTTTAAGAACTCCTCATCTTCCTCCTCTGTTACTGGTTAACTACTAGAAAAAGGACCTTTAGCGGCAATTATTTAGCGGCAATAATGCAATTGTCTCTAATAGATTCTTTAAGCGAAAATATTAACGGCACATGGTCATTAGCTACTAAAAAATATACTTTTACCGACAATAAAAATAATTGCCACTAAAAAGTACAAATTAAAATCAATTTTTATTATTTTATCTTTTCCTCCACATTCCAAAAAATAATAATCTTCCCTGCCATTTTTTTAGACAACAATCAATTATTCCATCCAATTAAAAATTAGAGAAAACCTAATCCTTATTGAACAGTACGTGTCCAAAAACAGGGGAAATTATTCGCGCCAAAAAATAGAAAAAATTAATCGCGCCCAAAATCTTCGAACAGGAATAATCGAACAACTTTGCAAGCCTACTTCGACCATATTTACATCATATTTTTCCCTTGATGAACGGATGCAGAATCACGCCAAATCCTACATCAATCGGGTTTCGATTAACAAAGTCACGACTCTGCTAGACTACATTGATCAGGTTTCGATCAACTTTTTCCAGATATAAATCCTCTTCTTCTCTAGGTATAACTTCTTTCTTACCCAGCAAGTGCGATTTATATCGAGTTGCTATTGGTGCTACTCGATTATGCTCAATCTTCATCATTAGTATTCTGCCTTTAATCCGTCTCAAAATTCTCTTTTTGTGTAGGTTCAAGATTATTGCAGAAATATATCATCTCCTCCAATTTCTTGTCTTTTTCGCAAAAAAGAATCTGCTTACCAGGTAAACATTTATAATTTTTGATATCCAACTGTTGCGTTTTGAGATTTATAAAAGTATAGTTTTTCTGCATATGCTAAGTCGTTTGTGATAATCGGATGCTGTTAAATTGATGTGTGATTGATTGAGTTTATTCCTTCTATGTCCCTCTACTATTTTATAAATTGATTCATCCATATATTTTCTAAGCCTACTGTAATTCTTACGACTATTCAAAAATTATTTAACTGGCGTTGATGCATACTGTTTTATAACAGTCAAATCAGATCAAGGTGAATATATTATATGTATTATATAAGTATGTGTGTGTGCACGCACGTGCAGGTAGCTATGTGTTCTCTCTGTGTGTGTATACATTATGCAGGAAGAAGAAAAATAACACTGGGACAGTTAGATATTTCTGGGATGAAGGGGAAGAATTATTTTATTTTTCTTTCAATTATAGGTAAGAACAGTAAACAAACTATACAAGATAAAAAGAAACAAAAAATGGATCAACATAGATTGTACTATATGAAAGAAATCACTTTTTATAAAGAAAAAATAAATGATCTATACATTAGTCTTTAAGAAAGATGTGAAGCTATATATTCAGTCTTGACTAATTACGGCACGTGAAGTGAACCAAGATATTCTAGTATGTTGAATTAGCTCCTCTAGAATATGAGTGCAGAGAGTGTCCAGCCAACCGGGTTTAGGATCCTGATACATGGAGAGGTGTTGATTCATGCCGAACATATTTGCTAGTTACAATTCAACAATACTGACAAAATGCTAAGTCTGAAACCCAAAATGATGCTTTTCGTAAAAGTTCTAATATAAGTCATCTCCTAGATTGCTCCAGAGATTTGAAGTGCACAAATGAATTAAGATCCGATTTTTGGACTTCTTTACTTACTAAAAGTTCCATCAAGAGTGCAAGCTATCGTATGGAGAATCTAAATGATCGCCCAATCATTGTTATGGCTTATGAACTGTACTCAAAATCTCTAATACTTGGGTTATATTGTTAAAAGATAAACTTAAAGTGTTACTTGATTTAATCCATGATGAGAATAGACAACATTCAAATTTCTCCTACCTGAAGATGATTTTCAGTATTAACTGTGATGAATAAGTCATTCATTTTTCCTTTCAAGAGAAACTGAGAAACACAGAGGTATCTGTTCATCATAGACTTGCCATTTGATCACCCTAGCAATTTTAAGGTTAAATGAAGATTTCACAGACCGCCCAAGAATTCACATCGCTATGCCAATTAAAATAAACAATGTGTTCTCTTAGAAACTTAAGTGTATCATTGCTGAAATTTGCAAATTATTCATCTAGCTCATATCCATATATAGTGAGGCTTTGACAATTGTATTATCTTCAATTTTAAAATATATGACGTATGGTACTTCTATAATTTATAACTAAATATATATTCTTAAAAATTTTACGAGCAAATATATGAAAACCATAGAAGCAGTATAATTTATAAGTTTAATAATTGTATTCTTAAAATGTTTATGAACATTATATATGGAAAGCATAGAAGAAATTAGAGATAGTTTAAATATTTGATAGTTTTAATGGATTTCTGTTTGATAGTTTTAATTCTTAAAATGATATCTTTGGGAGGTAGAATTACCTACCTAATAAGATGGTTATTTTATTTGAACTATATTTTTTTTATTAATTTTCTCTTTTTACTGATGAATTTTTAGCTCTTGCAGTAAGTATAGAATAAAAATGAATATCTTAAATTGTGATAGAGTTAGTAAAGAATATTTGGATGGAGTAGCGGAGTTTATAAACCACTCCTTTTCTGAAAAACAAGATGGAGAACGAATTGCATGTCCTTGTATGGAGTGTGTGCTTATTCATCAAGTAGACCGGACTACAACATAGGATCATCTTATGATTAATGGTATTATGCCATCATATGATACTTGGTTTTGTCATGGTGAGTCTCTAAAGGGATCAAACAATTCTCAAGAAAATAATCGCAGCCAGTCAACTTTAAGGGGCGATGATATGACAAGAATGATACATGATGCCTTTGGAGGCTTTACACAGTTTGTGGATACCGACGTTAGTGAAGGGGGTGACATAGAGCATAACTCACAAGAGAATATTACTCATCCATATGGAAATCAACCGCATCCAGAGGTGGATAAGTTTGAACGGCTCATGAAGGAGGCAAATGAAAAACTATATCTAGGATGTAAGAAATTTAGCAAAATGTCCTTTTTGATGCTTCTGTACCGAATAAAATGTATGTTCAAATGGTCAAATGAATCGTTTAATGCTTTTCTTGGACTATTGAAGGATGCGTTGCCTGAAGGAGAAAAATTGCCTCCTTCTTTCTATGAGACCAAAAAGATAGTTAAATTATTGGGCTTAAATTATGAGAAAATTCATGCTTGTCCCAATGATTGCATGCCTTTTAGGAAAGAGTTTGCTAATAAGAATGTCAATAAATGCAATGTTTGTGGAGCTTCTAAATGGAAAAATGATGCTAGAAAAATCCAAGCCAATGTCTTAAGGTATTTTCCTTTAAAACCAAGGCTACAAAGACTGTTTATGTCTTCGGAAACTTCTAAAGCAATGCGCTGGCATCATGAAGAGTGCAACAAAGATGGAGTTCTACGACATCCCGCCGATTCTGAATCTTGGAAAACATTTGATAGTAAATATCCCAAATTTGATGGAGACCCTCGCAACGTACACCTATGATTAGCTTCTGATGGGTTTAATCCATTTGGCACAATGCGAACTGTTCATAGTACATGGCCAGTGATTTTAATGCCATATAACCTTCCTCCATGGATATGCATGAAACAAGAGTTCTTCATTCTGTCCTTACTTATTCCTAGACCCAAAGCGCCTGTAAATAATATCGATGTATTTTTGCAACCTCTAATAGAAGAGTTAAATGATTTATGGGATGTTGGGTAGAAAGATATGATGCCTCTACTAAGGAGATATTTCAAATGCGAACAGCTCTCATGTGGACTATAAATGACTTTCTTGCATATGGTGCTCTCTCTGGATGGTGCATTTATGGTCTGTATGCATGCCCCTCTTATAACATAAACACTCAATCTAGAAGGCTGAAACATGGCAAAAATTTTTATTACATGGGGCATCGACGCTTCTTGAAGCCGGGACATAAATATCGGAATGATGCAAAATTATTTGATAGGACTAAAGAAACAAGACCTACACCTTGTCCAATATCTGGGTCAGTAGTGCTGAATCAAGTTAAAGATATAAAGTTTAATCTTAGCCAGTCAAGTGAAGGGGTAAGTGGGGTGATGAAAAGCACATGGAAAAAGAGAAGTATTTTTTTCGATTTTCCTTATTGGAAATTTAACTTGGTGTGCCACAATTTCGATGTGATGCACATAGAAAAGAATGTGTGCGATAACTTAATTTATACACTATTGAATCTTGGTAAAAAGTCTAAAGACAACTTAGAAGCTCGATTGGACTTGAAGGAGATGAAAATAAGACCAAGCTTATCGCCTCAATATCGAGCTAGTGGGAGAGCATATCTTCCTGCTACTTTTTTCACAATGTCTCAGTAGGAAAAGGAGTTATTTTATGAAGTACTACAAAATGCCAAGTTTCCAGATGGCTAGGCGTCTAATATTTCACGTTGCATTCGCAAAAGAAAGTTATCTGGGCTAAAAACTCACGATTGTCATGTTATAATGCAAGAACTTCTTCCTCTTGCCTTGCGGAGATCAGTAGATAAAGGAGTAACTTCAATTTTAATTGAACTATGCACATTCTTTCGTGTTTTGTGTATCAAAGAGCTAAAACTAGAAGAGTTAAACCTACTTGAAGAAAAAATCCCAAAAACATTGTCTACTATGGAAAAACTCTTCCTCCTAGGATTCTTTATAGTTATGATACACTTGGTTATTGACTTGGCAACTGAGGCTAAACATGCGGGACCAGTACATTATCGCTGGATGTATCCAATTGAGAGGTATGTAGAATATTACTGAATGTGTTATATGTCATTAGTTGTTAAATACTCTAATATTGTAACGACCCGGCCTGTCATTACAGGAATTTCCACCGCGTTACCTTGCATTTACATATATTATGCTTTTATATCAGTATTAGAGTATATCGGGTGAGTTAGGAGTGATTTGGATTGAAAATGAAGCAAATAGCATGCTTGAAGGAAGCTTGAATATGGAAAGTCAACCAAGAGTTGACTATTGAGTTAGAGTGCTCGGAACCGGATTCTGATGATTCGACTAGTTCCGGGGGATCATTTATGACTTAGGAGAACAATCGGATGGCGAAGGTTGAATTTTTGCAAAAATCGGATGGTAGGTGATATTTTGATCCGGGGGTCGGAATGGAATTCTGACAATTTCTGTAGCTTCTTTATGTGATTTTGCATATGACCGCAAATTTTCAGGTCATTCGGACATCGTTTGATCGGTTTTTGGATTGAATGTTAGTTTTGAAAGTTTTGAATAAACTTAGGCTTGAATTCGTGTGTAAATGGTGATTTTGATGTTTAGTATGATGTTTTTATGATTGGAACAAGTTCGTATCGTGTTTTGGAGTATGTTGGTGGTTTTCGTTGGGGTCCCGGGGGTCTCGGGATGAATCCGGGGGTCCAAACGGACCATTTTTGGGAAAAATTGAGAAGGCTGGTTGCTGTCATAAATGCAGTAGGTTTTTGCTCTCCGCGATCGCGGGGAGGGGGACGCGATCGCGTAGGGTTGGGGGCTAGGCCATCGCTATCACAGGAGGACCAGTCGCGATCGCGTAGAGTTAACCGGGTGGCCATCGCGATCGCATGAGCATCTACGCGATCGCGTAAAAGAGAAATGGGGTCCAGGGAAAATTGTGCTACACGATCGCACGAAGAAAGACGCGATCGCGTGAAGCCGGATGTTTGAACATCGCGATCGCGTGAGGCGAGTCGCGATCGCTTGAAGCCGGATGTTTGAACATCGCGATCGCGTGAGGCGTGTCGCGATCGCGTGAGTCTGGATTTTTGAACATCGCGATCGCGTGAGTAGAGTCGCGATCGCGTAGAGCAAATGGGTCTGGCAGAGAATTTAATCACAGAACAGAGGGTTATGGGTTCATTAACCCAAAACTCAATTTTGAGCCCTAGAGAGAAGAAAACTCGAGGAAATCACAGGGAAGTCATCGGGTATTCGTCGGAGGTAAGATTCTTGACTCAAAAACATCATTTTATGGTAGTATTAACATCAATCTTCATGAAATTGGGTAGAAATCTAGAAGAAATGTGGCCTAAGTATTGAAAACGGGATTTTTGGATTTGGAAGGCCATTTGAACTCCGATTTCGATAAATTTTATATGCACGGACTCATGGCGAGATGAGGGTCGCGTTGGTACTAATTTCGAAATTTTCCGAGCAGTGGGCCCGGGGTCAGGTTTTACCAACTTGGTGTATTTATGCGAATTTCATGTAAATTGTAATGGGTTGTGATTCTTTGACCCGTATTTGATATAATTATTGTGGTTTGACTAGATTCTACACACGAGGGATCTAAATTCAAAGGAAAAGGCATCGCGGATGAGTCTGCGACCGGCTAGAGGTGAGTAGTTTGTGTATATGGTAGCCTGAGGATTCGAAACCCGGCTTAGCACATTGTGACGCTAGTAGGGCGTGGCTCGCACACCATGGCAGGTGCGGGATTGATTGTGACTAGGGATTGAGACTTGGTCCATCCCGGATGTGAATAATATGTTGTTAGTGTTGGAAATACACTATATTTGATATATTTGTGGGCTGTAAGCCTTGTTTGGGGCCTTGTGCCGACCTGTAGTGTCCTTAGAGGACAATATTTATGTGATAGCTATAATTGCTTAAATCACTGATCTCAATCCTGGAAATTGAAATCACACTTTTGAAATGCTAAGTCACCGTCTTTTGCAAATTTAATAAAGCTAAAGTATTTTTCATAAATTATGAATTGAAAACTGGAATTAAGAAAAATGAACTATTTTGTGACTTAATTGCTTATTGTGGACTGAGCATGGGATCGGGCTGCACGCCACAGTGGTTGATATGAGGATCGGGTTGCACGCCGCAACAGTATTGCGCTTGGGCTGTAGGAGCCCCTCCGGAGTCTGTACACACCCCCAGTGAGCGCCGTCGATGTTAAATTGGATCGGGCTACACGCCGTAGCGGTTATGTGCATTGTATTGCATCTTTATTTGTTGAATTACTCTGTGGTAGCTGCATTGTATTGTTGCTGCTAGTTCGTAGGAGATTCGGACTGTAGTGTAGCTTCATATTGTGGTATTTTGTGGATTTCTTATTTTCAACTACTTGTATATATTTATTACTCACTGAGTACTTAGTACTCACCCCTACTCCCTGCACCTTTTGTGTGCGGACTCAGGTACTCAGGAGCAGTAGACAGGCATTTCCAGCATATTCAGTGTCATATCGAGTTGCTGAGGTAGCTGCCTACGTTTGCAGAACCTAGCTTCTCCTCTCCTTTCCAGTTGTTATTTGTATTTTGTATTCAGACTTGAGTATTTCTATACAGGTACTCTCTATTCCTGTTGGGTTTTGTTAGAGGCTCTAGACTTGTGACTCCGGATCTTTGGGAGTGACAGTACTTTTGTTCATTGTTATTATTATTGGAGTTTTTAAACTCATATATTCTTCTTGGGATGTCCATTTGGGACTAATATCGTTGTGATAATTGAATTGTTGGTCTGGCTGGCCTAGCTTAATTCTTGGGCGCCATCACGACCGGATTTGGGTCGTGACAAGTTGGTATCAGAGCCTAGGTTATTAGGACTCGCGAGTCATGAGCCGGTTTAGTAGGCTTTCGCGGATCGGTACGTAGACGTCCGTATCTATCCTCGGAGGGCTACAGAAACTTTAGGAAAAACCTCATTTTCTTGGATTCATATAGTGCGATTTGTGTTATCATGAAATTAAAATTTTCCATATTCTATTCTCTCGCAGATGGCGAGAACACGAGCTAACGGACGTGGCGGGCGACCACCATTGGCACCCGGAGGCCGTGGTCGTGGTAGAGGTAGGGCGGCGGTACCGGCACTCGCCGACCCGCCGGTCGACCGGACTCGGGGTCGGATTCCGCACCGGTGGCCCGGACTCGGGACCGGATTCCGGCGGCGGACGCTCCGGCAACTCGGGTTCAGACGCACCGGCGGTGCCCGTTGTGATACCGGGTCTTCGGGAGACCTTAGCTCAGATCTTATCAGTGTGCACAGGCTTGGCACAGGTAGTTGCAGCTACTGCTGCAATATCTTCTTCACAGGCAGGGGAGGAAATCAGACCCCCGTGGCTCACACACCCGAGCCAGTCCAGCCAGTTGCGCCCGTTGCACCAGCTCCTGCTTATATGGTTCCAGCTATGCCCGACGATGAGCAGCGTCGTTTGGAGAGATTTGAGAGGTTACAGCCTCCGACATTCAGTGGAGCTGAGGGCGAGGACGCCCAGGGTTTTCTTAACAGATGTCAGCGCATGCTTCGCACCGCGGGTATTCTAGAGTCCAGCGGTGTTTCATTCACCACTTTTCAGTTCACAGGTACAGCATTTCAGTGGTGGGAGGATTTCGAGAGGCGTAGGCCCGCTGGGGCAGTGCCCCTTACTTGGCAGCAGTTCTCCACGGTATTTTTGGAGAAGTACGTACCTCAGTCTCAGAGAGAGGAGCTGCGACGTCGGTTCGAGTGGTTGAAGCAGGGAGAGATGACGGTTAATCAGTACGAGATGAGATTCACACAGTTGGCCCGTCATGCCATGTGGATGGTTCCTACAGACAGAGAGAGGATTCAGAGATTTATCGATGGCCTTATTTATCCCATTCGCATATTGATGACCAGGGAGAGAATTTCGGTAGTTACCTTTGAGGAGGTGGTTGATGCTGCTCGTCATATTGAGACAGATCGCCGCAGAGAGTGAGAGGAGAGAGAGGCTAAGAGGCCTCGTGGTACTAGCAGTTACAGTGGTGCTCCGTCTAGGGGCCAATTTCAGCATAGTAGAGGTCGCTCTTTCAGGTCTCATAAGTCTGGACGTGCAGAGTCCAGTGGGGTTTCATCAGATCGTGGTCGGCAGGGCCATCAGGGTTATCAGGGTCAGCAGAACCGTTAGCAGAGTCAGCCTGCACTGAGTGCTCTTCCAGCTCAGAGCTCTGCTCCTGTTTCCTCAGCACAGGGTTCATCGGTAACGAGGGGTCCTCAACAACCCCTTCTTCCATCTTCAGGCCGTTGTTTTGAGTGCGGTGATTTGGGCCATATCAGGAGAGAGTGTCCTCAGTGGCTTCGTCAGCGGTCTCAGCAGAGGGATCAGCCCTCATCTTCTACTCCTGTTTCTTCAGCGCCAGCACAGTCGGCTAGGACTGGTGGCTAGGTATCCAGAGGTCGCCCTAGGGGTGACGATCGTACTGGTGGAGGCCAGGCTCGTTTCTATGCTCTTCTAGATAGGAAGGATGCTAGTGCTTCAGATGCGGTTATTTCAGGTATTATCTCAGTCTGCCACAGAGATGCTTCTGTCTTATTTGATCCCGGATCCACCTATTCTTATGTCTCTACTTATTTTGCACATCATTTGGGTATGACCCGTGGTATTCTTGCTTTGCCCGTACATGTGTCTACCCCGGTGGGGGATACTGTTGTTGTGGATCAGGTATATCGATCCTGTATTATTACTATTGGGGGTCTGGAGACCCGAGGTGATCTATTACTACTGGGCATGGTAGATTTTGATGTAATTCTAGACATGGATTGGCTATCTCCTTACCATGCAATTCTGGACTGTCATGCCAAGACAGTCACACTAGCTATTCCAGGTAATCCGAGGATCGAGTGGCGTGGCTTGACTGATTATGTGTCCGACAGGGTGATTCCTTATATAAAGGCCCAACGAATGATTGGCAAGGGTTGTTTATCTTATTTAGACTTCATTAGAAATGTTGAGGCTAAGACACCCAGTCTTGATTCGGTCCCCATTGTGAGGGAGTTTCCGGATGTATTTCCAGCAGACCTGCCGGGCATGCCGCCCGACAGAGATATTGACTTTGGTATTGACTTGGTGCCGGGCACTCAGCCCATTTCTATTCCTCCCTATCGCATGGCACCAGCAGAGTTAAAAGAATTGAAAGAACAACTTCAAGAACTCTTAGATAAGGGTTTCATTCGTCCGAGTGTGTCACCTTGGGGTGCACCGGTGTTGTTCGTGAAGAAGAAAGATGGCACAATGAGAATGTGCATTGATTACAAGCAGCTGAACAAGGTAACAGTGAAGAATAAGTACCCATTGCCTCGTATTGAGGACCTATTTGATCAGCTCCAGGGAGCTAGTGTATTTTCTAAGATTGATCTTCGATCGGGCTATCATCAGTTGAAGATCAGGGACTCGGATATTATGAAGACAGCGTTCAGGATGCTATATGGGCACTACGAGTTCCTGGTGATGTCTTTCGGGTTGACTAATGCCTCAGATGCATTCATGCACTTGATGAATAGTGTATTTCGGCCATACCTTGATTCTTTTGTGATTGTGTTTATTGATGACATTCTGGTATATTCACGCAGCCAGGAGGAGCATGCACAGCACTTGAGGGTGGCATTGCAGAGGTTGAGAGAAGAGAAGTTTTATGCAAAATTCACTTCTGGCTTGATACTGTGGGTTTTCTGGGACATGTAGTGTCCAGTGATGGTATTCGGTTGATCCACAGAAGGTCGAGGCAGTGTAGAATTGGCCCAGACCTTCCTCAGCTACAGAGATTCGGAGTTTTCTCGGCTTGGCAGGCTATTATCGCCGATTTGTTCAGGGTTTCTCATCTATTGCTTCACCGTTGACAAAGTTGACACAGAAGAATGCTCCATTTGTATGGTCTGATGAATGTGAGGAGAGCTTCCAGAAGCTCAAGGAGGCTTTGACCACCGCTCCAGTACTTGTGTTACCATCAGCCTCAGGGTCATATACGGTGTATTGTGATGCTTCTAGAGTTGGACTCGGTTGTGTGTTGATGCAGGAGGGTAGAGTTATTGCATATGCTTCTCGTCGGCTAAAGCCCCACGAGAAGAACTACCCTGTTCATGATTTGGAGTTAGCTGCTATTGTTCATGCCTTGAAGATTTGGAGGCATTACCTGTATGGTGTATCTTGTGATGTATATACAGACCACCGCAGCCTTCGGCATTTGTTTAAGCAGAAAGATCTAAATTTGCGGCAGCGGAGATGGCTTGAATTGCTTAAAGACTATAATATTACTATCTTGTACCATCCTGGGAAAGCCAATGTAGTGGCTGATGTATTGAGCAGGAAGGCTATTAGTATGGGCAGTTTGGCATATATTCCAGTTGGGGAGAGACCCCTAGCAGTTGATGTTCAGGCGTTAGCTAATCAGATGGTGAGGCTGGATATTTCTGAGCCCAATCGGGTGATGGCTTGTGTAGTGGCTCGTTCTTCTTTATATGATCGTATTCGAGAGCGCCGGTATGATGATCCACACTTACTTGTCCTTAAGGACGGAGTTCAGCATGATGATGCGAGAGATGTCACTATTGATAGTGATGGTGTATTGCGGATGCGGGGCCGGATATGCGTGCCCAATATGGATGGCCTTCGTGAATTGATATTGGAGGAGGCCCACAGCTCGCGGTATTCTATCCATCCGGGAGCCGCGAAGATGTATCAAGATTTGAAACAGCATTGCTGGTGGAGAAAGATGAAGAAAGATATTGTGAGCCATGTGGCTCGGTGTCTAAGCTGTCAGCAGGTCAAGTATGAGCATCAGGAGACCTGGTGGTGTATTCCAACGTATTGAGATTCCTGAGTGGAAGTGGGAAAGGATTACTATGGACTTTGTTAGTGGACTCCCTCGGATAGCGAGGATGTTTGATTCAGTTTGGGTGGTGGTGGATAGGTTGACCAAGTCAGCTCACTTTATCCCAGTGTGTACTACTTATTGCTCAGAGCGGTTGGCAGAGATATTCATCCGTAAGATAGTGAGATTGCATGGAGTTCCTATTTCTATTATATCAGACAGAGGTACTCAGTTCACATCCCAGTTCTGGAGGACATTTCAGCGAGAGTTGGGTTCACAGGTAGAGTTGAGCACAGCATTTCATCCACAGACGGATGGACAGTCTGAGCGTACTATTCAGATATTGGAGGACATGTTGCATGCTTGTGTCATTGATTTCGGTGGTTCGTGGGCTGATTATTTGCCTTTGGCGGAGTTTTCTTATAATAATAGCTATCGTTCCAGCATTCAGATGGCACCGTATGAAGCTTTATATGGGAGACGGTGTAGGTCTCCAGTCGGTTGGTCTGAGCCCGGCGAGGCTAGGTTGTTAGGGATAGAGTTAGTCCAAGATGCCTTAGACAAGGTGAAGGTGATTCAGGAGAGACTTCGCACAGCTCAGTCGCGTCAGAAGAGTTATGCGGACCGGAAGGTCCGAGATGTGTCTTATTCAGTAGGTGAGAAGGTGTTGTTGAAGGTTTCGCCTATGAAGGGTGTTATGAGGTTTGGAAAGAAAGGGAAGTTGAGCCCAAGGTTTATTGGACCTTTTGAGGTGCTTAGGAAAGTTGGGGAGGTGGCTTATATGCTTGCTTTGCTACCCAGTTTGTCGGGAGTTCACCCGGTGTTCCATGTATCTATGCTCCGGAAGTATGTCGGAGACCCGTCTCATGTGTTGGACTTCAGCACGATACGGCTAGATGAGGATTTGACTTATGATGTGGAACCAGTAGCCATTTTGGGTCGACAGGTTCGTAAGCTGAGATCTAAGGATATAGCTTCAGTGAAAGTGCAGTGGAGAGGTCGTCCCGTGGAGGAAGCAACTTGGGAGACCGAGCAGGAAATGCAGAGGAGATATCCACACTTGTTTGATGCTCCAGGTATGTTTCTTAACCCGCTCGCGGACGAGCGTTTGTTTAAGTTGGGGAGAATGTAACGACCCGGCTCGTCGTTACGGGAATTTCCACCCCGTTACCTTGCATTTACATACATTATGCTTTTAAATCAGTATTAGAGTATATCGGGTGAGTTAGGAGTGATTTGGATTGAAAATGAAGCAAATAGCATGCTTGAAGGAAGCTTGAATATGGAAAGTCAACCAAGAGTTGACTATTAAGTTAGCGTGCTCGGAACCGGATTCTGATGATTCGACTAGTTCCGGGGGATCATTTATGACTTAGGAGAACAATAGGAATTGAATTCGGTGGTCCGGTGTAGTTTTAGGCTTGAATTGGCGAAGGTTGAATTTTGGCAGAAACCGGATGGTAGGTGATATTTTAATCCGTTGGGTCGGAATGGAATTCCGGCAATTTTTGTAGCTTCATTATGTGATTTTGGATATGTCCACAAATTTTCAGGTCATTCGGACATCGTTTGATCGGGTTTTGGATTGAATGTTAGTTTTGAAAGTTTTGAATAAACTTAGGCTTGAATTCGTGTGTAAATGGTGATTTTGATGTTTAGTATGGTGTTTTTATGATTGGAACAAGTTCGTATTGTGTTTTGGAGTATGTTGGTGGTTTTCGTTGGGGTCCCGGGGGTCTCGGGATGAATCCGGGGGTCCAAACGGACCATTTTTGGAAAAAATGAGAAGGCTGGTTGCTGTCATAAACGCAGCAGGTTTTTGCTCTCCGCGATCGCGGGGAGGGGGACGCGATCGCGTAGGGTTGGGGGCTAGGCCATCACGATCGCAGGATCACCGGTCGCGATCGCGTAGAGTTAGCCGGGTGGCCATCGCGATCGCATGAGCATCTACGCGATCGCGTAGAAGAGAAATAGGGTCCAGGGAAATATTGTGCTACGCGATCGCAGGAAGAAAGACGAGGTCGCATGAAGCCGGATGTTTGAACATCGCGATCGCGTGAGGCGAGTCGTGATCGCGTGAAGCCGGATGTTTGAACATCGCGATCGCGTGAGGCGAGTCGCGATCGCGTGAGTCTGGATTTTTGAACATCGCGATCGCGTGAGTAGAGTCGCGATCGCGTAGAGCAAATGGGTCTGGCAGAGAATTTAATCACAGAACGGAGGGTTACGGGTTCATTAACCCAAAACTCAATTTTGAGCCCTAGAGAGAAGAAAACTCGAGGAAATCACTAGGAAGTCATTGAGTATTCGTCGGAGGTAAGATTTTTGACTCAAAAACATCATTTTATGGTAGTATTAACATCAATCTTCATGAAATTGGGTAGAAATCTTGAAGAAATGCGGCCTAAGTATTGAAAACGGGATTTTTGGATTTGGAAGGCCATTTGAACTCTGATTTCGATAAATTTTATATGCACAGACTCGTGGCGAGATGAGGGTCGCGTTGGTACTAATTTCGAAATTTTCCGAGCGGTGGGCCCGGGGTCGAGTTTTACCAACTTAGTGTATTTATGCGAATTTCATGTAAATTGTAATGGGTTATGATTCTTTGACCCGTATTTGATATAATTATTTTGGTTTGACTAGATTCTACGCACGAGGGAGCTAAATTCAAAGGAAAAGGCATCGCGGACGAGTTTATGACCGGCTAGAGGTGAGTAGTTTTTGTATATGGTAGCTCGAGGGTTCGAAACCCCGGCTTAGCACATTGTGACGCTAGTAGGGCGTGGCTCGCACACCGTGGCAGGTGCGGGATTGATTGTGACTAGGGATTGAGACTTGGTCCATCCCGGATGTGAATAATATGTTGTTAGTGTTGGAAATACACTGTATTTGATATATTTGTGGGCTGTAAGCCTTGTTTGGGGCCTTGTGCCGACCTGTAGTGTCCTTAGAGGACAATAATTATGTGATAGCTATAATTTCTTAAATCACTGATCTCAATCCTGGAAATTGAAATCACACTTTTGAAATGCTAAGTCACCGGCTTTTGCAAATTTAATAAAGCTAAAGTATTTTTCATAAATTATGAATTGAAAACTGGAATTAAGAAAAATGAACTGTTTTGTGACTTAATTGCTTATTGTGGACTGAGCATGGGATCGGGCTGCACGCCGCGGTGGTTGATATGAGGATCGGGCTGCACGCCGCAGCAGTATTGCGCTTGGGCTGTAGGAGCCCCTCCGGAGTCTGTACACACCCCCAGTGAGCGCCGTCGACGTTAAATTGGATCGTGCTACACGCCGTAGCGGTTATGTGCATTGCATTGCATCTTTATTTGTTGAATTACTCTGTGGTAGTTGTATTGTATTGTTGCTGCTAGTTCATAGGAGATTCGGACTGTAGTCTAGCTTCATATTGTGGTATTCTGTGGATTTCTTATTTTCAGCTACTTGTATATATTTATTACTCACTGAGTACTTAGTACTCACCCCTACTCCCTGCACCTTTTGTGTGCAGACTCGGGTACTCAGGAGCAGTAGACAGGCAATTCCAGCGTTTGTAGTGTCATTTCGAGTTGCTGAGGTAGCTGCCTACGTTCGCAGAACCTAGCTTCTCCTCTCCTTTCATGTTGTTATTTGTATTTTGTATTCAGACTTGAGTATTTCTATACAGTACTTTCTATTCCTGTTGGGTTTTATTAGAGGCTCTAGACTTGTGACTCCGGATCTTTGGGAGTGGCAGTACTTTTGTTCATTATTATTATTATTGGAGTTTTTAAACTCATATATTCTTCTTGGGATGTCCATTTGGGACTGATATCATTGTGATAATTGAATTGTTGGTCTGGCTGACCTAGCTTAATTGTTGGGCGCCATCACGACCGGATTTGGGTCGTGACAAATATCAAACTAATAACATTACTTTGTTCCATAGGTATTTGGGTACATTAAAATCATATGTTCGTAATCGTGCATGTCCAGAAGGTTCAATACTAGAAGCATACATAGCAAATGAGTGTATGGCATTCTGCTCACGATATTTAGAGGGTGGAGATTCAAGGTGTTATTGTTCAAAAAAATGGAGAGATGAAATTGAGCACGAGACTAATAAAGAAGAATCTCTCTTTCCTACTATTGGGGAGTCATATGGTGGAGTAGATGTATTTGAGTTGGAGGACAAAACATGGTTGCAAGCACATCGGCATGTACTTTTCAATATATATATATATATATATATATATATATATATATGTGTATATATATATGTGTGTGTGTTTGTGTGTGTGTGTGTGAGTGTATCTTATTTGATAACAAAATTGATATATGAGAGTTATATGTATATGGAACATACTGCTGAAATCAAAAGAGCACATCGTAAGCGTCGTTTGACAAAACATCAAATTGATCGTGTGCATTTCGATACATTTCATGAGTGGTTCAAGGAGCAAGTAAGTAGTAGGACTAAGTCATCGTTTACGTTAAATTATTAACCATGTACATATATCCACATTTATAGTTGTATCTTTTATTTGGTTAGGTAAAGGAGTTGGAAGCCACATCTAACGTCTTAAAGGATGTTAAAGTCCTAGCACAAGGACTAAGTTACATTGCAAAAAGATTCACTGCGTTCAATGTTAATAATGGGTATCGATTCCGATCAAAACAAAGTGAAGTGTTCAATGTGACATAAAATAGTGGTGTTATGGTCGTTTCAAAGACCGAAAGTTGTGCAAGTACAAGTGATAATGCTCCAAAATCTGCAAAAATATCTCATATTATGGCAGATTGAATGATATTGTGGAGTTAAACTACTATGAGAAATTTAAGGTCACCTTATTTAAGTGTGATTAGATTGATGTAATCAAAGGTAGAGGAATTAAGGAAGATGACTTGGGTTTCACACTTGTGAATTTCACACACCTAACAGACTCTGGCGATCGACAACGTCATAAGCCATTTATATTTGCAGAACAAGCTCAACAAGTAATATTTGTGCAAGATCCTCAAGATCATGAATAGTTTGTCCCTAGGTTAATTAAACCTCAAGACAATTTTAATATGGGAGAGGAAAATAGTGTGCAGTTTAAGTCATCAACGCAAAGTGATGCCACTGACCTGGCTCTTTTAGAAAATGCTTGTGTTTTAGAAGATGAGTATGATGATTGGGTAAGAAGTGGTGTCGATGGGATAATAATTGATACAAACGTAGATTCTCAACCTTCTCCAAATGATGGTGAAGCTAATGTTGAGGGAGAAAACAACATAGAAATTGAATGTGATTCTGAATAAGATAGGTGGTACTCTTATCTCTAGAATAATATTTGTGGCAAGGCTTTATTTGCGTTACATGAGTTGTTGATATTTTTCATATATTGTGATTTGGATGATGCTTCCTCATATTTTCCAAGTGGCCTTTCATTCAAGTACTAATATATCGTTGGCAACTTTCATTCTTTTGTTTTTATGCTACTTTTTGCTTCAATTGTAGTATTTCCTAATGATAGATTTATATATTCCTTTTTTAAATGTTTATCACACGTATTGTACTGTTGTTGATGCATTACCTTTTATTGTCAATAATGTCACTACTATTTATGAGATAACTGGAGTATACTATTTTTATTTTCTGTCTTTAGTCCGTATCAGCTTCATTTGTTTTCCTTGCTTCTTCTTCAGTTCAACCACCCATGGAATATAACTTCTATTACTTTTCTTTCTTTGTATGGGTATAACATGTCTTACCTTTCTTCATATATGTCATCTAGTATTGACAGAATGTTCAGGAAATAAAAATTGCTACTACATTACCTTGTAATTGTGTATCTAGATTATAACACATGATTTGAAAGCCTAAATTTCATGCATAACTTGAAGATACACTAAAGTTCTACCTCTTTGGAATTTTATTATGATCATCTACTAAGAATCTTCATTTGCTTATTGGTGATCTTGTTGATCTATGTATGCTTGAATAGTTATTTGAAGTAAATCGCAAACACAACTACTCGAGCCTCCAGTCATTGTATTTATCTTGATAAAAATGTAATGTAGCTAGAATTTTTTTCATTTTGGAGAAGGAACCATGCGAACTATTGGTCGCAACCGACTGGTAATTGAACAAGACAATGATGAAGATGTGTGACAATATATTGAGCATTTGATGGATGGTCAAAACTATTCTGCAACCCAGCCTTATATTGAGAAGTTGACGGATAATCAGATCTCTTCTGGAGACCAGACACATGATGATCAATCTTGTGATTTCAATAGTTCTACTGGTGGTACGGAAATTTAACGAAATGATGATGAATCAGGTAACACTTTTGTATGGAATCATTTTCAAATCTTAATTATTTAGCTTCTTTAGTTTCCTTAGCTACACTGCTGGCATCCCCAAACTGTCCTGCACTATTTAGTAGTGACACTCCCTTGACTTGATCGGTGAGTGACGTTGCTGCTACCAAAACAGTAAATCCTCCGAGACTTTAGCAATGTGTAACAGACTTCAAGAAACTAAATAATAGATGCACTATTTTGGAAAATAAGATAATGGATAAAGTATTAAGGATATAATCTCAATTATTCTTGTGAAAAAGTCAGGCTGAAATGTGAATGTAAAGCAAAGATTACCTTTCTTAGAATTCAGAACTAATCTTCAATATGGATCTTCAGTCTGGTCATGTTATTTCATAGACTTATTTTGGATATCGATATCATAAACAACATTCATGGAATAACCTAATAGTATCATATTTGCTATCTCTAGTATACAGAACTCATTGAGGAGATCTAAAATATCTATGGCTCCCTTTAATGGCCCTATCTATGAAAGACACAAACGTGTAGTCCCCCGTCAATGTGAAGCTAAATCATTATCCTGTAGTTGACAGTCTTCTTGTCGTCACTCAACTTGAAAGCAAAGCAAGGTAATAACACATCAGAGAATAGCTTCATTTGCCTATAAGCATACTCCTTTCCCAAACCGATTCTTCGCCCTGCCTGTTTTAACAGCACAGTAATATATAGACAATTCATGTGTAATTCTATGACAAATGATGTTAAAAACTGATAAGGAGCTTTGACCAACCTGGAAAGCTGTAAATTTGAAGGGACTCTCTTGCCTGAAGAAACCATCCCCATCAAGCCATCTTTCTGGTTTATATTTGTCACGACCCCAAATCCGGTCGTGATGGCGCCCAGCACATAGCTAAGCCAGCCTGACCAATCAATATCAACCACGGAGCTAGAAGCTCTCTTTAGCCCATTTAAGCAATATTAATTCACGAAATAACAGCGATACATATAACGAAAACGGGG